>VXBP01008589.1:40616-413667 GCA_013400115.1 Rhinopomastus cyanomelas
TATAAATATATGAGAAAATTAATTTATTTTTATCTTTAAATTGTTGAAGAATAAAGTTTATTGGTTTTTTTTTTTCATATTCATATGTGTATGTCATGCAAAGCAGGGGTTCTTATATGTGTATGGACAAAAGCTGAGGTCAATGTGTTTATGTTTGTATACATGAAAAAGTCTCTAAGTTCCCTGCCTTAAACTTAGATGTGTACAATTATAATGGTAGAGTAAATAATCACAAAGTAGCTTCAACATCCAATATGATTAGATGAAAGTAATACTGAAAAAGCATGAAGCTGGTCTTGTAATATGTATTATAAACATTTTACTGTCTCCAAACTTAGTTTCTTCATTCTTCAGATGTATTTTGCTAGCATACTTAGCAGTTTTTCAGGTACCCTCTTTTGAGCTGTTTTGTCTTGCTGACCTGATGAGAATCAGACTTCTGCTTTATTTCACCTCTTCTTTTACCCAAGCATTCTACAAAGTATTTTAAGAATTCTTTAAAAAGGTTTGTGAGAACTGATACTGGTAAGATTAAAGGATAGCTGCTCTGTAGTTTTCATTTTAGACTTTGTACCTGTATAGGTTTTATTTCCCGTCTAGGATATAATATACCTACCATTGTAATTCAAGCTAATGTTTGTATAGACTGCATGAAAAGAGAAATTAAGCTTCACATTAAGGTTATGAATGACAAAATACATATATGGAATGAGTTCAGGCAAATGAAATCTAGAAAGAGAGATTTTTAGTTTTTTTTAAAAGCAGTGATACTGAAAGTATCTGTAGTTATTTTTGATAATTGGATTAATATAAGGATGTAAGTTCATTGGCTAGGGCTGTGTCATACGTGGCATCAGAGAGGCCGTTCTTGGAATAATGCAGCCAGTTTGCAGTGTGGCTGGAAAAGTGTTTTAATGCATTCAGTGTAGGATTTCAGGACCAGTTGGAGGTTTGGAAAGCCTGTGTTCCAGAGAAAGATATGTTCAGAGTTTATTTTGTTTATCTGAAAGAATGCTTAGTGGTGGTCAAGCTAACAGATTTCATTTGGTAATCACACTTTTTAAAAAAGAAAAATAACTTACATATTGGAGAAGTTTAAATAAGTTAGATTTTATGTCACAGTTATTTTTAAGTCAATATTTGCTGAATTTAGGGAAGTCTAAACTTGCACACTTTAGGAAACTCAAGAACATTGTTGTGGATATGTTGAATATTCTTGACACAGCAATCTAGGTAACGTAACTGAGAATGTGGGTATTTATATGTGACCTAATTAAGCTTTAAGTCAATGTCCTTGTGCATTACAGGTTTAGCTGTTTTACTTTAGCATTTATGAGTATCTCTGAAGTGATGTATGCTGTGGGTCACCTGGAAGTTAGTGTAATTGGTGCATTTTGTCATTATTTGATACAGCAAGCAGCCTGTGGTGTGTTACATCATGATTGTCAGGGTGGGAGAGCAGAGCAGAAATTCCCACTTGACATTAGGACTGTAGAATTTGCTGCAGCAGGGGATGCTGTCTCAGCACAGAGAGAAGTGAAACGTGTCACTATTTTCTTGATGCTCCATCATTTTCGCTCTGTGTCCAGTCTGACAGCAGCTGCTAGTGCCCATTGAAACTACACTTTTGCAAAGCATGGTAATTTTGACTGGTTTTTGCTTCAGTTTTCACCAGGCAGCACTAGCCTCCAGAATAACTGAAAAGGAAAGCTTTCGTTTGTCCACAGTACATGTGAAACTGAGGTCTGAAAAGAGGAAACCAGAGTTGGTCATGGTTCTGCTAGGCTTTCAGATCTAGATGATCTACTGATAGAAGTTAAAAGTTTCCATTGAACCAGCCCCTAATGGCCATAAATAAGATAAAAGAGTGTAAAAGAACCACAAAATGTGTTTAGCACAAGTGGTTTTGCTGTTAGACTCTATTTTCATGCTTTAAGTAATTTGCTTCCTTTTGTTTCAGAGATGGTTTCCTTGCAACTGTGTAGCTCATAGTCTTTGCAGGTTGTGTCCAGCAGTCCAAGGGATTCTTGTTACTTTCTGGAATCTGCGTCATGTTGTCCTTTTTTTTGAATCTGTGCAAAAACCTTCTATGTAAACAGTGGTTACTTGAAGAATTTTCTTGGTTTATCAGTGTAATCAGTTCTGTTATTCTTTTCTGGCTAAATAATTCTTTCTGTGCAAGTGTATCAAGATTGGGAAGCATCCCTAGTATTTCCCAAAAAACCCTGAGAGTTAGTAATAACTATGTTTGTATTGCCCAGTGTTTAGGTACTTAATAGTTTGATATTATTCTGATCTTGTTTTAAATAAAATTTAGAAAGCTCCATGGAAAATATAATTTCTGTATGATATGAAATACTCCATTCATAATTTCATGTCTGGGTACTTGCCTTTAGGAAGTTTTAACAGGTAGCTGCTTCTGGAATAGGCAACAACAGTATCAGGTTCCCCATCCTGCTTTCATGTTCCTGCCAATTTCACTGATGCTTGATCTGTTGATTGCAACAGCTATGCTTGTTGCTGTTTGGTGTCTGAAAATGATGTGTAGGGCCCTATAACTGCTGCTGAAGTGGGACATCCAGCTCACCCTAGCAGCACCAGCTACTTAAACTTTCAGTGAGGTAGTTCAGCTCACTGAGTAGACTGTAGACTATTTATTTTCTTGTTGTCTTTTTTCTTAAGGATGCGTATATTGCACACTGTAGGCTCAGTATAAAGTTTTATGGAAGCACACTGCCAAATCATTGTTTATGAAACTCTTCTGATCAGCCAACAGTAATGTTGGTGAAATGTGTGTATGTCTTTGTGCCCAAGTTTAGGTGGAGCTGGTTTCATGTCTCGTTGACCACATAGGCTTCCTGGCACAAAACTTTTCAATTAGGATGCAACTAGTGGTGTTATTAGATGGATGCTGGTGTACTGATCAGATATTCTTATGAACCTCTAAAACATTTGCTATTTCAATGAAAAACTTCTTTGCATACCCCGTCATAATCTTTTGCTTTAACATAGTTATAACGCGCGTGAACGTAAGGTAGTTTATGCTAAGTTAATTTTCTTCTACTTCAATATACTTTGGCATTTACACAGTTCTTTGGATCAGTTGAATTTTTCTAGATCTTCATATGTCTGTGTGGAGGTATTGGGGTAAAGAATGCGACTTTTCTGCTTTTATACTACTAAGGGAGATATAGGGCATGTTACAGATCGTGTTAATAAGTATATATTAAATGGGTGAATGTAGAACTTTCAGCAACTGTTAGTGTTAAAAAGTTGCTTAGACTTAAAAATATTAAACTTCATATGGAGACTTCCATGGTGAAGTGGTTTATGGACTGTACTCATTCTAAAATGCCACAGTTGTTGTATTCAGGAGCCTTGTTTTTCCAAACAAAATCTGGAGGTTCTGTTCTTTTCATTACACCACTAAATTTGTAACCTCTTGCTTAACAATTGCAAGAGAAAAAGGTCACTGGAGGTGCTGAGGCTTTTTCACCTCTCTGCTTTCCTTAAAAGTTCCTTGACACAGCAGTTTTTAAGAAGGAATCAAAAACATAAGGGAGGAAGGCAATATGGAAACAATGAGTATGAGTAGATGGGTTTTTTTAGCAGTACTTAAAAGGGAAGAGTTGTAAAGAGAAAAAGTGGAAAATAGTAAGGGAATTGAAGAAGTACGTGTTTTGCAGGGAGTGGAGTGATGAACTCATACAGACAACTTCCTTAGTAGGAAGAGTTTTGAAGAAGGGTTTGACTTAATATTCTGGAAAGCAAGCAGTGGAATTTAATAGCGGTGTATGTATTTAATAACAAGTTATATACGAGAAGCAAATAAAGGAATAACCTGGTGAGTGGAATGTTATTTGTGCAAAGAAGTAAATTTGGGTTGTGCCTTCAATTTGTAATTTAATTGGATGAAATAGGTAAACAGGAGTAGATATCAGCATTGAAACAGGGTTTTTTTGGACAGTGGAGGTGAAAGGATTCTGGTACCTTGTTTTCTTGTGCCTCTGTTCTGGAAAGGGCAATAATTCATGAAAATCTTGAGTGTTATTGATGTGAACGACTGGTCAAATAGGTTTAAGATATGTAGGTGATGGTAGGGTGACATTGTGTTGAAAAAGAAATGACGTCTAATCTCAGTATTCATTGGATACGAGATTCACTTGCCAAGTCTGCTTTTCTTGTGATGCTGTTTATTTGTACAGTTTATTAATAACCATTTGATGCATTTCTCAGTAAAATTCAGTTACTTGTGTAGCTTTTGACTGTGGGTTACATTTCTTTTTCTTGCTTTCTTGGTGACTTGGTGAATAGATTAAATGACTGAAGCACATAAGTCACCTATTAATCATCGACTTAGTGGGAAAAGGTCTGCCACAGACTGCAGTTAGCCTTTTTCTTCCCCCTAAGGTAACTGCTCAGTAGGTGTGGTTATGAAGTAGTTTTTTGCCTGTAGAGGGAATGGGACAATGACTGTTGTGAGGCCCACATGGCAAAAGATTGTCCGTTAGTTTGAAGCTCTGGGGAATCATGCGCTTAATATGATGTGGCATGTCTAGGCTTGTGACAGCTGGGCTAGAAAGATTACTTTTTATGGTGGAAGGGCATGTGCTCAGGAAATGTGCCAAAGAGGCTGTGGATATGGACAGTGTTAGAGATGACTCATGCTAGGGAAAACATGGAGCTTCAGCATCCATGTGGCTTCAGGATGTTGGTCTACAAACACAAGAGGTTTGCTCAAAGTTTTGCAGCAACTGTACTGTGACAGAACTTCAGCTATTTTTTTCTGAGCAAGTGGCTCTGCATGCTCTGTTACAGCTAGCTTATGGTAAGAGGAGTGTGTTTAAGAGTTACTCGTATTCTGCTGTGGTAACTGCAAGGGGTAATTGTTGAAGAGTGGTTGTAGAATACATTGTCACATATGTTTGTCTAGAAATGAAAATGTGGAGTTTTTTTAATGAGACTTGAAGAAGTTAGATGTTTCAGAGTATTGGGAAAGTATTCAAAGGTAAATAGCTTTTCTTACATGTATACGTGCGTAAAATACTGCATACTAAGATGGTTCTGCTTAGCCTGAAAAATCATGTTACCTTTGCTTTTCATGGAGTTCATAGTGTCCGTGAACAATTCTCTTTCCTTAGTGTCTGTTCATTGGCTACCCAGCAGATTGGTTTATTTTTTCCTCTGCGGATGAACGTGTTAGAGGGCTGACAAACCTTGATTGAAGGACATAAATGCGCCACATGCAAAACCACAATGATTTCTTTGATTGCAGGGACCTTTTGGCCAGCTTGCAGTAAGGACTTGTGTTTAGAAGAGAACCTTTGGGCTCATCTGTATCTCCCTCCCCTCAAAGGGATGGCAGCCCGAGGACAGCTAGCATTCATCCTGACGCCAAGACACTTCAAAGGAGGTAAGCGCCTCAGAAATGCTCCCCAGACAAAATATTCCTCATCAGCCCTGCCCTTCAGTGTGGTAATACTCTTTAGTACGACATTACCATCTCCTAAATGTATCTGTTCATGGATCCTTCATGAAAATTTTTGAGATCTCTGTGAGGCCTCATCAGCTAGTTGCAGACCCCTTAATATTCATGGAGATGTCCACTGCTGACTGTAATCCTTGTGCGTTTGCTTAAGGATGCGCCCCAGCTAAAGGGAAAAAGTCATTTTTGCACTTTCTGAGTTTGTACTCAGAGACTTCTTTCCTTATTTTGATTTTAATATTTTGGATGAGGTTCAAACCTGAGCTTTTCTCAATTCATGATCTTGAAGGTTAAAGTCAGGGTGGAAAAAAACCCTGCCCAAAGTCCTGCTTCCTCCAAACAGCTTTAAAATGATCTCTGAATGATTCTTTAATACCCAGATGATTTCTACCTAATTCTTTGTGTGTTTAAATTTCTTGGAAGCATTATCCCAGGAAAATTTTGTAGAAACAAATTATTGTCTTTCGTTTTCCTGGAGGGAAATACATCCTTAGGATTTTTATTCTTGTTATAGGTGTCACCTAGGTGCAGCATAGCTGTTTATCTTCCTATAAAGTAATTGGGTGGAAAGAACATTGTAAAGTAAACAGACATTTACCTGACATCTGAGGTTTAAACGTAAAACTCCCATGTTAGCTTTTACATCTATTTTTATTTTTTAATAACAACAGTCTTTTCAGGGGTGATTTACACCCCTACCCCACTACAATGAGTTTACTTATATGAGTACTCAGCTATAGATCTTGATTTTCTTGTTATTCCAGTAAAAATTGTATGAAAACCACTATGAATATTATTGGAATCATAAGGAAGAACTTTCTTAGGGATTTTTATGTTATGTTTAGGTTTTGTTTTATTTCAATGGGAACATTTAGGTGTTTAGTAGACCATTAATAAATAAGAGTTAGATATTTGCTGAACGAGTATTTTTTTCAGAATGCTGTGGAGTTGAAGGGCATAGATGGCACTTAGACCCCTGTGTCTATTACTAAGTCCTGTAAAGTTTTGCCTTTTTCCCCCCCCCATTTATGATAAGAGTATATAATTCAGCTATTACTTTTTTTTCTTCAAACCGAAGTAAGACCTTTCTGGTTATGAAGGCTTACTTTTAATTGCCATCTAGTAGTGTCTTACTGGGCTCTACCATACAGATTTTTTGCAGATTGTATCCTGTAAAATAATAATCCTATAAAATATCCAATAAAATAATGTCCCACCTAATTCTGCACTTTGTAGCTTTGGAAGGGATTTTACCTATGGATGTGATGAACCTAGAGAGAACTGAACTCGGAGATCCTCCAGACCAAAGTTAACTTGAGTTTTGCTTGATTGTGATCAAATATTTGGTTGTTATTGTTGTCTTTTTGTGGCTTTGGGTTGTTTTGTACTGTGTGGCTTTTGGTGGTTTCTATTCCCCCCCGTGAAGGCCAAGATTTCCTTTACAATAGTCAGCTTCCTTAGTTTCACTGGAAACTTTGATTTTGTAACCTTCTGCTCTTCATTGTGTTGGATGCTGTTCAACTATAGGAATTGGGATTTTTTTTTTTCCTTTACATATTTCCACAATGTGTTATTTCTATGCCCGTTTTTCTGGTGTCCAAAGAGACAAAAAAAATCCATACAAGGGAACTTTAAGGAAATTATTCTAACTTTTTTTTGATCTCTGCAAAGTATTATTGAATGTGCCAAAATGAGCAGTAGCACTCTGCAACTTGTGTTAATCTTAACAGGTTCATTCTGCTCTTGTAAGACAAGCTCACAAATATGTTTTTATTAAAGGGATTGCCCTTCCCTGTGAGCAGATAACAAGGAAACAAAAGCATCTTTTATTTTTTTTTCTTCATTTGAGCAGTGTTTTTTGGTCTTAAACCTACTTCTCTAGGAATCCAACATGGAAGAGTAGAAGCAGGATTGAGAATTGCTGGACTACTTTCTAGTCTAAAATAACATATATGTTCATGGATACACATTCTGAAAAACTGACAGACCTAGATATAGATGGGAAACCTTATATTATTTGGAGACTTGGGAATTTGTGAAATACCTCAGTCCTTTCCAAAGGTAAATCTAGTAAATGATTCATAATTTTTTCCTGGAGGGAAACTGATATTCAGAACAGCATTAATTTTTCTCTTAGGGGTCTTTCAGTTTAGTAGCAAAATGCAGTCATTCCAGAATCAAAATAGATTTTAAGTATTCTCTTCACGTGCCGGGTGATCTACTTCAACGTAGCTGGATTTTTGCTCATATTTTTTGATGAATTGATTCTCTTGGTCAGTGTTTCATAACATCTTCTTTTGCTCGTCTTATACTCCAAAACCCCAAAGCGGGATGTTTGAAGATGGTTCATTCACTACAGCTGTTTGTTTTTCACCTTTTTAAGAACACTGGACAGTACTTGAAGACTGTGCATGGAAATATGGACAATTAGTTGTGACAGGATGAGGGAAGAGGAAAGATAAGGGGGAAGAGAATATGTAAAATGTTAGTGTCAGGAGGATGGAGACAGGCTCTTCTCTGTAATATGCAATGATAGGCCAAGGGGCAGTGGTGTAAGCTGGAACATAGGAGGTTCCACATAAGTATGAGGAAGAACCTCTTTAAAGTGAGGGTAACAGAGCACTAGAACAGGCTGCCCAGGGAGGGTGTGGAGTCTTCTTCTCTGGAGATGTTTAAAACCCTCCTGGACACATACCTGTGTAACTTGATCTAGGTGTTCCTGCTGTGCCAGGGAGATTGGACTAGATGAACTTTCGAAGTCTCTTCCTCTCCCTAACATTCTGTGATTCTGTGATAGGACAGTAGATTCAGTGAGACCCTTTGGCTGAGGCAACCTGAGTGTCTTTAGCCTTAAGTTTCCCTTAACAAGAGTTTCTCTTGTTCTTCAAAGTTGACAGGTGTCTTTCCACATCACCTGATTTTCAGGTACTGGGAAACAAGTGTCTTTAGGAAGTACTATAGTTTGGTTTTGTTTAATGAAATCTGTAGTGACAAACAGCTTTATCCTTTATAGAATGATGCAACAATCTGTACAAGCTTATGTTGCAGTATCAGGTGGAAATAGATGGATGAACATTAGCAGCTGAACTGATTGTCAAAGAGAAGTTCAAGTGAAGGATTAACTGCATGATGGAACACAGTATGCTTCCTAGGAAGTGTTGGAATGATGGTGGCATCCTTACTCCTTGTAATGAGGCTGGAGACTATTTTGTTTATCAGACACAGGAGCAAAATAGTAGTACTTAACTGAGATTGCCTTTGAAACAAACTGCTGTCCCAGAAAAGTGCTGTGAATTGGCACTGAAAGGATTTTTTCTTCCTCCTGCCTTCTGTGAAGACAATTCCAAAAGCTTGTAAAAACATTACAGCCTTTATCAATAGCTGCTAAACAGTCATAAAACTCTAGATATGGATTGGTGGAATCAGCTTGTCCATTTGCAGTGGAAAGGGCTTGGTTATTTACTGCCTGTACTAATTATTTACTTTTTCTGCTTATTTACTGCTTATACTGGGTACCTGTAGTGCTCAAATTTTGGAGAAAACACAGTGCACATGACTTCCTTTTGCCATCAGTAAGTCTATCCAGTGTCACAATCCTTTTGTCTGTAAAAAGTTATATCACACTGAACAATCCAGCTGGCACCTGGGTAGGCTGTTCGATGTTCAATAGCACATTGTTTACCTCCTCTCTCCAAGGAAAGTGTGTTGGAAAGAAAGGAATAAAAGCAGTTGCATTTGTAAAGTTAATGTATGGCAGCACTGGATCTGGTTCTGATTACACTTAAATCGAACCAACAATCTATACAGGTAATATTTATAACTGGTCAAGGAACAACAAGAACTGAGCTAGAGCTGTATAAATAACAGTAAGAGCCACTGTGTACTCTTAAAAACTTCACTTTTGGCAAATGGCATCTCTTTCTCTTCTAATACTGATCTGTTCTCGGGATTGAACAGTTGACTAACTACTGGAAAGATCACAAATCCTGATGAGTTACAAAGCAATCCATCAACACATAATTGTATTATTTCTGGAGCCTGAAATAATAATTTCCTTTGACATGTATTCTTTTAATTTGTTTTTTTCTTAATGAAAGGATAAGCTCCAGTGGAAGAGCCTTTAAAATGTTTTGGACATCTTGATACATGTTGGAGACAGTCGACAGTAATTAGTGTTGTTGTGGAAAAGTTTGAATTTGGACCAGGAACCACAAATACATAAATGCCATTTACTGCCACAGTGCATCATTTGTGACGTTTTATACAACTTACGTATTTTTGATCCATCTGTGTCTGTTCTCTGCATATAATATATGCTTACGAGCTCACAGATACCCATGTGAGTAAATAAATATTGAGAACTCAAACGCCAAGCTGTGGCTGTTTTCCCTGTATAACAAGGCTGACTAGTATTGTGATGGTCTTGAAAGGAGATGGTGAATGAATGAAATAGTGCCTGAAGCTGAACTTGGTGAGGAAGGGAAAAGGCATTTTGAAGGATACAGATATATAAGTGATTGTATTCTTGAAGGTGTGTTTTTCTTTGGCTAATTGTTTTATCCTCTTTGTATGAAGGATGTAACGTTTCGAAATGTTTTTGTATTCATTTTAAACAAGTAGTCTTGTGCCACCATCTTCAGTGGCCTGCACAGCTTGTTTTGGGGCCAGATCTTTGGTGGTGGTTGCCAAAAGAGCATCTTTGGCGTTAGGGGTTTCTGCCACTTGGTGACGTGGTCTTCAGATGCATAGCTAAGAGTAAAGAAATCCTGAGAAACATCCTTCTGCCCTTCAAAGGCAGTAGATGTAGAGAGGCCAGATGCCATGACCTCCTCATCATGTTTTCACAGTCAGGCATCTGGGAATCACTGTGCGAGTATTTGAGAAGCTTCTGGTTGCTACAGTTGTCAAACTCCGCTGTGTATTGTGGAGGAGTGAGAACAATCTGTACCCAGAATGCAGTTTACAGAGGTTATCCTGTGCATACATTGTGTATCTCAAGGTTCTTTTAGCCTACGTTCTTACGTGTGAGAATCAATATGAATAGTAATACTGAACTTATACCAGTATAGAAATACATGTATCTCCTTCTGGTTCATGGTAGTTTGGCTTGGTTTATATACACCAGTTGAACTGAAATTTTAATTGGATGTTGTACATGCCAGTGAGGTTCTGTCCAAAGTAACCTGTTTCTGCTTTTTAATACTGTAGAGTTTTCTGCTAATCCAACAATGGTAAAAATGTACTATATCAATCAATTTAAATACCAAATTAAGCTAGTTCTTGTTTTGGTTAGCAAATGTAGTGTGTTGTGTCAGTCAAATAGGTAATGGATGCCATGTGATTGTTTATGAGGGTTAAATTACTTATAAATATGAATGTTTAATTTGAAATGTTCGATTTGGAGATACCTTGTCTCCAGAACTAAACATATACTCTATTCTTGTGCTAATTGTGTATCATCTGTTTAGGTGGGAAATACCTTTTCTCACAGTACACTTCAGGTGGGGAATTCTCTTTCTCAAAATAAATGGAGGGTTTGTGGCTAATTGTGTGCCATAGATTTAAATTGGAAATACTTTTTCTTAAATTTAGTGTGGGAAATTCTTCCCAGAATGTTGGTGTGGAATTTTACTGCACTTAGAACAAACATGTTTGTCTCTGCTGTTTTCAAATTACATTAATTGACTTCCTTGATTTAAGTCTTTTCTTTATATTCTGTATTAGTGTACAGGTCAATTGGTGCTTTTACTTCAGAGTCCTCCTAGTCCTCTTGTGCCACTGTGTTATGTTTTCTACTGCAACCTTTTCTTTCCTCAAGAGAGATGTTTCAGAAACAGTTTCATCAGTACATTATGTGGCTTGCTTGCTTTAGGTCCATCTGTGCTGTGTAATACTACACTACTTAGAGATGTGTGTGTTCTTTGTGTAAAAAAATTATGTATACAAAACATCTCTAAAGACAGGCCTCTCCATGTTTATTCAAATATTTTACTAGCTTCATAAGACTTGCAAAAAACCATTTTGATCTTGATTACTTATTTCTCTATGTGTCTTCTATACTCCTGATTTTGGTTAAGAGGTACATCTGAAACTCCAGAGAAGTTTTTTGGTGGGTGGGCTTTTTTTTCAGTGGATAGCCCTTGTTTATTTACATATTAGAAGTACTTTACGTGCTGTAACTGCACTTACTTTACATGTATTTTCATGGTATAACAGTGATTTGATGGAGATTGCTGCAATGAGGTAAAGCTGATGTTATAAGGCTCTCTTATGGTTCCAGGGTTAAAATAAGTGAGACCACAAGAAGAGCAAACTAGTTTGGAGAGATTTACAGAAAGTTTGCCTTTCTGTAACAGAGCTGCTTTTAGATTCCAAAGCTGTTCCTTTCTTCAGTTTCATGGCATTAGAGTAAAGCCTCTTATTCCTGCTGTGAAAAAGGAAATGTTTTGTGAGCACTCATTGATGTGCTCATCAACATTCATAGAGAAATAGTAATTCTAAAATTGAACTTATGACTCGCCATGGCTATGCTGTATTCGGTAGAAAATTCATCAGTGTTGTGACTGATGCTTTGAAGAAAACTCTCTTATTTGACATCTTAAATAGGAGACCTTGAAGTTGTTAGTCTCTGTAGACAAGTTTAGTGTACACCTACACATGTAAGTGGTTATATGTAGTTATGTAGTTACTCATCTGGGCCATAGAAGATTATTTAGTGCTTTCAGTGTGCTGTTTGAATGAAAACTGGGAAATATATACAGAAGCATCAAAAGAAAAAGAATTTGGACAGTTTAAGAAAGATTCCAAGGTAGTCTAAGAGGAAGAAAGGAAAGAAAAAAGTGCATTGCTCTGGTAATGCCCTAGTCAATTTATTGTGCTCTAATCAACTTGTGCTGCTGTTGTTACAAGGCATAAAATAAGTATATAGGTTACACACTCAAAGGGTAGTAGAAGGATGAAGGAATTAATTTAAACTGTCTCCCCCAAAGCTTTTTTTTCCATTTTAATGTTAAATAATGTATGCAGATTTTAAATAAGAAAGCTAAAATATTTCCCATGAGAATAATTAAAGGTGATAGAATTCACTTGCAATAGTAATTCCATCTGTTCAGAAACTTGTTATGAATGAACCCCAAACAACCATAAAATGGAGTAATATTACTGTGGCAAAGGGGAGGGGTAACCGTAGGGATATCAGTGCAGTTACATGTGTATTCCCTAAATGCATTTCCATACTTGTTTTAAAATGTAGCATCACTGACTATTAAATTCAGAGGTGTCCCTAAGCACTTGATGAAAACTGATGACTTGAATGTTTCAGAAGCAAAGGCTGAGCGAACCGGGAAAAGAATTGAGAAGGATACATGATGATGTTTAAAAGACTATTCATTGTATAAATTATAGTTGTGTAAATGTACTACATGATTATGTAACTAATTAAAATTATAATATTCTATTTTAGTTCTGCTACCTCTAATTTCTAATTTTCAGCTGGAGAAGTTAGTAGGTAGTTTTATGGAGAATTTATCTTTTGGGAAATTGGATCTTATTTCATGGTAATTCTTTAAGTCCACAAAGTAATTGAGATAATAGACAAGAGAAGATTTCTCTCTTAATGACTTCTTGGTGAAATGGAAGGGTGTTTCTTTGGGTAGAGGGTGAGAGAGGTGGTATTTTTTGTTTGGTGCTTTCAGTTATTTACGAGAGGATGAAGGGTTTTGTTTGTCCTGCCTTGGTCTTTCCCACTCAGGCATTACCACTGACAGAAAAAGTAGTGATACAGTTGACATGTTTCTGCTTAAATGACTGTAAATTGTTCAGGCCCACAAAATTTGAGTTTTCAGAAGACACTGTGCAGCTTCAAAGATTTATTGTCAGGCTGATGTCATATATGGATATAAAATTTTGATCACATTAGGAATATTTCTGAAGATGAAATTGCTTACTATGAGACACTTCTCAGCAGCGTACTCGTTCTAGAACTTTCAGGACTTGGAGCCTTGAAGGAACAGACAAAGTTAGGGAACCTTTTAGCATTAAATCAAAGTATCTCAGTACTGTAAGGGACTTTCTCAGGATGAGCTGTAATTCTTTGAATTTCTGTGGTGTCTGCAGAAAGTGCGCATTATCAAAATGGTGTATGCAGACACTGTGTGGATTATGTTTTGAAATGACTTCTTTTCACGAAAAAAAAGTGTTCTATATCTTCTGTAATATTTTTAGTATGAGTGTGTGTTAAATAATGCTAGCTGATTCCTGAAGAAAGGCATCTAAATGTATCTAGATCTGTGTGCTAAAAATAGTGGATTATAAAGGAACCCTAATCCACAGGGTCTTACTTACAAATAGTACTATGTATAGAGTGACGCAGATGGGGAGGGCTGTGTGCATTTACCTACAAAAGGTGCGTTCTGTGATCAGAGAAGAGACAGATGCAGTTGGAAGTATCACTATAACAGTGACTAAAATTCATGGCTTAAATGAATGCTAAGGGATGAAATTTCCTCGGGTGATTTAGGAAGTTCTGTTCAGCGATACGTTTATCACTTTTCTAAACATTCAAGCCCATCTTTACAGATATGTGTTCAGTGTCTTACCTATCCTGGTTGTAAGCTGCTATTTTTATGTTAAGTTCTGTTTTGAAGGACAAAGTAAATAAATACTGTTGATATTTATGTGCTCTTTGCTTTGAGAGATGCCTACATTTTAATGCCAGAAGTCTTGTGAATGTTTAGTGCAGAGAGATAAAACTAACAAACTATAGTATAACTTGATAATTTTGCAAACTAAACCAAGGCTCATTATATTTTCCATGTAGTACTTGTATTTGAATATTGGTCTAGTAGATTTATGGTGTGCTTTAAAATGTGTTCCAAGGGGCTGACACTACTGGGAAGGGGTGGACAAAGTGCTTCTCTTAGTGTGTTTTGGAATGAGGTTCTGCAGTGAAAAGAAATCGTTTGGTCCATCCTTTCTTAGCACAATGTACTGTATATCTTGTGTTATAAGTACTGTAATGTGTGTCAAGTTTTCTCTTGAAAATATAGTAGCTTGATTTTTTTTTCATTAACTTTTATTTTACTAGCTAAAGCTAGCAAATTGCTGTAGCAATTTTAAATAATCTTTATTTATACTGGGTTGCTTCATCTTCCTGCATACAGCTGTCTGAAATTCTATACCAAATATCAGACGCGTGAGCATTAGTGAAGAAAACTGACTGGTGCTCTTCTTTTTTTCTTGTCTGAGAATATACTTTTGCAAAATATACTAAGGAAGGGGGTAAGAACAAGTAGATGGACAGCTTTTGGGAGTCAGTATGCTGGTGAACTTGAGCTCAGAATACTTGTCCAGTTCTAGTGGGCATAAAGGCAAGAGGTTTCCTTCTGCTGATTCTTTGATAGGGATTGTTGAGACTTTCCTTCTTCTCTGTATACCGTACATTCTAGCAATACATCAGTACAAAAACACAGAGCTTGAGTCTGACATTAAGCATATGCATCAATTAATTATTTGAGGTAATGCTTTTATAATGTCTGTGCTCTTACTCATTGATAAATGTAAAGCAGCTTTTCCTCTTGATAATTTAGAGGAACAGAATTAAGTGTTGTTGAACACGTAATTGTGTAAATAGATTGTGACAGGCTAAATTAATTCTTTACTGTTATCTATCTTGAAGAATAATTCAAAGATATTCTGGAGGAATAGCTAAATGTTAGTGGTGTTTCAAAAGTGTAGAGTCTTTCTTCAGCAAAAGGAATGGACCAAATCCCGTTCAGTTAATAACCACTATGTTTTTTAAAAATGTAATACATTTTTTTGGTTGCTTTTGTTTTGCAGGATACAAAATTATGGATAATAATGGAATATCTGGGTGGAGGTTCTGCACTAGATCTTGTAAGTAAATTATGTATGGTTTTTGTTATTTTACCTCACCTAATTGTTCTCTTGTCTTCGAGTTTTAGAAACTATTGGATGTCCTTTAGCTATGACAATGTTTGCTTTCAGTAAAGAAGAAAAAGTATTTGTCAGTGCTAGGAAAATGTTATTTTCCATGAGGCAAGACTGATTATTTGTATAGATGGAAGGGCACTAAGCAACATAATACTGGAAGCAGGATATAAACATCTTGGAACGCTAACCCTCAGTAAGCCGGAGAGCGCTAGTGGCTGAAAATAGTTTTTGCTGTCTCTTAATTCTGCCACTGCAGCTCTTCATAGTCTTTACCTTTCAATGTATCTTACTCCCAAACAAACAGGAGTTTCTCCTGTGTGAATCTCACTGAAGTCTAAGCAGACAGAAACAGTTTAGGCTGGTATTAAGAAATACCTTTCAAAGAAACAGGAGGAGCTGTGGTCTCCTTTGAGGGTAGAGGTCTTACAGAGTGATCTGTAGAGACTAGAGAGCTGAGCAGTCCCCAGCTGAATCAAATTTCACAGGAGCAAGTGTTGTTTTCTGCACTTGGGGTAGGGCACGCCGTTTTGAACCACAATTCAAAAGGTTCCATGCAAATTGTGTTTTCTCTGCCTGGCTACTGTCCTTTTTAGCTATTGGAAAAAAAACCCAAGCAACTATCCCCACCAACAAAATTGCGCGCTGTCTTATATTTATAGTTGCTTTAAAAATGCTGTTATAGTAATGTTATAGCATAGTTTGCTGTTCTCAGCTGTGGCAGCTAATACATGCTTGACAAAGAGTAAAAGGGAAATCAGTCAATGTAGAGGGAGCAGTTCTGCTGTTTACATCCAGAAAATATGAGTGGTAGTAAATGCAGGCTTCCTGCATTTATACTGCAATATTAGAATTTTAATTACCTTTTGGAACCCATTTATTCCTTTAGTTGCCGTATCTTGTTAGAAAAATTTTTGTTGTTGTGTGGAAATTTATAATATTCCCCATAAGTAAACTTTTTACAGCAGAACTTTATGATTGTGATAGTTTTTTTCCTTTTTTGCTTTCCTTGCTTCAAAACATGAGAAAGATACTAGCAGTTACTGCATTTTCTTGTGGGGTTTTTTCATACACTTTTCACTTGTCAGATTGCTACATTTATTCCTTAAATTTGTTGCCTAGAAATAGGATAAAATTATCTTCTGCGCGCTATGGTTCTCAGCTGAAATCTGGTGGGACAACTGGCACACTTTATCACATTTCCGTACATTCAGGCAAGACTGAATGAGAACCTTGAATTCTGTGTTTAAAGGGCATTCAGACAATGTTAGCCTGGTGTTTTCTGTACTTCAATATGCATTGGCTGTTTTGGAAACCACATCTTACAAAAAAAAGTACATAGAGTGCAATACATGTACATTGTTGTTCAACCATGAGTGTAGTTCAGGTTTGGGCACTAATATTCTCAGCCTTACTTTATTTTCACCAACTTCCTCACTAGATTAGTGATCAGTCACACAAGTTGAACATACGTAAATCTATGGGTCCTGAGGAAATGCACCCAAGTGTTGAGAGAACTGGCTGATGTTGTTGCTCTACCACTCTTCATCATTTTTGAGAAACTGTGGTCAGCAGGAGAGGTACCTGAGGGCTAGAGGAAAGCTAATGTCACTCCAGTTTTCAAAAAGGGTAAAAAGGAAGATCCCGGCAACTACAGATCACACAGTTTCACCTCCATCCCTGCAAAAACGATGGAGCAGTTCTTTCTGGAGGTTATTGCTAAGAATATAGATGACAATAAAGTAATCAGTGGTCAGAATGGATTTACCATGGAGAAATCATGCTTGACTAATCTGATAGCCTTCTATGATGTGCCTAAATGCATGAATGGGTGGGTGCTCTGAGACCAGTGGATGTGGTTTACCTCAACTGTAGTAAGGCCTTTGACACAGTCCCCCATAACATCCTCATAAGTAAGCTTAGGAAGTGTGGGATAGAAGAGACTGACTTGGATTAAGAACTGGCTATGTAACAGAGCCCAAAGAGTTGTGATTAATGGTACAGAGACCTGTAACCAGTGGTGTTACCCCATGGATCAGTGCTAGGTCCAGCTTCATTCAGTATCTTTATTAATGACCTTGATGATGGGACAGAGTGTCTCCTCAGCAAGATGATACTATCTGGGTGCTCTGGCTGATTCACCTGTTGGCCGTGCAGCCAGTAAGGGAGACTTGGACAGGCTGAAGGGATGGGCAAAGAGGAATTTAATGAGATTTAATAAGTACAGGCTCCTTCACCTAGGAAGGAGTAATCCATCAATACAGACTGGGAGACGATCTACTGGAGAGCACCTCTGTGGAGAGGGACCTTCAAGTTCTTGTGAACAAGTTATTCATGGAACAGCAATGTGCTTTTGTGGCCAAGACCAGTGGTATCCTGGGATGGATCAAGAAGATTGTATCCAGCAAATCAAGGGAGATTCTTCTCGCTCTCTACTCTGCCCTAGTGAGGCCACATCTGGAATATTGTGTCCAGTTCTGGGCTCAGATCTGATTGAAAGTGTCCAATGGAGGGCTATGAGAATCATTAGGGGACTGGAGCACTTGCCTTATGAGGAGATAGTAAGAGACCTGGGACTTTTTAGTTTGGGGAGGAGATGATGTATTTATATACGTGAGGGCTGGCTGTGAGGAAGGAAGAGACAATCTCTTTTCACTTGTGCCTTGTGATAAGACAAGGGGCAAGGGATGTAAGGTGGAGCTCAGGAAGTTCCACCTCAACATGAGGAAAAACTGATTTGCTATGAGGGTTACAGAGCACTGGAATGGGCTGCCCAGGAAGGTTGTGGAGTCTGCTTCTCTGGAGACTTTAAAGACCCCTTTTGATGTGTTTCTATGTAACCTGGTTTAGGTTTTATGATCCTGACTGATCAGGGGGCTTGGACTCAATGACCTCTGGAGGTCTCTTGCAACCACTAATGATCTGTATATCTGATCTGTGTACCAAGTCCTCAGCTGGTCTGCCCAGCACATACAGAGCACAGCTTGAGAGTGTCATAGTGGGTTTCAGGAAATGGCAATGTTGTGGATATTATCTAAGCCAAAGAAAAGCAAAAAAGATTGTCAGCAAACCTGCAAAAGTAAACCACATTCAAAATGTTACTTCTGTTCATGTGTATTAGCTGATGATTTCTAAGTGATGTGAAATTTTAATTTTTGTCTGAAATGCTTTCTTCTTCAGAGTGCAGCTTCAGAAATGCAACTTTTTGATTGTGTTTCAGTGACTGCTGTTGTGGAGAAAACTAGAGTACTGCAGTATTAACAATATTTTCATCAGCAAAGTTTCAGTCTCTCTTAAAATGCCTCTATTGGTTAAGAAGCTTCTCTGGGTAGTGACCTTTCTTCTGTCCTTTCAGACTTAGTGGCAAACTCACTTTTAGAATTTAGGTCAGCTGTAGAGAGCTCCCAGAGCTTCTACTATGGCTGTTTCTTCTCTTAAGAATTAAATTAATTCTAACAATGTGCAGATTCATATGAAAAAGGGTATTTAAAGTAAAAGTATTCAGTGCTCTGTCAGCCTAGCAGTTTGAGCTGAGTGTTGGAGAGCTTCACAAAATCCCTTGCCCTGTATAGTGACAGCATATAGGATTGGTGTGGTACCTTACATGCCTTGGTTTCTTTCTCAGACTTTGACATTTGGGTCCATAAAGAGCCTATGGAGTTGCACATCTAAGTTGAGCGTGGTGTTAATAGCAACATTACAATGGGGAGTCTTTTCAGCACAGTTTGTATGTCTATGGCCTGACCACAAAGCAGCAACTGGAAGCTGGCTTTACGGGGATGTTAAACTTCTAAAAGTGTTTTAGATGAATTAAGTATTTCTTTAGCTGTTGTCCACAGGGCCCCTTCATTTACAGAAGGATGTATTTTTTTAAAGAGTATTCTGGTTTGTATCTCGTATTACAAAATGAGTAACTCGCAAGTTTCAAGGTATGACAGAAGGACTTGTATAGTATTTTTATAGTAAGTACTCTTTCTGTTTCACCTTTTTATGTATGTATATCTGTACACATGCATATCTATATCAAACAATATTTCTTGTGTCTCCTAGTTAGAACCTGGCTCGCTCGATGAAACACAGATTGCTACAATATTGAGAGAGATACTCAAAGGACTCGATTACTTGCATTCGGAAAAGAAAATCCATAGAGATATTAAAGGTAAATTTGTTTTTGTTTGTATTGTAGTAGTTGTCGTAGTAAAGGAACTGTATTAATAATAATAATAATGTAATATAAATGAGAACCCTTCCAGTGTCAAGTATCTTAATTTCTGGCATTTCCTCTTCATTCCAGCTGCTAATGTATTGCTGTCTGAACAAGGAGAAGTAAAACTAGCCGATTTTGGAGTAGCAGGACAACTAACAGATACACAGATAAAGAGAAATACTTTTGTAGGAACACCATTTTGGATGGCACCTGAAGTAATAAAGCAATCAGCCTATGATTCAAAGGTGAGATATTCCAAGATGTTAGCCAAAGTTCCTTTCTGTTTCAAAAAACTTGTGTTTTACCCTGAGGGAGTATAGCTTTGGAGTATAGCTAATAACTTTGGCTGCATGTAGATAGGTGTGTGTTTAGATGATGTTTAGCAGCTAAAAGCTGTTGGCAAGGAAAATTTTCCTAATGTGTATCCAAACCTTCAGTTTCCTGGTGCATTAATCCTGTACAGATGGCAAGAAATACTGCAGTATTGGCAAGCAGACAATGTTTTATCCCACTCTGTTGATGTGCATTTTTGATGGTTGTTTAAAAGAGAACAAAAATCTACAAAATTTAATACGATTCCACTTGTTTCTAGCAAAAATAGTTTGCGATAGTGTTGAAGAACATGAATTTAGCCGGTGTGAAAATGTTGTTTGAAAGTGCTGTTATTCATCTTTGGAAGAAAGATGCTGCATAGGTCTGTACTGCCTTCTGACCACGTTACTTTAAATATTCTGTACAAGGAAGGTTTAATGTCTAATGTAAAATACAATGCTGTGTAATATAAATATCTACAAAGGATTTTGATTTAGCAGAGTGATACAGCAGCACACTGAAATGACAACACAAGCACAACATTTATTTTATATTACTGATTGTAATATAGTTAGATCACAACGGAGCTGTGATTCCTGGTACTGGTCTGTGTATGCTCACCAGCATGGCGTTGGGTGTGCCCTGGTTGCCAGGAAAGAATATGTACGCTGAAGCCAGCTCAAGCCCATTGCTCTTTTTCTTGTTTACTGGATTGTCTCTGGTACTGCTCCCTTCCCTATTTTGATATGTTTCTTTAGAGAGACTATTTAAAAATAACTACCAGAGCTTAACAGAGCTTCTGAGAGCTTGAATGACCCCAAATTCCCAATTTAAAGGTTGAGCAAACAGGCTTTTTTTGTTATGGATGGTGGGTTTTGGCTTTTATATTGGTGGTGTTTCCAGGCTTGGTTTTGTTTTTTTTTATCTTTGGCTTATTGGAATGATCTTCATTTGTACAAATCATGGTTCAGTCCTCAGGTTTTGAATTCTGGCTGTCTCAGTGCACAGTATTGTGTGAGCATGAAAAGGTCTTACATGCTTGCCTAGAAAGCCAGAGATCAAGTGTTTGATGAACTAGTGATACTTGTTTGTGATGCTTTGCCACTAAGTGTACAGACTATAGTTTTGCTGTTGTTGCACAACAATTTGCCAAGGCATGTTTAAGGTGTGTGTGAAAATACAGACAGATCTAAGTTCATTTTGCTTCCATAAGCCATCTGTGATTGAGAGGTATTAGGCAGGACTGTTCTTTTCATAACACACCCCCAGTGAGGTGCAAGCAATTCCAATTACTAGTTACCGTGTTACCCTTACCTGGTTTTGTTCTTTGCCTGTTGAATCCTCTTGCTTCCTACATGCTGATGATTCCTGATAAAGTGCCCTGTAACAATACTTTGGGCACTGTTCACCCACTTCTTTCACACAGTTCATCTACCTCTTCCTCATTAACAATACGTCTCATGCTGAGTGTTGGTTTGTTGCTCCTTTTCTGAGCGAGCTGATACTTCTGCTCATGCTGACTGCTGAAATCCCACAACAGTGCAAGGCAAAGCAAAACCTAAGTTATGATGTGATACTGCTGACCAGGCTAAAAAAAGGCAAATGAGGTCTAACATTGGTAGCTGTTGCTATAGAGCTTAAGATCTCCTGTTAAATCAGCATCATCATCATCACCACTTGTATTAATGTTATGGGCAGTTGATGGGTTTTCTGATGCATACAACACAATTAATGCAAGAACTGCTAATCCAGCATATTGATTTCCTCTTGAAGCCATTTTGATTTTTAACATAAAGTTACACCTCAGGTATCCTTCTAAATTAGTTATGTCAGAAACACATTTCAGAATTGAAGAGACAAACTTCTGAGGAGTGTTCTTTCTTGTGTGAAGTGTTTGGTTAAAAAACACTTACGTTGTCTTTGCATTCATTTATAATATATTAACATCCATGTTACCCTATTTTAGGATGGTGTAAAAGCAGTGAATATATAACAAAAGTTATTGAGTTTTGGTATAGTCTTCAGTTTTTTCCTCAGTGTAAGCTATGGGGATGTGTGTATGTAATATTTTTAATCTTTTTGTACAAAAGTGAAGCTTTTTCCCGATAAAATATGTTTTAATTTTGGATTTGATGAATGCATGCATTTTGTCTGTTTTTGTTTCTAAATGTGTTAAACTTCACAATGTTAAACCAAGTTATGTTGCCTATGCCATGCTCTCAAGTTCATGTAAGTCTTCTTGATGTGCCTTCTGCATGTGGGAGCTGTGTGCTCACTAACTGCCATACTGAACGTAGCATTCCATTCTCTTAAAATAATCCTGTTATTCTTTCTTGGTTCATGTATTGCAAATTATAGTTGCAAGGCATTCCAAAGCTCATCTTTATTGCCTTTTATTGCCTAAAAAGAATCAAGGTATGCAATTCTTTCTGGTCATAGGTGCTAAAACTTCAACAGCTTCTGTCTGACTTTGATAATCATAGGATCATAGGATTCAGGCATATATTTGAGAACCCAGGATTTCCAGGATTTCCAACTCCCACATTTCCAGATGTGTGAGAGAGTATGTCAGCTAGAATGTTTTGCATTTTAATGTGGTCAGTAGTTAGTTTGAGAAGCACAAATTACAGAGAAGACGTGATAAAATCCAGCTGCTAAAGAAACTATCTGCCATGGGGGAAAAACCCTCAAATGTCAAAACTTAGCTAGTGTTGTATTAAAGCTACTGCTTTTTACAATTTTTTTTTTCATTTTTTGGTATTTATCTTTTCCTATACCATTTAGTTTCTTCTGTCCAAGATACTAGTTCTTTGTTCTAAGATCCTTACGGGAAATTTCCTTTATTTCTAGTTTCTATTGTAGTATTGGCAATAACTCTGTTTCCTTCTGCTTTGAGTCTTTAAACCTGCAAGTCAGCTTCTTTCCTTACTTGCCTCAGTTTTCTCATATCTAGTTCTCTGCCCTTTGTACTATAGAGCTTTTAATAGAAAAATAAATATTTAAATTAAACATGTGTTCCTCTTGCACATAGCCTTTTCTTCTCTGACTTACCAGACCTTCCAAATCAGATTCAATTTTAACCGTTAGAATGGAAGAGGAAAGGCTTACATCAGTACTGGAATAAGTAGGAGTTACTAGTGAGTGATTTGGTGACATTCATCTAAACTTGGAAGAATAATTTGTGTTCAGGTTATGAAGCTGTAAAAATCATATAACATGGTAAAACTTGATGATACAGTGTGATCACTTCTTAAGGACATGCTTCTCCCTCCCATTTGGAGGACTGATTTATGCCTGTTCTGGAGTTCCGTTGTCGCAGACAAGTGCGTGCCTGGTTGGGTGACCAGTACCTGCATCCCTGTTTTGAGATGCGTATCTATGAATGCAGAGGTTAAGTTTTAGAGGAATTTGAAGGGGGTGGTAGGTTCCAACAGGATGCACTTTCAAAGTACATGTTGGGCTTGAAAGTGTTCAGTGTGCAGATGAAAGTGTTCAGTGGCTGTGCTGCCATTCAGTGACTTTTACATGCAATTTTTGTATAGAAAGGTCACTAGCTGCAGCAAGTTAGAAATGTATCACGAAGATACAGAACTAATGTGTGTGTGTGTGCACATGCATGTGGATATCTGAGCACATATACATCCATACATTTTTATACTTACATATATACACACATACTCCCATCTGTGACTGGAAATCTGGCAAAAAGAAGTATATCGGTTTTTATGATTTTAACACATTCCTCTCTAAAGAAACTGAAATTCAGAATAAATTGGAAATAATAACACTTGGTTGTTAACACCAAGACTCGTTTCCACATGTGACATTTTCTTTCCTAACCAAGAAAAGGAAGGAAATTACTTGCAATTACACTTAAACTTGAGGAGAACTTGGCTGGTAATGCTGTTATTAAGAAAAATGAAACTCAGAGCTCATATACTTATTCTTCTGCGCTCAGCCTGAGATGGCAGTTCATTAACATGGGTTAACATAATGTCATCTCATAAATTTGATGGTCTGCTAATTGATCATCTTTTCTTTCCATACTTACAAAATTAAGTGACTAAGCTCTTCAAGAGAAAAAAGCTGTCTGAACAAAGAGGCAGCTTAGTTTCAGTCAGGCACTGTAGCTATGAAGGTGGGATGGATGCAGACATGGCTGCTGTCAGCCTGTGATCTTGTATGTCACATGCAACCTATGAGCAGAGAAAAGACAGGTGGACCAGTGGGACACTTAGGAAGGACAGCAGTGATAAATGAAATCTTTGCTCTTTCCAGTGCCTAGAAATAGATGTGTTTACAGGACAGCAAAGTTACAAATCCTCTGTTTGGGAGCTAAATCAGACGGTACACTTCAGATCTTTCCTGTTGCCTGAGAGTAAGTCTTTATTCTGCTTTCATTTCAAAAGAAATAGGGAAAAGCAAAACATAAACATTTTTAATTGATGTCTTGTCCTTTGGAACATTTCTGTGGAATATTTTTTCTTTCACATTTTTGAGGCATTTATGCATCTGTTCTTTTGACTTTTAGGCCTGTTATATCAGTGGAACGCAGAGAGTTGTGATACGTTACTTCACATGACTTCAGACAGGTTTGGCAGTAGGGTTTGGATTGTGGCAGACAGTGTTCCCTAGAAACAGTAGCACATTTTGATGGACACCTGTGAAACAAATAACATCCCTTAAATCCAATATTATTCAGGACTGCATTTCCCTAGTCTGTGAATAAGAATGTTGGATAAGACATCGTTAAACATCAGGAACTTTATATTCTAATGTGTTCACTTTCTGATGGTTGTACTAGCTGATGCTATTACTCTTTAAAAGTATTTGTGTTTCATGATCAGCTATAACTGCCGCTGTAATACAATGCACTTTAAGAAAGGTTTAAAATTCTAATTAGATCTGACTTATTTTGTAGAATAAATGACCACAATAACAAAACCAATTTACATATGAAATTATTTGCAGTAAAGGTTTAAAATGGGACAGAATCTCGTTGGAGGCCTGTATCTAGTGGAGGCCCTCAGAGCTCAGTGCTGGGACTGGTTCTGTTCAGTATGTTCATTCATGACCTTGATGAAGAAACAGAGTGCACACAAAGCTGGGAGGAGTGGCTGACAGCCCAGCAGGCTGTGCTGCCATTCAGTGAGACCCGGACAGGCTGGAGAGTTGGGCAGGGAGAAATTTGATGAAATTCAACAAGAGCAAGTGCAGTGTTGCATCTGTGACAGAACAACCCTGGGTACCAGTGTAGAATGGGGAATGACCTGCTGGAGAGTATTGTAGGGGAAAGAGACCTGGGGGTCCTGGTGGACAGCAGGATGACCATGAACCAGCAATGTGCCCTTGTCGCCAAGAATGCCAGTGACATACTGCGCTGGATTAGAAGGGGTGTGGTTAGGAGGTCTAGAGAGATTCTCCTCCCACTCGACTCTTCCCTGGTGAGGCCTCATCTGGAATATTGTGTCCAGTTCTGGGCCTCTCTGTTCAAGAAAGACAGGGAACTGCTCAAAAGAGTCCAGTGCAGAGCTACAAAGGTTATATGGAAGTGGAGCGTCTCCCTTACGAGAAGAGGCGGAGGGAACTGGATCTCTTTAGCTTGGAGAAGACTGAGAGGTGACCTAGTTAATGCTTATAAATACGTAAAGGGTGTCAGGAGGATGGAGGCAGGCTCTTCTTAATTATACCCCATGATAGGACAAGGGGCAACAGGTGTAAGCTGGAACATAGGAGGTTCCACATAATATAAGAAAAAATTTACTGTGAGGGTGACAGAGCACTGGAACAGGCTGCCCAGAGACATTGTGAAGTCTCCTCTGAAGACATTCAAAACCCTCCTAGTTGTGTTCCTGTGTAAGTTGATCTAGGTGATCCTCCTCTGGGAGGGGGATTGGGTTAGATGATATTTCGAGGTCCCTTCCAACCCCTAACTTTCTGTGATTCTGTGGAAGTCTACATTTGCGATTTTTCACAGAATCACAGAATGTTAGTGGTTGGAAGGGTCCTCAAAAGATGATCTAAGTCCAACCCTCCATGCTGGAGCAGGGTAAGCCTACAGTACTGTCTCAAATGTCCTACACTGGCTCAAACCCATGACCCCAGGAATTCAGAGTCCCATGCTCTACCCACTGAGCCAGCCGGGTGTCTGGGGTAGAGTAGCTAACTCTAGTTAAAGTACCTAGTCTGGGGCTGCGTTTTGGATTTGTGCTGGAAACAGTGCTGGTAACACAGGGATGTTGTAGCTGATGCTCAGCAGTGCTTGCATGGAGTCAAGGCCTTTTGTGCTCCTCACACTGCCCTGTCGCCCCGTCAGCAAGTAGACTGAGCGTGCAGAAGAAGTTGGGAAGGTACACAACTGTGGCAACTGACCAAAGGGATGTTTTTTCTTACAGGCAGACATCTGGTCATTAGGCATAACAGCCATAGAACTTGCAAAAGGAGAGCCACCTCATTCAGAATTGCATCCAATGAAGGTTTTGTTCCTCATTCCTAAGAACAATCCACCAACGCTGGAAGGAAACTTCAGTAAATCCCTCAAAGAATTTGTTGAAGCCTGCTTGAACAAGGACCCAAGCTTTGTGAGTTCAATCTGTTTGTCAATATGTAGTAGAGAACTTGACTAGTTTACATGAATTAAGTGCATTTTCTAATGGGGGGCAACATATTCACTGGATACTGTATATTTTTAAAATGTTGTTTGTACCAAGACTGAGGTCTTTCAGCACTGTCAAACACAGTAAGAAAATATTGCCTTTTTTTCTTTTAAGAGACCTACTGCAAAAGAGCTCTTAAAACACAAATTTATTTTACGAAACTCAAAGAAAACTTCCTACCTGACTGACCTTATTGATAGGCATAAGAGATGGAAGTCTGAACAAGGTCATGACGACTCCAGTTCTGATGACTCAGACAGGTGAGTTTTTGTGAAATGCTTCTTGTAAGTACAGGACTCAAGCAGTTATTTTTAGCACGTATACTCCTGTGTGCTGTTACTTAACAGCTTTTCAGCTTGGCTGCCTTGGTAAACCACTGAAATCTTTATTTCAGTACTGCAAGGAATGTCATCCCAATATCAGTCGCTGACCAATTCGGTACTACCTTCTGTTTTATGTAGGGTCTGGAGGCTTTCCTAGGCATATGGCTAATTGTTACTCCTGTTAGGCAAGCAGAAAGCAGGCCTCACACTGGAAAGCCAGGAAGCAATCTATGCTTCGTTGTGCTTTGTGTGTGTGTGGTCACCTAAGGAGGGGAATTATCTCCTTGATGGCACATGCTAACGGCAGGCATCAGGCTGGTTATGATTTCTTAGCTGCTACTATAGCTGTGTATTTGTCCTACATTATTATCATAGAATAATTTGGGTTGGAAAAGACCTCTGAGATCACAGAATCATAGAACAGAACTAGATGACCTTGAATGATCATCTAGTCCAATTTCCCTGCCGCAGCAGGATCACCTAGACCAAGTCAGACAGGAACACATCCAGGCAGGTTTTAAACATCTCCAGAGAAGGAGACTCCACAACCCCCCTGGGCAGCCTGTTCCAGTGCTCTGTCACCCTCACTGGGAAGAAGTTCCTGCTCATATTGATGTGCAGCCTCCTCTGTTCACCACATAAGGGGCTTACAACCATTGCCCCTCATCCTATCACTAGATGACACTGAGAAGAGCCTGGCTCCATCCTCCTGACACCCACTCTTCACGTATTTATAAACATTAATGAGGTGACTCCTCAGTCTCCTTTTTTCCAAGCTAAAGAGACCCAGCTCCCTCAGCCTTTCCTCATAAGGGAGGTGTTCTACTCCCTTCATCATCTTTGTGGCTCTGCACTGGACTCTCTCCAGCAGTTCTGTCTCCTTCTGGAACTGAGGGGCCCAGAACTCGATGCTATTCCAGATGCAGTCTCCCCAGGGCAGAGGAGAGGGGGAGGAGAACCTCTCTCAATCTGCTAACACACCTGCCTTGTGATCCACCCCAGGATGCCAGTCTAGCCATGAACCTAACTGTACCAAGCCCCATCACTAAACCATGTTCCTAAGCTCCATAGCTACACTTCTTGAAGGAAGGTCTTAAACACACTCAAAGGTGTATATTGATGTGTTTTTCTAGGCAAAAAAGTGGATTAAATCTTCTAAATTTTTATGCCTTCCTAATGACTTGAGGTACCCTGCTAAAGCCAGTTTTTAGATAAAACTCTTCATGTTACTGGTTTATGTAACTTGGGAAAATGTTTTCAATACGTAATGTTCTTTTTGTTTTCTTTTTCAAGTTAATTTAATGGCAAGTTAAATATCATGGCTTATTTTTTTTTAAATTTTCCCCCAAAGATAAGTTACATTGCTTTTCACACTTGTCTTTTGAGTTATTGGATCCTGGTTTTGGTCTTGACTGTAGTCTTCGTGTTCAGCGTGTGTATTGAATGAACATGGGCAATAAGGGCTAGGTAACAGAACTCATTCATTTTTTTCCCCTCACTTGAAGTGAACCAGATGGCCAGGCTTCAGGTGGGAATGATTCAGGAGAGTGGATCTTTACAATAAGAGAAAAAGACCCCAAGAATCTAGAGAACGGAGCAGCCCAACCTTTGGAGTTGCAAAGGAATAAGGTACTGAAAATACTGACTGTATTATAGGAGGACATAATGCTTGCTTTGGTAATTTAGTGGGGTGATTTTTATTTTTTACCTCTAAAAGCATTGAAATTGCAAAAACTTTCAGAACTTTTGCTAAAAATGTGTGTTCTGTAGTCACCTTTCACAAAATGTTTTCTGTAACTCAGAAAATCTTTAAATATGTTATTTTCCTCTAGTTCACTGGAGGAAGAGGAAGCAATATTCTATTGAAAACACGTTTTCCTTCCAGTACAGTACAAAGCAAGGCTGGGAGTTTGGGGAAGGTGTTCTGGTCTTGTTGGAAAAATGACTACAGTGCCTATATTTCAGGTGTCACAGCCTCACATTCTAATTCAGCTTGCATTTTCCATAGTGCTGTAGAACATTTTACATATTTGTTATCTACACTTGTCCTGGTTTCATCTAGGATAGAATAAATTTTCTTCCTCTCAGCAGTTTCAGTGCTCTGTTTTGCGTTTAGTGTGAGAATGTTGGTAACACACTGATGCTAATCCCAAGGTCAGGTTTGTTCAGGTGCTCTGCCAGCCAGCAGATGCACAAGAAGATCAGGGGAGCATGGCCAGGACAGCTGACCCCAACAGATAGAGGAATTTAAACAAAGAAAACATAGAAACAGGTTATTTCATAAAGTGTAGCATGTTTGAGCTTTTTTTTCCTGTGCTTAGAAACAGAATAGAGTGAGCATGTGCTTTTTCAGAAATTAAATTGCTCAGAATGTTCTCTTCTTCACAGGAAAAGGATGTCCCAAAGAAGCTCGTATCCCAATGCCTGCCTACGGTTTTATCCCCTTTATTTGTGGAGGTGAGTTAACGCTCTAAAACTTACCACTTCCCAGATATATGTGTCTGAAAAACACATGATGAAAAATATTATGAATGCCACCAAAGGTTTCCACAATCCATTTGGAACTGATGTGCTACACTTTTAGCTGTGCCCTTTGCTCTCATGCACGTCTGCTTTTGAGATCTTCGTTTTGCTTCTATCGATACTTCCTACGCAGGGTAGCAACATCACTCATGCTAGCCAGAAGCAACGCATAGGATAAAAAAAGGTGTGTAAATGTTTGGATTGCAGCATTCCATTTTTTCACACTGCTTTATCTCTTTATCTCTCATTTATCTGTTACAAACCTTAGGCTTTCTAAGCATCTGAGTGCGTGTTGCAGAGGCTGTAGAGAATCACTCTTAATCTCTCTTACCCACTTTGACAAATGAACTATCCGGTTAGCGTTTCAGTCTTCCAAGATACAGCTGGGGACTAGCTCAGCAAGAATCTGAAATTTTGAATTTCAGTACTGAAGATTGTATTTCTTTCCCATTCTAAATTTCGTTGGTTTTAAATTTAATTTACAAATAGTTAAAAATAACTTTTGAAATCATAGGAAAGGTATTTATGAAGATGTGATTATTTTTACAACTTGATACAACTGTAAGAAACGAAGACTTCTTTCTCACCCTCACTTTAATATGACATTTCAAATAATTATTTCAATCATGGTAACTAATAGAAATAGTTATTCTGATAAAAGGATGCTGTCTTAATTTTGTTCTAATGAATAGAATCCTGCTTATAACGATTCTTCAGTTCTGTGTGAAAACATGGCTTTGGTCCAAAGCAAACTGGAGTAGTTTCTTCACCAGTGGGCGTTTGGTTTAGCTTTTTTCCCCCTGAAAAATGTCTTTCTTAATAGGATGCTGCAAAGTAGCTCTTGACAACAGCTTTAGTGCTAAATGTGGAGAGAAACTTACAAATGCAGAAGCCCAGCCCCAGCTAAGATTTCTGAGAAAGTTCTGAGTTCTGAGTAAGCAAGCATTTTTCCAGCCATGCTCAGCATCTTATACCAGCTCCTACATAAGCAGAGCAGTGAGACTTTTCCTCACAGCCCTCAGCTCCTGCTTAGTTGTGGAATCTTTGCTTGAGCATACACATGAGAGAGAGAGTCCTTGTGGTGCTCTGAGAGTTGACAGAGTGAAAACTTTATCTCACGGAGCCTGCACGAGTGCACCAGCAGTGTATACGTACGTGCCGCAGGTGTACAAGCACATACACTAAAGTGAATATATATAGACAAGCAGCACATCTTGCAGGCAGAGAGCTACATGTCCATGTTTTGTGGGATGCCTTGTTGTGATTTTTGAATGTGGGCATGCTGGAAAGGGTGTACTATGAAGGAAGCCTTCAGGGTGCGAAGATATACGACGGTCAAATCCCGACATTGTTAATATTCATGGTCACTTCCTAACAAGCTTCTGCATTACATTGTTCATAGAAATATTTGTGAAAATCTTACTAATATGTCTCTTCCTGGTTTTCTTCCAGTTGAAAGAAAAAAGTGAATTATGTGGCGGTAACACAGATTCCATAGAAGAACTGAGAAAGGCTATTTATTTAGCTGAAGAGACTTGTCCGGGCATTGCAGATAACATGGTGTCCCACCTTGTGCAGAGGCTTCAGAGGTAGTAAAACTGTTTCACAAAGGGTTACAGAAAATTGCAGATGTGGTTCTACAAATGCTTGACCATTGTAAGAGTTCCTTTCTATTTGTAATGAAGGAAAACACCCAAACAACTTACTGGTCATGGTTTGTTTAGTAGAAAAATCCCTAATCATATCAGCATTTCTGATGTGCAGCTTCAGGGGACAGCCCGTACGTACGTTCATCTTACTGTTGTGCATCGGCTGTGTAAAATGGGACTGGGCAACCTTTTCCCCTCTGCTTTTCCTGTAAGAGACATTCATGCTTTCTTAGTGTCTGAGTGCGTGTTGCGGAGGCTGTAGAGTGTCACTCTTGATCTCTTCTACTCACTTTGATAAATGAACTGTTCATTTAGTGTTTCCTTCAGTCATGTGTAAGTGGTGCATTGTTCATTCATTAACAACAGCGTTTGTGGCCTTTTGGTTGTCCCTCCAGATCCAACATTTTATATTATTTCAAAAGGCCACAGTTCACAAGAGATTTTCTGTCTGCCAAGGTTAGGAAAATAGTCTTAGCACTCAATTTGCTGTTACACAAAAACTTGTGAGGGGTAAAAATTTCACAGTCACTGCTTGAAGAAGCTTTAATGCATGCTGGAATCCAGGAGCCTCTCCCAAGCTTTTGTGGATCTGCACCATCCAGGTCTGATTGCTTGGTACTTACAGCAATGATAATCACGGACTGCTACCTCGCAAAAGATCACCTTGAGCAGGTGTCTCCCTTACGCTGTTGTGACCACAGCTTGGTAAAGTTTGAGAAGTCACAATTCTCAAGCTAAAGCAGAGGATTGCCAGGGTGATGCTTTGTCATTCAGCAGAAGTGAATGCCAAGAAGTCTGCAAGAAATCTTGTTTCTTGCTTTCCGGGCTGTTAAGCATGAAGCCCAGTCAGCATTTCTAGTGCTAGAAGGTCACTCCTTAGTGACAGATGTCTGGATTCTCCTTTCAATTTATCCTGGCTGGTTTGAGGGAGTTTCTGGAGCTTCCATCTCTGTTTGTTCTCATTAGGGGTTCCAAAATTGACCTAAAATTGGCCATTCACTGGCCAAATACTTGAATGTTGGGTTTCTTTCAGTGTAGTACAAGGCCTTCCTCAAACTGAAACCTTAGAGATGTTTTGGTGCTGTAACTGAAGCTCAAAATGACCTTGTGGAAACAGGCTTCCTCCTGAGGTCTTCTTTTGTGGATGCTGGAGATGATCTCACATGTTCCTGTCACAACAGCAAGTTGGGAGATAGATTTCATAAACCTTTGTTTATACTTTTGTTTTTCTTCTGGTCTGCTTCCTTGGACTGTTGCTGTTTCTTGCTCATCTTGTCTTACAACAATAGAAGGAAACACTTTTTCTTTGAATGAAAGAAAGAAATATGCATAGATGAAGTTGATGGGTCATGTCTGGGTGAACATCCCTCAGGGATGGTATTCAGCTAGTATGTGATCATGACTAGCATTCCTTCCAGAAGGTGAGTGAAAGAAATGAACAGCAGGATCTCCCTTTAGAAAGGAGTCTGAATGAACCACTCCATGGCTTAGTAGATGTTCCTCATGGGTAAATAGTTTTAGAGCTAGTGAAAAGGTCATTCCTTCTTATTTGAATGCTGGAACACCTATGGTATGAGGACAAGCTGCAAGAGGTGGGAGTTGTTCAGCCTGGAGAAAAGGCTGCTCCCAAGTGACCTTACTGCACCTTTCCAGTACTTAAAGGGAGTCCACAAGAAACATGGGGAGAGACTTTTTAGCAATGCCTGTTGTGACAGGACAAGGGGTGATGGTTTTAAACTAACCTGCTCACTGCAGAAGGTTGGGCTAGATGGCCTGTGAAGGCCCTTCCAGCCAAATGCATCTATGATTGTGTGATTCTGTTGAAGAGGCTGGAACTTCAGCAGCATAAACCTGAATAACTTTGAGATGCTGCTTGTTGTGGACTGCATTTCTGAAAGTCACAACAGTAACTTTCTTTTCCCTTTCAGATACTCACTAGCTGGAGGAAGTACTTCATCCTACTGATGTGTTCCTGACTTTTCTAAACCACGGAAATCCCAGTGTCTGTGTTGCAGACACGGACCCGATGATGTTGTGCTGCCCCGCTGACGGGTGGAAGTATGTTCTGGAAGTGTGCGAGAGTGAAAACGAAGTCTTTTGGGTAGAGGCAGTCTTTTTCAGCTCCTTTAAGCTATAATTTTTTTTAATGATAATGCACATATTCCAGTGAGGTGTGTTTTTGTAAAATCTGAAATGTATATTTGGGTTTGTGATAGAGAAACTGAAGATGTTGAGAAACCTCAGGTATCTTGCTTTAAGAATTCTACTGGGAGATGGAGTATGTTTGTTGGAATTGTGTACAGATGTGTATATAATGCATTTTTTTAACTAAAAGCCTTTCAACGTGCATAAGGAATCACTGTGTACAAAACGGTCAAGTGCTTTTGTAGATAATGTTAGTGGGGTAAATATTTGACAGGCCATCATGAGTATTGCCTTTATTACATGTAAATTCTGAATTATGTGATAGGTGAAGCTTGGTTTGGGTTTTGTATGTGAAGGATTTGCCACTGAAAGAGTTAATCCTGTCCTGCAGAACCTTAGGTTTGTACCTTTAGCAGCGACACCATTTTGTTCGGTTCCTCCCATATTTCTTCCTTTTTAGCTGTATCCTGAGCGTGACTGTCTCACTATGGTACTACTTCTGGTTGTTTTACGTTTAATAGACCTTGTCTCTTAAAGCTTTAAATGAATTCCTTCCCCTAAAGAATGAGCTTTCGTGCCAGTGCAGATTCTGAACCCTGTGCCGTGTTCAGTTTCAGTGATGGCTGTTTGTGAAGGTCAGGGTGCAGTTCGGCTAGTCTTTGTCACCTGAACGTGTTTGAACGCTCACACAAACACATCTGTGTGGCATTTATTCCGACATATCTCAGCAAGACCTTGGTTCTGAGACAGCAGCAAGTATTTCCTCATCATGCCTTTTCTTACCATTAGAAACTACCCATAACTTCCATATTCAGTCTTGCTGCCTAGGTCTGCGCATCTCTTCGCCGGAGCGATAGAGTGTTAAGCGAAAGGCTGCAACGCTGAGCCTGAGGATTGTGTCCTGTTGCTTCGCTCCCGAAGAGATGCTTTTTGAAACTTCAGGACTCTGCACTGTGGCTGTGAGCGCTCCTAGACGGCTGGCTCGAGGCTGTGTAGTTCTGGGAACCAGTGAGGTTAGTTGCACACCCAGGTGACGAGGTGGTTTTTTTTCCCCCTGAGGTTTACCTTGGTTTTGAACATAGTTTTCACCAAAGCTGTAGTCAGGTGCTGCTTATTTTGGTAACTATGAGATCATTTTTGCCTTGTTTCAATGAAGAAATTGATGATTTTATGTACTGCATGGCAGTGAGGTAACATCTTTATTACTATTATTGTTAAGTCAATGGGAGTTCAGCAGAAGAAAGCATCACAGTTTTACAAGTATCAGCATGTGTGCCTGGTGTGGTCCAAGAAGACCAAGGTTCTGCAAGCAGCTGAGGTCTCCTTGCTGGATGTTACCATGGTAGCCCTTTTTCTATGCATATTAATAGCCTTAATTATTAATTTACTAATGTAACAGTAAGAGGACACTGCTGTGCTAACACAGCTATTAATCTTTTGACCAGGTTAAGACACAACAGGATAAAGAAGTGGGTGTCCGCGCACTCCTTGTAGCCACGTTGTTAGGCACAACACAGTCACCAGCACTACGAGCTGATGGTTTGCCATTGCGGCTACGTGAGTTTAAGGGAAACTGAACAAAGCAGAAGTTTGAGGAGTAGTTTGTAACTCCTCTCTGATCATTCTCCTTACATTTGCTGTTTCACGTGCTCTTACATGTCAGGGTAAGCTTACCCTTGAGGAAACAGACTCAGTAGTGCTATTGTGAGATGAACACCTCAACTCAGTGCACGCTAGTGGATCATTCAGCCATTCAGTAAACATGTGCTGTTGCAGAAATCAGCAGATGTGTTTGCATTTGAAATACAAACAGAGTAGTGGAAGCTTTCCCCCAGATGCATTAATGTAAAGACTTGAAACTCAAGCAGGCTTCCTCAGAGACGCGTAGAACTCTGAGATTTAGCGGTGACGTTAAAGTCGCAGCGCTGCCTGGGAATCTCAAGAATTTCTCCTTCAGAAAATTAAAAAGAACTCAAGAATTTATGATTCTGTGATTCTATGATCATTTCAAAATGTGCCTGCCTCTGTTGTTTTCATCTTGAGTTGCATTTTATTTGTGTTCCATGACTATATGTTGAGGAAATACTTCTCTGAGTACTGTGGCAGAACGTGCTTGGCTGAATGTGTCCCTTGGCTTAGGAGACTTGAGCCAGCCCTGTGGCAAGGGCAGTTGGCCAAGAGGCTGGGATATTTAGAAAAAGACAAGACCTCATTTATGGTAGAGATGTGTATTTTTCTATGTAGCGTAGAGATTATTTAAATATAGACTATCTTACACTGAGATTCACTGAAAACGTGCTCGCTCTTGAATGTAGAATTACAGTCGTTTGCTACTGAGATGCTTTAAAAATCAGCTCTGTCTTGGTGTAACAGAAGAGCCTCCATTTCTGACAGGAAAATAAGTGTATTGATGTTTTTGAGAGGCAGTTTCACGCCAAAACCACGTCTGTGTTAGTGTCACACGGGCGGTTTTTCTGTGCAGGCAGTACCTCTTCACTTAGGCTTGAATACACTGAGCAACAAGCAAACACCTGCTTATGCAAACATGTACATTAGTGGGACGGCTTATTAATCAGGGATTTCAAGATTAGGCAGTAAACTCACTGTAAAAAAAACCCAGACCCCTCAGTAATTTGTGCTGAAGGCTTGCTTTTTGTACCTACCGGACGTGTAATCTATTTTTTTAGCCTAGTTTCCCTTGCAGTTGCACTTTGTAGTTGGTCAGCAGTTTACGAAAGGATGGCGACGCAGTCGCCGGCATACAGACTGCACTTGGGGTAGTAACGGAGCAGCTCTTTCTCTGAAGAGCTGTGGTTCTGCAGCAGCTCCCAACATTGTTTGGTCTCTACCTGTGCAAGGGTGGACGGATGAGCCAGCTACAGCAGAGCCACGTAACGGTGGTTTCCCATTCTTGTTGTCCAGAGACGATGGGCAGAGGGGGAAGGTAGGAGAGTGAGCACTGGCACAGAACTGCACGGAAGCTGCGTGCTGCGAGTTCGCGACCTGCATTGCCCACCGTAACACGGCCCCCTCGTCAGCCTGCGCTCTTGCTGTGCTTGCGAAACATCTCGTTTAGCTCTCCCTACCTTACGTGTTGTTTTATCAAACCACGCGGCACCGAGTCGTAGCGGCTCCACGTTAGCCTTCTAAGGAAGCGTATTTTGGCCTTCAAAGTCATCACAGCTGGAAGACGACCAGCAGCGCTAGCGAGCACAGGTACGATGCCAGGGTCAGTGGGGCTGCAGATTGTTTTTCTAGGCTACTGGGGAGGAGCTTAAAGTACAGCGTGAACGTGCAAGCTTGCTCTTCTTAGCTGTACTTTGCAGATGTGCCAGGAACTGCACCGAGCACTGCACCGAGCACACCCAGTAGACAACTTGTGTGTAGTGGACTCCTGCCTCCTTCTAAAGCATGGTTACAGAGGACATCCAGCTGTACAGTATCTTGTTTTCTGTAATACTGCTGCCTGTTTATAGGCCATGTATTTAACTTCTACTTTTTGTCACTCTACACCAACGTAATAAAACTCCTTGTAAACTACACGAACTAGAAATAAAGAAGGAAAAGTTTAATGAAACGTTGCCATCTGAGTGGTCGGTGAGGTCCAGGACGGGATGCCTTTGCAGGCTTCTAGCACGAGTACTGCCCACGCGTCAGTAGCGGTAAGCAGAGAGTTTGTAAACTGGTGTTGAGTTTGCTCCAGCAGAATTTGCACAATTTTGCTTGAACTCACATTCTGAGCAAGAACATGGAAAAGTCTTTTTCTCTTGGGGAGCTCAGTGAGCTTATTTCTCACAGGTGGCCTAACCTAACCACGTGGGAGATTCTTGAGTGTATTGCTTTTCAGCTGCAGGTCTGAGTGACTGATGGTGTCCTGTTCTGGTCCAATACATGCAGCTTCGTGTTACAGCTTGTCCCATAGTCAGAGAATTTGCCCGTGGGCAACGAATTCAAACCTGCTTTGCATTTCCCATGCTGTCAGCCCAGTGAAAGTGATGAAGTGCTCGCACCAAGCTGCATTAGCTTCACCCCAAACATCACAGCCGTAATTACCTGTATAACAGGTGACAGACGTGTGTGGCAGCCACGTGCCTCTAATGACACTGCGTTACTGTTCTCTCCTGCTAAGACACACGTGTGCCGCAGTGCCTTTTCTTTTGCTCTACCAGCAACTTCTCTTAGCCCCCGGGGAAGCGGGGGCATGTGTTTGTGCATACAACTAGCAACTGCAGTTGTGTATCTGCACATCCTCAGTTGTGTTTTCCTTTGAGGGAGGAGTTCCTGTATAAAAAGGAAGAATGCTCAAACTCGGGGTCCTGCTTGTTTCTCCAGTTTTGTTCCTACAGGTAGGTGGGATATTGCCTCAGGTTTACCTCGAAGATGAATTTTCCTTGCGAGACTTCTCTTTGCCAGGCAGAGCCCTTGCTGCAGTCACAGGGTGTTCCCCCGTGTGCTAACGTGTCTTTCAGCCTTTACTTACTTACACAGTGGAGAAACTATGGAGGTGCGCTGGGGAAAAACCCATGGGAGTACAGGCTTTGCTACCCCGTTGCCTGTGATGCAGCTTCCTGTGGCACCAAGGTCCCTGTTTGCCTTTGAGTTGCAGCCAACAGCTGACTGTTCACATGAGAAATAACAAGAGTAGTGAATCTTGTGACTAGTTTGTGTTTTTTCCTAACTGAGGTGTTTGGCCATGGCTGCTGAGCTGGCTCGCAGTGACCGTGACTCTCCATACCCCACCTGACCAGACGGACAGCAGGACGAGGTGAGTCGCGGTTGAACAGAAGTGGTTACGTATTGCAGCTCTGCAGTGAACGCAGGTTTAGTCTCACACACACACACACACACACACACACACTGCAGCTGTTTGCAGGATGTGGCTGTCGAGACAGTCGCTTTGTTCTGATAATTTCAGTGTTGGGTTAACCTGGGCATAAAGGACTATGAAAACGCTGACAGAGTTCAGCCAGTCCCATTTAAAAACAAAAGTCACACTAGTAAAGAAGGGAAAAGGAGTGTCTTTTTAAATCTCTTCTCTAGAGGAAGAAAACAAAAAGGTAACACAAAATGGTGAATGATGAATCAGGTGGGCACTCTGAAGTTGCATCCAAAGCCCATCGAGGGCTCTGCTGCTGTAATAAACAGAACTGTATCTTGGGCTTTGCTTTCAGTGTTACAGTGTTTGAAACTTACTTTTCTGCAGCAGACATGCCTAAAAAAGTGGCTGCCTGGCTTCAGGAACGTAAACAAGAGCTCGAGAGCTCAGTACTCGCAGCAGAGAGCTCTAACAGAGATGGTCTCCAACAAGGCCCAGGCGATCGGAGCCACAGCCCTGTTTGGGCTGAGTCCATGGCGTGGCCCTCACTGGCAGTGCCGTGCAAAGCCAGAATGTCTTCCCTGCTATAGGTAAAGGGCAGATGTAAGGACCTCGCCTGGAGGGCTTCACAGAGAGTATTTTACAGCTTAGTAATAAAATACTGGGGAGAGGGCAGTAAGGGCTGCAGCCCTTCGTAGCAACATTACGTGCTGTTGCTGCTTCAGCTTTGGTTTTTCCAGCCTGCTGCTGCCAACTTGTTAATCTTCACCCTGTGACTTCCCCTTTTCCTCACTGTTTGCGTTCCGGAGGACTTCCCCCGCGTTGTTGGTTCGCTCCTACTGAACCCACTTGCTTTGGCCCTGCTGAGCAGCAACACAGACCTGGAATGGACAAGCCAGTCGGACCTGCCTCTGGGAAAGCTCTTCAGAAGTTTCCTACTTACTTCCCAAGTTAGTCCTCGATCGTGTCATGAACAGCTGGAGGCACTGCTGTGGCAACTGTGAGTATTATGTGTGGACTGACTGTCAGGGGAAAAGGCAAAGGAGAAGAGAAGCTGCAGCACATTGCCTGCCCAGGGCTTTGGAGGTTTCCACGCACAGATTTACACACACACACACACACAGACATCATGGAGCAGAGCGTCTCCCTCTGGGGCGGGGAGGCACAGAAAGCAGGCTTTACTGTCTTTCCAAAGAGCAGCGTAGTATTGTGAGGTATTTTATTCCCTTTTGTTGTGAGCAAAGCTGTAAGCCATGTTACACATCGCACGTAGGTAAAGCCATGAACAGAGGGAGGAGCTGGATGAAGAAGACAGCAGGGTGTGGGGTGGAGGGGGGTGCACAATTGTCCTGGCTTCGTTTCCTGTATCTGTGTTCAGGCTCCCTCTGCTTAACGCTGTTTCCTCGATGCCCATAATGGTGACAGAAGTGTTTCCAGCATGTTGGACTCCTGTGAAATGGAGTTTTATTGGCACCCACGTAATGAAGGGTTTCTTAAAGGACAAGGAGGAGAAGGAAAAGCATCTAAGCATAGTAGTCTTGGAGCTGACAACCTTCTGAGTGGGCCAACAGCTTATCCCACGCATCGTGGTACCTGATGTTAAAGCCCAGCACACACAAGCATTTCCACTCCTGGTTTTACCTGCTGCTCTCTGCACAGAGCACTGGGGTGAGGGAGAGACTGAAGAAGAAACTGAAAGTCCCACTGGGACATGCACCAGGCAGGATAGAAACCTGGAGCTTCAGCAGTACCCCCGGACTGCAACAACCAGCTGCGCTTCTCCGAGCGTACAGGTTTCCTTTCAAGTTTGTCAAGCAAACAGCAGAGTGTCACCACAGCCTTTAATTTCTTCTTGTACAACCATTCACAGTACATTGACAGCCCAAAGAATATTGCACTGGATTATGGTAAAAGTTTTTCACCTTGCAAGTAGTACTCACTTTTCAAAGCCAACAGATGAACGGTTTGGTCACCTTGCACCAAGAAACCAGTTAGGTAAGGATCCTGTGCGTTACGGACGCCACGCGGACTTGCAGCCCCAAAGGGAAATGCGAGCCAGCTGTAAACGGTTTCTTGTTAAAGACAGAAAATTAGTGATTCCTGGCTGATTAAATGTAGAAAGACTGGGCAAACAATGAAATCTGAAAGTTAGCATCTCACTCCTGTTAGACCGCTTCCTGCATATATATATATATATATATTTATGTTCTCTACCGTCAACGTCCTTCTACATTTAAAAATCCAGCAGCCTACAGATTAACATGGTAAAAAAATTATATATATATATAGTTATGAAAAGAGAAGAAGGAAGTGTTTGCCTCAGGGGAGGAAGTTTGCAGATTGTGACCTTGTCTTTCTTTTTGCTTTGCTTTTTTGGGTGCAATCTTTGAGGCAACAAAGTGTCTTTTGGCATTTGGCACTCTAGGAAGGACAATGTTTTAATACTGGCACAAGCTAAAAACAGCACAGAGTGACAAAGTACAAGACATGGAACAAACTGCAGCCGCTGCGGTGATGGGAAGAAGCTAGTCTGACCGTACAGAGAACGCCAGTGGTTTTGCGGACGAATCGTGAAGGTTTTTGCAAAACCATACTTCTGTTTTTTTTCTTTTACCAAATTGTAAGTTTTACTAAAATTGGAGGGAGAAAAGAGTTTCAAGAGTCCTCTAAAAAAATCAGCAGCTGCTGGACAGTCAACGCGGTGGCTCGTTCAGCCGTCAATAGGCGTGAGGCTCTTTGTGACTCAGCGCTCGAGTGCGTGAGGCAGAGCTGGTGGCACTTCGGATCACTTCCATCCATCTGGGAGAAGGTGGGAGGAGAGACAAACAGAAGAAGGTCAGTTCCTAAAGAAAGGTTTCTTGAAGGATGGAGGATTCGCTGTAAGCTGCACACACCTTTACTTTCACTGCCTGGCTTCCTACTTCCAAAGTCAAGATGCCCTAGAGCCAGGTGTCAGCCAAACACACACATCAAAGGAGGTTTAGTGAGGACAAACAGGGGGGGAAGACCCAAAGCTCATGAACTTAGTAGTGGTTCCACCCGTTCTGCAGACACTAAATAGCTTTTTTAATTTTCTAGGTGGTCTAAGTGACAAGCAGTTGACACAAAACGTAATTTAGCTGCAGTTCCTAACTTATTTTTCCTAGAAGCCCTGAGAAGGGGCTTTTGAGAGGTTTTTTTTCACAGTATCACCAAGGTTGGAAGAGACCTCATAGATCATCAAGTCCAACCTGTTACTACAGAGCTCAAGGCTAGACCATGGCACCAAGTGCCACGTCCAATCCTGCCTTGAACAGCTCCAGAGTTGGCGACTCCACCACCTCCCATTTCTACTCCTACTTCTTTCCCCCAGTTTGCCTTACCTAGAGTTTTAGACCCACAGGGCTATAAATTCATAAGAGCTTTCTGCAGTAAGAGAGAGCTTTGAAGATTTTTGCCACATTAATGCTTCATATAGAAGAGCTAAATTAATTGCCCACATGAACATGATCAGACCACAGTTTAGAAGGGATTGTGCCCGTCTGGCTCTCGCTGTAGCTGGAATTCTGTGGGAGGTGTAAAAATTACGCGCTGAGGTGGCACAAATTCATAGTAAGAACAGCTGCTTCCCTGAAAAGAAATTCTCTCAGGTGTGGAGTTTCCATGACTTCTGTCAGAGCCACAGAAAAGTCCTGTGCGTTGCTGACACCCTCCCTGACGTCTGAGACACGGAGCTCCCCGTGCAGCAGCCCCATCAGTTTTGACTGGATAATTCCTGCACGTGACACAGGTTTTGTAGGATGACTACTACAGATCCCACAGGATCAAAAACAATCTCTCCGTTCTGACCTTATTGGGTTTAAAATGTCTTTTAAAATTTTAGAGGTTCTTTCTGTAGCTGTGCTGAGCGACCTGCCTGTATTTGCTGCAGCATTTTACTGACCTTGCGCGGGGATAAGTCCCCTCTGCCAGGAGCCCTTCTTGATTTACCTTTCAAACGTGTATTCGCTTTCAGCCCTGAAGTAGTACACGTGGGATTTGAAATGCAGCTTGAACACATAATCTTTGTGAATGTTTTCAGATTCAGAAGGAATGGTGAGTGAATATCCCAGCAAAGGAAGGCTGGCTAGAGGATGATTGTCCTGCAAAGACAGGATAGATCAAAGAGAGCACGTAAATAAAATGGAAGAAAGATACACACTCATCTAAAGGTTAAAGTCAGCCTTCATGGGGCTCTGGGCAAGAGATGTCCCTGCTTGTTGGAGGGGGCTTCGTCTAGATGACCTTTGGAGGTCCCTTCCAACCAGTACATTCTGTGATTGTATCATCGCTGGTCCGCTGTGTGGGAAAACACACCAGCTTTATGCAACCGCAGCAGACACAAGCTGCAGCCTGACATCCTTTTAGATCCCTCACAAGGATCTGCTGCAGGCTGGTCCTGTCAGAGAGGACCTTACTATGTCCTCATAAGAAAGTTGTCTGAAATTGTAGACTTCCAGTACTTTCAAACTGACACAGATAAAGCTCCATCATTTGGAACTGGCACCTGAGGCTTGCAAACAGCTCTTCCCAATGTCATCTAGTGACAGGACAAGGGGCGTTGGGTGTGAGCTGGAACAGAGGAGGTTCCATAGAAATACTGGAAGGAACTTCTTCCCAGTGAGGGTGACGGGGCACTGGAACAGGCTGTCCAGGGGGATTGAGGAGTCTCCTCCTCTGAAGAGGTTTAAAACCTGCCTGGATGTGTTCCTGTGTAACTTGGTCTGGGTGATCCTGCTGGGGCAGGGGGATTGGACTGGATGATCTTTCGAGGTCCCTTCCAACCCCTAATGATTCTATCATGTCATTATCCTGCCTATGTGGAACTATCCTATCCTCTATCGTTTATATTCTTTTAATGCAGAAACTCGACCCCTAAGGGTTTCTACAGCAATGGAAGGACAATGTAGTGATTGGAATTATTTTGTCCTTAAACCCTGCTCAAAGACGGAGATTCAGAAGTCCAACAGCTTCTAGACAGAAAACCCCCCTATTTTTGCAGCAGGATGTTGGCTCAGATGGGATTAATCCTTGGCCACCGGTTCTCTCTGGTTTGGCTTAAGCATCAGTAATGGTTAACAAAGTGTGTGAGTCACTGTGAAGTTTTAAATTGTAATAATCTCGGTACCTGCAGGAGAGAAAACTTGGTTCAACGTGCACCACAGTTTGCCAGCAGCAGTGGTGTCTGCGGTACTGCTGGCGGTGACGTACACCAGAGTCACAGAAACTTAGGGGCTGGAAGGGACCTTGAAGGATCATCCGGTGCAACCCCCCTGCCAGAGCAGGATCCCCTACAGGAGGTCACACAGGACTGTGTCCAGGCGGGTTAATGTTTTCGTGTCCCGTGACTGTTGAAACTGGCAGCGAACAAGCGCACGTCCCTCCACTGACAGGAGCACAGGGGGAGAACAGGCTCCGCTTGTGTTCCGGCGGCTGCAATGGCCGGGAGCCGTGACCAGTGCACCTGCTTCTTCTACCTACACAACACAGGACTGATGTCAGCTGCTCTTTGCTACTGCTTTGGAACAACAAAAGCTCTTCTCAGCCACAGCCCCTCCTGCAGCCTGTTACCTGGTGCGATTTATAGAAGAACATACAGAAGTTGGTGAACACCACCCAAAGCTTCTGCCACCCGTTGCTGTTCTTGAATTTTCTGAGGAGATTTCCAGACAGCTGGTTCTGAAAAGGATCAAAAGCAGCTTAATAAAACAGTGACATGTACCTGGGGTTTAATTATTATGCAAAACACTATCTGCTTTTATCTGGCTGAACGTGACCTTGTGCTATGTGAAAACGTCTGAGCTGAGTGGACGGGCTTTTCTTCTGCAAGTCCTACTACTAACTAGTACTTTAAGTAACTTCTTTCTGTTTGTAGCTGGGTACTTCCACAAACTTCAGGCTACTACACTTCTGATCTGGTTTTAAATTGAGGTGGCTCTCAGGGATGCCCTGTAATCCTACTCTGCCTCTTCTTTTCAAATGACACTTAAACAGAATAATGGAAACAGAACGTCTGACATGAACTCATGGTGTAAAGAAAAAGTTATGGCAAACTTCAGAGCTGATGGAGACCGAGCCCTTGGTACCCAGTGAGGTCACATGGAAACTTTGAGAAGATTTCAAATGCAAGGAGGAAGAAGCCATAACCAAGGACAAACGGCTGGCAGAAGCAGCAGCTCTTCACATAGTGAAGAAGGAAAGTCCAGTGTCATCGTGCATTGCGAAGGAAGGAGTTACTAGTTACTTCCTAGTTACTTCCTGCTCCCTGTAAGGGCTCTCCTCTGGAGCAGAAGGGCCGTTTCCACCACCTCATTATGCACTGCAGAAGTTAACCAATCTGTAAACCTTAACAGTAAATGTCTGGTGGTCCTGATGTATCTATGACAAATGAAATGGTCCTGCAAACACCCTGTTTTGACCAGTCTCGCACACACAATAAAGCCTTGGCTGCAGATAATGCCCTTCTCTGGTGCCAGGACTGCTGCCTCCTGACCCTAAGGTTACCGGTGCACTCCTCAGTTTTCTGTTACCTCATCACTCTGGAGGATATCATAAAAGGACAGGCTTTGCATTCGGTACCAGCAGACATATGAAATGGAAACAGGCCGCTGATCACTGATCAGTCCAGCAGGTAGGGAAGTACAGTCACTGACAGAGAGAGGATCTTCTACCACGAGAGAGACAGAAAGGAGGGAGAGACACAAAGAAAATAAACGATAATGCTGAAGTGAGAGCCACCAACAGAATGACGTGATCATGAGTGTAACCTGCCACACATGGAGCAGCAGTGGAGCTGAAGATGTTTTCACAGAACAAGGTGTGTCTCCAGCGTGCGTTTGGTCTTCGCTGGTTTGTTCGCAACCAGCTGAGGCATGGGGAGGAATAAAAATAAGGAGAATGAGCACTGAGCTCAGGCCCAAAGCTTTGCCTAACTAAATGGCTTAGTTGTTGGAATTAGGGACTGATTAAAGTTTGTCTCTGTTTACTGTAGGGAAAAGCACAGGCCCTTGTTCTGTGCTGGAAATATACCTGCCTTGCAGGGTATGAGAGAACAAAGAGTAGAAAATCCACCTCCATGGCATCTATCACAGAATCTTCTTGGTTGGAAGAGACCTTTAAGCTCATCAAGTCCAACCTTTGATCTAGCACTGCAAGGTCACCACTAAACAATGACCTGAAGCACCAGGTCCACAAGTTTTTTAAATACCTCCAGGGATGGTGACTCTGCCTCTGCCCTGGGCAGCCTGTTCCAATGACTAATAAGACTACTGGTGAAAAAAATCCTTCCTACCATTCGGCCTAAACCTCCCCAGTGCAGCTTGAAGCCATTTCTTCTAGTGCTATCGCTTGCCACCAGGGAGAAGAGGCTGTCCCCATCATGCTTTCTAGCACAGAACCATAGTCTTTGCCACTTTTCAGCAGCTCACCCACCCTGTTGCTTACAAATGCAGGCAGTTACACAGGCTGTGAACATCACCCCTCCTTGCATCTCTAAGCTGTGAGTCAGTGTGTCTTCTCTAGAGCAACGGTGACCTGACGTCCATGGGCTGCCTCCTGAGCAGAACACAGCTCAGCTTCAAGAGCCCTTTCACCGCTTCACTTCAGCTCACAAATTTCTATCTGATGGAGACCGTGCTAAAGTGCTCAGAGCTGCTTGGAGCCTCTCTGGGGTGAAACCCCTAGGCAGGCTTGCTGCCCGTCCCCAGACCTACCCTGAGCTAGGAGGCTTTCATTTTAATCTTTGAATAGTCGGTGCCTGCATCTCATCTGCCGCGTGCAGAAGGAATAAAGGTGTATCTGCTGGCTCTGCTGTGATGGGGGGAAGGAGGGTTTTTATTCTGAGGTGGAAAATGCAAATAAAGGAAAAGCAGATGAGACTGAGCAATGAGACAAGGTTCCAGAAAAGATGTCTGGGTAAAGAAGGTACGTTAGTAATACACAAAACTGAAACTCTGGCTGCAGCAGCTAAATACAATATCCTTTCTGCTCGAGCAACGGCTTAATGTCTCTGTAACCCAGAGCATTAAGACAGTCTGACCTGCTTTCAATTTTCAAGGGCATCAGCATTTTTTTGGAGAGGTACTTCTATGGAAATGATTGATAAGTGATGGCACAAAGATGCGCTAAGGGAGCGGATCTGCGTTTCTTGGGTGATGGTTTTCACCATCGTTTGAGGACACGGGAGCCCGTTTTGATAGTTGTGCCTGAAGCTTCCCCAGAAGGAGACAATGGACAGGAAGGAGGAGCAGAAAGGAAATTGTCATTGAAGAGCGAGGCTGGAGCTGCAGTGCAGATGGTTCCGAGGCAGATACCTCCACAGCAATACTAAAGTCGACCATTGAAACACTGGTATTTCTGTGCCAGCAGACGTGCACCGTAGTGTTGCCACGGTGTGGTGACTGACGTTCGAGTGAGGTGCGCGATGCACTGAGGTCGTCCTCAGATTCCTGGTCTACAGTAGTTTCATCAGGAGACTCTATGAAATGCAGGGAAAAAGCATCTTTCTTCCTCTATGCAACAACATATATAATTGGAAAAAATCAAACAGATCAGCCCTGCCCACAGCATCGTGAACTAATTCTAACGCACGCTTTGAAGAAACAGCTTTGTGCACATGCTAAGTAGCTTCTTGAGGTTATTTTTACCTGTTTCTGCGAGTGTCAGGATCAAAGACTAACTACCATGCTCTGCTGGTGCTTTAGTACCTTCCAGGGACAGGCACTGCCCACGGCTTGTTAAAGAGCTCCTGGAATCACTGTGCTTAAGTCCCTCCTCTACCCAGCGTTCTGCTAACACCAACAAGAGCGTTACAAGGGTGCAGGAATAAACACCGACACATTACCGACATCAGCCTCGGGTGCATCGCTCTGACCTGCACCCAACATTTGTCAGCACTCTGCTTAGAAGCAGTCACCAACCACGCTGTCAGAACTGAAAAGCCAAGTCTAGCATTTACTTACTATTGTCAGGTGGGCTACTAGCCAGTAACTCTGGGGCAGGGCCACTGCTTTTTTCTGCCAAGTCTATTGCCATCTGAACATCCTCAGTCCACTTGTCCATTTCAGCGCGGCTACTAACATTGGAAATTCAGGTTTTATTCACTTTCACATGAAATCTCTAAGAAACTCTTAAGAGAGAGTCACAAGCTGAGCTCTGAGCTCACTTTTAACTTAGATACAAAGCTTATAGCTTAGTTCCAACTGGTATAAATTCAGACACAAGATCCCAGGAGTTGGTTTTCTCCCCCAGTAACTTTGTGGAAAACAGAATCAAAACTGTTAACGCTCTATCTTGTCTTGTTCACCCTTTCTTCTAAGAAGTGCTTTTCACCAAAAAAGGTACCAACAGACCAAATAAAATGACACCTCCCTCCTTTTCTGTCAGTCCCACCGTCAAGATGCAGAGAAATACAATTGACATCTTTATGCTGTCTCTGCTAATTACCTGGCAGCAACAACGATGGACTGGTGTTGACCTCGTAGTGTTAGACAATGAGGAACTCCCCACTCTTCTTCACTTTCTTCTATCTGAGAGATAAAAGGCCACATGCAGTCAGAGTGCAGGGAGTATGGACTCCTGAAGGTGAAGCAGTGAACTCGGCGAGCTCTTAGCCTCAAGGAAAAGAGCGCTAAGATGTTCACAACCAACAAGGTCGAGCCAGGTACCGCAGCACAACACAGGTTGTTGTGAGTACGTCCGTGCCAAACGTCCTCAACAGTTGAGCAGATCCCTAGAAATGCTCGACTGAAAAAGCCTGAAGCCTTGCAGGTGGTTCGTGTGGTAGAGACTGCCCAACTCAGCTCTCAGGAAACCAGTAAGGAACAGACCCAAACCCGCGAGAAGCTCCAGTGGAAATAAGGGGAGGGAACTTCAGTGTTTTGAAGGTAGTAAAAACCATGTAAGAAGCAGCGGTAACTAGCTGCTATTGGCTCAAACTGGTTGTTTTCCAGAGTTACTGCAACGAGAGCTCCAACGTGACCAACTGCTGGCAGTTTCCCACTGCTCTGGCTCTGAGATACAGAGCTGAGACCATGAGGAGATGCTTCTACACAGGAATGAGGTTGTCACTACTCTCCACTTGCTTTGTACGGGGCGTTTACAAGCAGCTGGTGCAGCATGACTTGTAAGAGTCCTGGTTCAATGCATGGCTTGTTAAAAAAGGGACCCATCTCACAAGACATCTGTGACATGAAGAAGCCGCCCCCAAAAATGACCTTTCCCCCCGACTTTCGCCACGTAATCACCTTTGTGCATGAAGACATGGCAAAACCAACACAGCCCCATCAGGCACTGAAGAACGTAACCACAACTTCTCTGAATCAGACACCAGCCCTTTCCTGCTGATTTCAGTGCAGTCAAAATTCATCAGGCAGGAAGGGCCCACAAATGGCTACTTAAGCACGACCCCCGCCCCGCTTAGGTCCTCACAGTACTTACTGTCATGCCATACAGTGGAAGATGCCCATGGACCTTAAACTGATTGGATGCTGTCAGCCCTCTACTCGTGTACAACAGGATGTCATTAAACTGAGAAGCAAGAATAGGCACCGTTAGCGTGACGTTGGCCCACAGACACACAGGAAACCCACTGCAATGGTAGATACAGGACAGCTACCCACTCCTGGCTGACCGCACCAGTCCCAATGCACGCGTCCAAAACACCAAACCTTCCTCTGCATATCTTCCAATGCCTTCTCAGATTCCCTTTGTAGTCTCTGGGTCAGAACTAACAAGCCAGTACAGCACTGACACGTTCTGCTGCTATGGAAGGCAAGGGTGGTTCAGCAGTACCTCCTTCCGCTTTGTGCCAGAAGATGAGCAAGCACACCCAAGAGACGGGTGTCCAGCTCAGCTCTTACAGAGCTGTCTATTGCTCCCCCTACTCTGAAGGAAGCTGATGGCTTGAGGTTAAGACTATCAAGGTGAAGAGACCAAGAATCTCCATTTGCAGAGCTTCCTGCCCGCAGCAGCACTTGTCCAAAGCAGGTTAAATGACTGCCAGCGTTTTGTGCTATAAACAAGCATCACATCTGCACTGTGCTCCTGTGCAACTTGGTCTAGGTGGTCCTGCTCCAGCTGGGGGATTGGACCAGACCATCTTTCCAGGTCCCTTCCAATCCCTAATGACTCTACGAGCTGCCTGGGCCAAGGGATGGTTTGTTTTCTCAAGGCAGACAGTTCTATAAGGAAAATCACACTCTGAGGTGTGAAAGGGAGATCTCAGTCACCTGCAAGCCAAGAGCAGTAACTCATGAAGCCGTGTGGATCAGCCACTAGAGGGAGAGTTAATTTTGCCGATGATGACGCGTGCATCCAGAGCCCCAAAACATAACTTCCCCAGTGAAGTGATCCTGCTGTGGCAGGGGGATTGGACTAGATGATCTTTCAGGGTCCCTTCCAATCCCTAATGATCCTATGATTTCTGGTGCTTGAGCCAGCCCAAAGACTTCTTGGACAGCATGAGCATCTGACTTGAGTCCAGTCTCAACTTTTTACTGTTTCATACAGGGATCGGGTCACGGCATCAGCTGGTAGTAAGAGCTTGGCGCGCAAGAAACTCTGCGCTGTGTTTGCTAGGCTTCCTCGTTAGCGCTTCTAAAGGCAGAGGATGAGCCTACCCAGGTAGATTTAGCAGGTACAGCTTTGCCTCCTTTGGAAGATGAAATGCCAAACACCTCATAAAACCTGCACACTCATGAGCTTTTCTACACACCCACTGTCTTCATCCACGGTGTCGAAGAAGCCAAGGAAGTGTCTCCCCAGTGTTCAATGCTTTTTACAATTCAGCTGGACGGGGGGCTGGGCCTCCTAGTCTAGACTTTGCTTTTCCAAGAAAGGCTGGACCAAGTGATCTTTGAAGTCCCTTCCAACCTGATGTTCTATGATTCTTGATCCTATTTTCCAGCTACGCTGTGCTGGCTTTAAAGTCTTGCCCTGTTACACTGGACTAGAAAATCTGTGCTGTCTGCTGCTCATCCCAGTTCCCCAGCAGCAAAGGCTCAACAGCAGCAGGATGGGAGAGTTTGGGAGTAAGTCAGCAGGCTGGGAAGGTAAGAGAGGAGGCTGGCTGGCTCTTGTGGGTTGGAAACTGAGTGGGACCACTGCACCCTGGAAACGCTGTGAGTGATAGGAGGTGGAGATAACCTTTCCCAGTGTGAGAGGTACAAAATACTTCTCCAGGTCAAGGCAGGTCCATCTACATGCTGGGCACTCATGGGCTGAATCTGGATGGCTACTTGTTTCTGTAATGTGTCCCGAGAGCACTGTGTCATCCCAAAGGTCTTTTCCAACCTGAATGGTCCTGTGATTACTCGTGTCACCAGGAGTTACTCTTTATCTTCTTTAATGGACACGATCACTAATCCTGATGCCGTTTCACATTTTATGTCTCTGCTTTTATTTAAGACAATCACAGAATAGTTTATTTTGGAAGGGACCTCAGAGATCATCTAGTCCCAACCACCCATAGCAGGGACACCTCTCACCAGACCAGGTTGCCCAGGGCCCCATCAAACCTGGCCTTGAATGCTTCCAGGGTGGGGAAATCCACAGTGTCTTTGGGCAACCTGTTCCAGTATCTCACCACCCTCATAATGAAGAATTTCTTCTTAAGATCTAACCTTAATCTACTCTTTTTCACTCAAAACCATTCCCCCTTGTCCTACTGCTGGAGTCCCTCATACACAGTCCCTCTCCAGCTAGGAGAGCTAGCGATAACGTGCTAGGAGGTATAATTTTATCACTGTCTTCACAGTCATATAAAAAGAAAGTTCTATCTTTGTAAGAAGGACTTGCAAAGGGAATGTTTGGTTTGAATCACAGAATCATTAGGGATTGGAAGGGACCCCGAAAGATCATCTAGTCCAATCCCCCTGCCACAGCAGGATCACTTCACTGGAGAAGTTATAGAATCAGAATCACTCAGGGTTGGAAGGGACCACCTGATCATCCAGTTCCAACCCCCCCACCATGGGCAGGGACACCCCACCCTAGACCAGGCTGGCCTTAAACACCCCCAGGGATGTTCTCAACAACCAGCTACACAGGTGCTGTAACGCGTGAAGTGGGGCTGTTTACAGATCCTGTCACTCAGAACTCGAGCCTCGCCGCACGGCCAGTAGCTGCCTGCAGGTAAATTTCATTACGTGAAGAAACACTGCTTGCTCACCAGAAAGAACATCCGTTGCTGCAAACCTTTTCCAGACAGCTTACTGAGGCTTCCCAGTCTAATGAACTCCTGTAGGAAGCAAACACAACACAAGTATTGCCTTCCACTGCAAAAACGATGACAGTGGTTCATCATGCAAAGACACACTTGACCACTTGGACACAGGACTGACTCGACTCGCAGTCACCAAGGCTTCTCTTTATTAAAGGTGTCAAAAATTGTACCTATAGAGTAACGTCTCTCATTCACACCTGTCATCGAGGTAAACTCCTTCACACTTTCTCATTAGGAAAGACTTCTTCACTGAAAGGGTTGTCAGGCCTTGGAACAGGCTGCCCAAGGAGGGAGTTGAAGCCACATCCCTGGATGGGTTTACAAGCGGTGTAGCTACACAGCGTCGGGACGTGGTTTAGCAGCTGGCTTGGTGCAGCCAGGTTAATGGTTGCGCTCGGCGACCCGGAGGGTCTTTCCAGTCTGATTCTGTGGTACATTTAAAGAACTCACACGGAAGAACGCTTAGGGGTGGAACTACAGGAAGAGCAGCACATCTGAAACTTCCAAACGGCTGAATGTCCTGAGCTATGAACTATAACTCACCCTTCCACTTACCTGAAACACACTGAAATGCCACATTTTTTTAGTCAAGAACCCTCTTCTGCCAAGAGATTTCTATTTGTTTCTTACAGCCTTTCTAAGGCCACTCTACTCGCTGTTGTCCATGTAAATGGCAGACAAAGCATCGGAATCATGTGTGGCAACCAGAGTTGTGACATGTTTAGTCCTCTTACCTGCACGGCGTAGGGGCTAAAGGATCAGAAAGGTGGCTAGAGGTGGTTACTCCTATATCACAGTAGGCTCACTGCTACCAGGCAGCTGTTGCTTATCAGCACAGAGTTAATAATAATGGCTAGTTACAAGGGACCAGCTAGGAGTCACAATCAGGCTTAGCACCACCACAGCAAGTGCCGTGTGAGCACAATAACTATGAGCTGCAGGCCGCTGCAGCCTGCACAGGAAGTTCTGACATCAAACATAGGAACCATCTTGGTGGCAGTGGAGAGACCCTTGTCTAGGACACTGTGAAGAGGACAGTTACCAGAGGCTTCTTTAAGACAGCTGAATCACCAGCCTAGCACGAGACTTCTCCTCTAAGATGTGGAGTTCAGCCACCTTTGGGTAAACCCAGCTGTAGGTAATGATGGCATCTGCCTCCCGGCCCAGCCTGCACTGGAGTCAGAAGAGTGGCCAAAGGGCTAGGAGCAGCAGCATGCTGGGCAGGTGCCGGAGAATGGTGGTTAGATACAGGCCTCCAGCTAGACACTGTGCCACTGACCACTAGTCTCTGGCTTCTATCCTGCAGCCAGTTCACAATCTCACTACCCTGTCATCCAGAGCACACTGCCTCAGTTTGGCTGTGAGAATGCTGTGGGGGACCGTCAAATGCTTTACTGAAGTCAAGACAGACCGCAGTGGGAACCCAAACACAGCTCCTCCAGCAGGATGTGGCTGTGCAGGTGCCACAGCCTCTTCCTGATCTCACAGGGCAGCTCTGAGGAGAGCTGTGTGTGGCGTGAGCAGGTAGATGCTCTGGTCAGCTGAGCATCACAGCTGCCAGATGAGGTTGAAAGGCTACAAGCTGAAGTCTCAGAAGCCTTAAGGAGGCTGAAATGGAGACAGACTGGTGGACCCAGGCTCTGCAGTCTGGTCAATGGCCAAATAAGAGCCAGAATCAAGGGGCCCTTGTATCCTGCACCTCTCAGATCAAAGACAGAAGCCCAAGCAACACGGGTGAGTGAAGGCAAGTTCAAGGCCGTGGCAGAAGGCAGGCATGCCCCTTGCCTGCCTCACCTCTCTAGGTGCCACTGAGAAATAGAGACGAGCACCTCCTGGAGACCATTAGTCTAACAGGGATACAGATGATGGCTGGCCTGTCCCAGAGGTCTTACCACAGCACGGCAGGCCCCAGACTGTGGCTGTTGCTGAGTAGAGGTCTGTCCAGCTGTCTTGCAGGATCCTGTCAGGGCTAGCTGGCTGGGCTACAGGGCAAGCTCAAGCACTGCTGTATTTGCAGTTCAATGAAAATCTCATCTGGTTTCTTTTTCCAAACTCTTCCCCAAAGCCTGGATGCAGTGCAGGGTGATCTACTGTGGGCGATTCTGCTCTGGCAGGGGGGTTGGACTGGACAATCTTAGGAGGTCCCTCCAACCCCCAACGTTCTATGACTCTGTGATACATAGAGGGTGAGAACAGCCTAGCAGCGCATTTCCCCCGGTGTTTCAGTTGCCACAAGCACCGGCTTTGTGTATTATACACACAAGTCAGGGGAGTGGGAGGAAGTTACTTCAACAAGAGACAGCTCCTGAGTGTGCACGCACAGATACGTGTGCCTAGGGAAGTAAAAAAAAGGCTATAAAGAGACTCGTTTATTCTGAAATAACTCTCTGTTTTAAAAGAGCATGACAAGGAAGAAGAAAAAGATGTTGGCACTTTCATACCACAATCACAAGTGTTTACTTGGGGCAATGCTGTCTCCAAGATCATTGCCTAATGTCACACACAGACTAGAGAGACTGCTCGTCCCCAGGGCCCTGAGTTTCAAAGGCAGGCATCATGAAAGGGCTGGAGCTCCTCCCACACAAACGTCTTGCTTTGCTTCACTCTGCCGTGCTCTAGCACTGGAAAACCCTCAGCTGCTCAGTCTCTGAACGCTGTGACAAACACGGCATTTTTACCACCCCTGTTGTACTAGAGGGGTGGAACTGCCTTCGACTGCCCAAAGCCATACGCAGGACAAACCTAACGCAGTCGGTAAAAAGGTCAAGAAGATGACTGCCTCTTCCCACTTCGAAGGCTAATGTCTTCCATGGTGGTAGTATCTTTGCATTTTATAGGTTTTGATGAGAGAAGAAAGTTTGTATGAGGAAAGGCAATTCCACAGCTGCTCCTAAGACACAGGTTTTCTAGAACATACCTAACACTTTGAAGTGGCATCAGACCTTGATCACAGCTCTGCTACTTACCCTTCCTGGGATCACCAGATTGTCTATGCCTATCAAGTCTTTCTTGAGTTCATGAAGCTTCTGGAAGTTCTCCATCTTTATCATATTGCCATGGAGCTGAGCCACCATTTCAGAAATCTCAGCCAAAGCAGCTAGATGGACAAAAACCATAAAAGGCTCATTAGAAACATGAAAGAAGTTAAAAAAGGTGGCTTCTGTCTGCAGCACCCAGCTCACAAACATCACCCGTCCTGTGTTACCTTCCCCTTCACACTGAAAAGACAGACTAGAAACCACACAAAGTCTGGACATCATTTTACAGAGCTGGGGATGGAGAGAGAGGGTGGAGTGTTGTAATGAAGAGATGGTTTATTTCCTCAGCCAGAAGGAGGCTTCATTTTAGCCACAGGAACTATGCAGGGATACTGGGGTCAATTCAGGGCACCAATGAATGGGTTCTCCTAAAGAACACTTTCCTACATCTCTAATTAACCTAGGATTCTTCTCTATGCTTGAAAAAAAATGCACTTCCCCCCATCTGCAGCTCAAGTTAATGTTTGAAAACAGCAGGAGAAATGGCAGAGTCACCCACGGTACCATTTCAGATAGTGAACAGCAACAGGGGGCTTTGTCCTCAGTGCCAGCAATAAGAACAACTGAACCAACTGCGTGTCGCTGAGCTGCTGTCCACCGAGAGAACTACGCTGAAAATCACTTCACTACTCAATCCTTTTTGAGGGACCGGCTCACAGACTGGCTCCTTGTCACCATGTGTGTGGGCACAACCCTGCTACACCCAAACAGACGTGCGGTCTCTGAACGGGCTGAATGCACTCACTGACTGACTTGAGTACGACAACAGCAGTTACAGCCATCTGTGTTCAAAAAAATACAGCCAAGGGAGCAGGAACAACAGGTTTTCCTTCTTACACTGTCGCCCAGTACTGTTCATGGACCTGTTTATGCAACACCTGCGTACTCTGCTGGGACTCACACCTGCACCTTCCACTTTCCTGCTTCCTTTACACTTTGACCTTTAACAAAAGCCTGCAAGAACTTTGGTAAGAGACTGCCTTGCAGCAGGGAGCAGTCATGCTGAGCGCGGATCTGCACCGAGTGCTGACCACAGAGGTGAGTGATCCTTCAGTACAGAAAAATTACAGAGTGGATGGGGCACTGGGTAAGAAAGGAGGAAGCCAAATCAGCAGAAAGAAAGAGCAAGCAGTGAGTTTAGACTACAGGAGGAAAATTTCTTTACATTTGGAAAAAAATACTCAATGTGTTGTCAGCTTTGAGTTCCTGGAACAGGTCATGAAAGTGGTAGCAGAGTAAAACTGCATGTCTGGAGCAAATGACAAATAACAGCAGCTGCACTGGGTCAGACCAAGAGTTCACCTGCGCTGATACTCCGTGTTCCTAGGCAGTCTGTAGGGAAGCTATGGCCAAGACAAGTGCACACGGCATGTTCTTTGTGCCTTCTCACAACTGCTTTCAGTTCGAGCGACTTTCTGAGCCGCGTGTCGTTTCTGTGTGTTTAATAACCCCCAGCAGACTCCCCTCCCAAGGACTTTTCCAGACTGTGGCATAATGTGCAAAAAGAGTGACCGTAACCGATCATTTCTGCTCTCCTGAGTGCTGGATTATTCAACTCAATTCCCTTTCAATGCAGCCTTAGAAGAAAGATGATTTTGGTGTCCACCCATGCCCCACTAGTGTATTTGGATGCCTCTTACTCACCTCTTGAATCCCTGAAGTCCGTGTGGCTTGGGGGGTAGTATTTGCAAAGCCTCTCCATTAGCTGCTTATAGTGCATGAGCCTGTGTAAAGGTCTGAGGAGGAAGGTGTTGAGAGGCAAGTAGCAGACTTTCTGTAGTTCAAAATCCCTGCAAAAGGTCTCCAGCTTTCGAGAGTTCTTGATCCCATTCTCCAACTCCATTAAAATCTCGTTGTGCTTCCGCAGGTGAATTGTCAGTTGCTTACAGGCACAAAGAAAGAAAGAAAGAGCGTGGGGTAGAGCTATTAGCAACAAGGGTGAGACATTGCCCCAGTAAAACACCTAACTGGCACAGCACTTGGGGTTTGGCAAACAAAATTAACCGTGCAACGCTTTGGTGGCTTTGGTAAGTCCCTTGGGAAGGAGAAATGGCATCTCTCTTGTGAAGTACAGCCCTCTGCACCACCCGTCACACAAAAGTACCTGGGCAAACACAACCAGACAATGCAGGTGAGCAATCCACAGGGGGTGCAGCACAGAGAGAGCATGACAGTGCAGACACAGAGGGCTAGGAAACAAAGGTATTTTGGGGATGATGAAGGGATCTAGGCTGCTTAGGAAGGCAGTTGAATTGCCACCCCTGGATGGGTTTAAAAGTCATGTAGATACAGGAATTTAGGGACGTGGTTTAGCAGTGGGCTTGGCACAGTTGGGTAATGGTTAGACTCAATGGTCTTTTCCAACCTAAGTGATTCTATGATACTTTGATTTCATCACCCCATTTCCTTTAGATGCTTTTGGAGATACCAGATGCAGCCAAATGGACCTCTGGCTTCTGTTCCCCTGTATTAATGAGAAGCTGCATTTCCTGGGCATCCAAAGAAACAAAACCAGAGGAGTTTTCCAACAGAAGTGGGCATGTTGATGTTCTTCACTCTTAGATTGCATCCCCTTGTCCTTAGTGCAGTCCCTAAGATGATCCCACTGGCAGCAGTGGTAGTGGTAGCTTGATAGACTTAGCTTAATGGTTGGACTCATGACCTTAAAAGTCTTTTCCAACCTAAATGATTCTGTGATTCTATGGTAGAATAGGAGCAGGCAAGCAAAAGAAGCAGAATACACATGCTGAATGGAGTCAGAGGGCAGGTTTGGCTTAATCCAAAGCCAAGTCCACTCCCTCTCTCCTGTGATTTACAACATCCTTACCAGAAACTTACCTCACCTAGAGACAAAACCCTTCCTGCAAACACAGCGTATTTGGTCTGCAAGCCAAAGCAAAGCTACAACAGACCCTCTGGACTACTACAGAGCCTGACCATTAATTACTTGCTTTTAACCTCTTTCCTACATTAATTAAAAAAGGAGTGTCAGTCTTCAGGTCTTCTAAGAGGTCTCACGATGAATACGTAGAGTTTTAACTAACTATTGTTTCCAGTCCAATTCTTTAACTCAAACTGGGCTCCTTCCTCAAAGTACCTGTGTCTACCAGCGGCGGTGGTTCGTGAAGCCAAGAACTAAATCTAATGGGAAAGGAAGAAAGGGGAAGGTGAAAGCACACTGATGGGTCTGAGTTCTAGTGGGGCCGGCACACTGCCATCAAACCAGTGCCAGATGGACCTGCGGGCAGACAGTGAAGGACAGGCACTGTCATGCTGCACGGTCTGCAGAAGCTGAGTCCAAAAACTGTTTGTGAACAGGGGTGTGATTCCTGAGAGAGCATGGACAGAGGTATAAAAGTCACCCCTACATTTCTCCCAATGCTTCTGAATTGCGTCTTGAGGAGGAAGAAGGAAGTTCCGTGCTGGTGACTGCAAATGAAGACTTCCACATTCTCTGATCTGCTGTATAATCACTTGCCTTTCCCTTAATGTCTCTTCATCTCCCTCTGCCCTTCTGAAAAGAAAGCCCAGGACTAATGTCCCAGGAAGGCTGTAAAGATTGAATGGCCCTTTTCTCCAGCCAAGGACTCAAGGCTGCTCTGTTTACTAACTGCAGAATGCCAAGGTGGCAATTGCCATGAAAAGATTTATCAGATCGTTTGGAAAGCACTTTGAGATCCACACACCCAAGGCACAGAGCAGTATTTTGCCACGCACAGACCTGGGCACAGAGCCACATCACAGTAAGGAGAGCTGTGTGTCATCCATCCACACGATAAAAGCCCCTCTACAGGGGCCTGTGCCCACCTTCCAGTTTGTTGAGTAACACAGAGCGTCAAAAACACCGCTGCAGCCAGACTAAGAACAGATGCAAAGTCTGCTGAGCTTTACACTTAGAGTTACACTTCATATGTTTATTTTTTTCTCTTAAATTTAGAGGGATCAAAGCCACTTACTTGCACCTATTAAAAAACTCTTTCATCTGACTCGGCGCCACAGGGAGCAAATAAAAGTTCCCCAGATCAAATCAATATCCAGACTGTGGTCACTTCTCCAGCAACATCCCAACACTTAGAGTTGCATGAACACTTGTTCTCCCTTAGCACACTTGGCATTTGAACAGTCCCTTCAGCCATAACAATTCTGATGTTTTCCCTCCTTATTTGACCGAAAAGAAGAACTGGAAATGAAATGTTCCTGAACTCTTGTATTGGTTGTTCCTACGTTTGGAGAGAGGAGAGGGGCTGGACAATTTAAAACCAGCCTGCAAAAAGTCAATAAGAAGTGAGGTGGTTAGCAGATCGAGAGAGATTCTCCTCTGCCTCTACTCTGCCCTGGTGGGACTGCATCTGGAATATTGTGTCCAGTTTTGGGCCACTCAGTTCAAGGACACAGAACTGCTGGAGAGCAGAGAACTGCTTCCAATCCCTAATGATTCTATGATTCTCAGGGCTCACCACATGCTTGCTACTTCAGCAAAAGGCACTTTTACAGCATAAGCCTTGGCAAAAAACAGCACAAGAGGCAGCACCATGCAAAAAGCACAAGAATTCTAATCTGTGTCAAAGCTTAATAGTTACAGGATCATTCTTACCTTCATGTTCTGAATGTTCTTCAGCATAACATCTCCAATTCTTTGGTAATCTCCTTTAATGTGAGCATTAGAACGGCCTTCCCTGTCAGCAACAGAAATATCACACTCTTCAGTCACGCAATAAAGCCACATAATCACTTACAGGCACAGAACTCAACAGCTCATTTATTTTAAACTCCTGACCCCCGTACTCCTTCGCTCAGGAGTGCGTGAGGAATCTTCCTGATGGAGATGTAATTCCCAGCTGGTGCACCCTTCAACCAGCCTGCAGAGAGGGTGAGCATTCAGCAGGATTAAGGCTTTAAAGGAAACAGACTGGTTTCAAACACACCAGAGATGGCTGGAAATGGCTGCAGAGCAAGGAAAACCTCCACATTTCATTGCAGTAGCTGGGCTTGGAGCAGAAGGACAGCTCTGTTCAGAAGCAAGGCTGAACCCCAGCACAGGACCCGCACGTGTTCCTCCTCTGAAAAGCTTTCTGCCTGTGCATGGGGCAGCAGGACACACAAGTTTAAAATCCATCCAGGGTCTGTGTTTGACTCCTAAATGCTACAGATTGGCAGGAATTATCTTTCCGTACGTCGCTTCCAGTACTGCGAATGCAAAGTGCTCCCTCCCACCCAGCCAGCTGTATTTGGGAGAATCATAGAATCATTACGGATTGGAAGGGACCTCGAGAGATCATCTAGTCCAATCCCCCTGCCACAGCAAGAAACCCAGCTCCTGATGAGAGAGAGATTCCTGCTTCTAAATCCCTGTGCAAGACAGGCGGGGATACCACACTGTCACTGAACCCCAACTTTTAGAAAGAACAGGAGGAATAACAAATCATGTGAAACCCTAACTATCACGCATCCGTTCCAGCCAAGCCAGGTTTTCAAAGGGAAATCGTGAGGGGCAGTGTGGGGGAAGCACTCTCCTCCTCCCCTTTCCAACCTCTACTATTGCCTCTTCATTGCTTGCGGCGTGGATTGTTGTGCTCTGTCCTCAATTTTTGAATCGGTTGAACTCCCACATCTGGAGTGGATCAGAAGGGGGGTGGTTAGCAGATCGAGAGAGCTTCTTCTCCCCCTCTCTCTGCCCTAGTCAGACCACATCTGCAGAACGATGTCCAATTCTTGGTTCAAGAAGGACAGAGAACTGCTGGAGAGAGCCCAGCGCAGAGCCACAAAGATCATCATAGGATCATAGGATGTTAGGGGTTGATGATGAAGGAGGTGGAGCCCCTCCCTTATGAGGAGAGGCTGAGGGAGCTGGGTCTCTTTAGCTTGGAGGAGACTGAGGGGTGACCTCATTAATGTCTATAAATCTGTGAAGGGTGAGTGTCAGGAGGATGGAGCCAGGCTCTTCTCAATGTCATCTAGTAACAGGACAAGGGGCAACGGGTGTAAGGTGGCACACAGGAGGTTCCATATAAACAGACCCTTCACTAACCTTGTTGCCCTTCTTTGGACCTGCTTCAGCACCTCAATGTCTTTCTTGCACTGATGGGCCCAAAACTGACCACATGTCATGCTCTGCCTGCACTGTTCACGCCACACCGTCCCCTCTTGCCAAACAGTATCTCAGATCCTGGGAGCAGGTTTTAAGTCACTGAGAGATAGTTCCAATATATTTTTCCCAAATAAAAAGGTTGGTCTCCTGGCCCTGCATCTAAAGCTGTGCTGAGCAATATTCCAGACAAGTCCTCTTAGCCAGGTCAAGGACCTGGATGCCTGACACAGCTGCCCTGGCACCGAGAGGGCAGCCTGATATGCACTGTTCCCTCGCCCACCTCGGGCAGCTTCTTGCTTATTTTCCATCCTCTCTCTTTGCTGTTTGAGGGCCCAGAGCCCCATGCTTGCCTGCTGCCTGCCTGGTGCTTGCCTGCAACCACCAAACGTAATCCTTCCTCTCCTCAAACCACATGGCCTGTAGCAGGGTATTTTCATTTGGTGCTAGAAACATAGTCTTGTGAACAGAGGGCTCAGTGCAGTTGGGGCAAGCAAGGGAATTCATGGGCTGCCTGCAAGAGCACAGGTAGGGCAGAGCATATTGCCCAGAGCACAGTATGACTGATCTTAGGGGGCTGTACAATGAAATCACAGGGAATCTGTTCAGCTTCATGGCCAGAAGGAAACTCTGCAGTTGGCTCTTGGTGTCTTGTATCAGTTCTTGTTTTGCTAAGAACTTTATCACTATCAACGAGACACTAAGATGTGCTGCTCTTAGGGAAAGCAGTACCACAGAGAAGAATGAGAGCTTTGTGCAAGGAAACAAATCAGACCTTCCAGAATCTATAACTGGGTCAAAAGGATACCAGTCCTTGAGATGTTCAGTAGCAGTCTGCCTCTGTCAGCAGATTCAAAGGGTACAGAAGCTTTTGAGTAAGCCAGAAAAGCTTTTAATAACACGCATAACCTGACCTTCCTTGAGCCAAATGCAAAGAGCCCATAGACACTTTAACAAATTAAAGGCACGGAGCCATCTAACAATTGTTACCTGTGATCCTCTTGTCTCCTGACAACCATTGCCCCTCACTATCCTGTCACTAGATGCCATAGAGAAGAGCCTGGCTCCATCCTCCTGACATCCACCCCTCAAATATTTATAGACACTAATGAGGTCACCCCTCAGTCTCCTCCAAGCTCAAGAGACCCAGCTCCCTCAGCCTTCCTCACGCAGCGCAAATATTTGAAACCAGCCTCAGACAAACACACTGCTGCTCAGGCAGAGAGAGCAGGCTGAACTGCACTTTAAGGTGATAAAACACAGCATCCTACTCACAAGGGAAACACAGCTGACTGGTTGTGGGAGGCTCTTCCTCTCAGACAAGCACCCACTGCACATCTGGGTATCTAGTAGCTTCCAGTAGTTCAATGAATTCCACAACCCTTTCATCAAAGGCCCTTTTTTTTCATAGGACATAACCACCTACTGATGCCTGTATCACAGGACAAGCATCCCACCTTCCTCCACCTGCCTGGAAATGAAACAAGCTGATGCAGAAGAGTGAGATTTAAATGGGTTGGCTTGAATCCTGCCCACACCTGCCTGCAGCAGTGCCACCAGCTCTGCTGGTTCCCTACCACATTGCCACAAGCTGCTTCTTCCAAATGCCAAAGGACTGTTTGTTCTCATCACTCACTGTTTAATGAACCAGCAGTCTCTATAGGACAGAGTGTATTGCTTGCAGCTTATCTCGGCGTCTGTGGCATTACATCAAAACACCAACACCTCCAAAAGAACACCTGCCAGCAAATAAATCCACCCCCCTTCCACAGGCACTTTTCCAAATCTTCCTAACTTTAAAACCAGACACCAGCAGCACTCCAGAAGGAAAAGCCACGCTGTTGGTTGCAAACTGGACGCAGACCAGAGCGGGCAGGAATGGGACTGCTTTCTGTCAAGTGAATCAGAGCAGCTGACAGAGAATTCCCAGTGGCTTTACACTAACTGTGGAAGGACATGCAATAGCTGAGCTGGCAAAGTCAGAATGAGGTGCCCAGCTGGGACTAAATTACCTCAGCAGAATATTTTGGAACAAATTTGGGTTGCAAAGTCACTTCGTGGCAGATTCACAACTTATATGGTAGAGTAACTGCAGCTTAAATATGCTATTAGGAGTCTTAAACTGAGGTTTATAGCTCGATGAAACCACAGCCTTAGGACACAAGGAAAAGCTGGACAAAAAGGCTTACTTAGCATTAAAAGGAGCCACGTGGGAAGGAGAAAGGAAGTAAAACAATGCAAAGTCCCAAAGCCTTTAGAGTCTTTCAACACACCTTCCCCACTCAGACTAGAGTGCCACTTCTCCTCAGCAGCTTGTTAGTGTAGCATCATCACTTCTTTCAAAAACATCAGCCTCAACGGGTGACACGGAGATTCCCTCTGTATCTTGGTGGCTGCTGATGTAATGCCACCACTAATGGTGGCACACTTCGACACATGCCCCAGAAGTCAGCACCCAGAAATGTCGCTACACTAGACTGGTCTGATTGGCAGAACGGGGCAGAAGTTGGCCTGCTACTAACGGTATAAATTGTCCTGCTCTCATTGTGTGTCCTTGACCCCAACTGCTGTTAGTCCTACAGTGTGGTTGGAGCAACAATCACAATTGTAATGCAACTGAGCCTCCTTGGAGTGCCCACAATAAATGTTCCTTAGTGGAACATCTAGATGATCTTTCAAGGTCCCTTCCTTGGATTAGATGATCTTTCGAGATCTTTTGAGGTCCCTTCCAGTCCCTAATGATTCTGTGAGATGTTTAAAACCTGCCTGGATGTGTTCCTGTGTGACTTGGTCTAGGTGATCCTGCTGTGGCAGGGGGACTGGACTGGATGATCTTGTGAGGTCCCTTCCAATCCCTGATGTTCTGTGATTCTGTGATCACTGGAAAGCAACGGCCAGCAGGATCCTTACTGAATCCTGGATGGATTAAAACAGCAACAATGAAAAAAAGGAGATAAGGGCAGAGCTGCTGTGCAGCACATGCCTAGGTGCAACCCTACGTCAAGTACAACCACAGAGCCCTGAGTGAAGGTGTCAGCTCTGAGGCAGTATCACACCCATCTCTTTCCAAAAAATACTTGCTAATTGTGCAGCTGCACGGGCTGGGTTTGGACATCACTAGTCTGCAATATGTGTCTTGTTCAGTGAGGTCCCCCATCATGCCAAAAGAGCGGAACTCGCGTGCTAGAAGATTGTGGTTAGCTTTTGGGTTGATTACTTAGCTGAAAAGGCATTCAGCTGATTGGCACTCATCTGTCTGCTCTGCTTTCATGTGATTTTCCATTGTCACTTTATAACCACGGAGTAAATGTACTGAAGATAAGTTACAGCAAAATGCCTGCAGAGAGGAAGACAATCTAGCCCAGACAAGTCTAATCAGAGCAAGAGGAGAGCTCCTCTGTGCTGCCTTTGCTCAGGTATCAGTGGTCAAATGAACTGAGTCAGGAGCTCTGCCAGGGAAGAATTAATTCATAGCTATTTCACAAAAATGCTGTTTCACTCTCACTATTACGCTAAGGACAGATGATTTCTAAGCCCAGCCTCTTCCCACACTGCCCCTTTGTAGGGTGTGTGGTAGACCCTGAGCGTGTCGAAGCTGCGGTGCTGCAGAATGGAAAGCTTCTCTCTGAAACCCACCCAGCCTACACCCATTTGCCATAAACAGGACTTGATCCTCTGCTGCTCCCTCTTTGTTACTGATCAGCTCTGCTTGCTGCAGGGGTTTCAGAAGAGCTGCCATACAGAACTCCTGACATTTGGCAAGACACTAGTTCATCCAGAACGACGATCTCACTTGCACACGCCCGTGCCCGAGATACCTGGACAACAAGAGTTTGTGAACGATGCAGTATTCCCAGACCGTTAACAGCCAGCATCTGCAGCTTCCACAAACAACCCATCACTGCAGCAGGTCACAAAGGGAAGGCAAACATGCTACACTGCATGAAATAACAAAGCCAAATGGCAAACAGTCTTACCACAGAGCAAGTCGCTGCTCAATTTCCTTGAGAAAACCAGTGTGAAACTTGTGCAAAGGCTCGAAGTTGGAGAAAATGAGATTCTTCAGTGTTTCGGGCACGCAGTCCTCTTTACTTGCTGCACTCTGAAACCACTGAAGAGCAGAAAAAAAGGGCAAAATTATCAGGAGGTGGAACGCAGCAGGTACGATAATTTGTTGTCTTCATACCCTTAACCCAGTGAGGTCCTTCCTTAGCTGGCACTAGGAACACACCCCAGGCTGCCCCTGACACACCTACGTGCTGCACTGGTGCTCTCACCCGTGGGTAGGCCCTGCTCAGTTAAGAAGGAAACTTCCTTCACCACCACCAATCAAGTCAGGTTGCCCAGGGTGGTTGTGGAGTCTCCTTCACTGGAGATGTGCAAGACCTGCCTGGATGTGTTCCTGTGTGACTTGGTCTAGGTGATCCTGCTGTGGCAGGGGGAATTGGACTGGATGATCTTTTGAGGTCCCTTCCAATCTGTAGTGATTCTATGATTCTAAGTCCTGACAATTCTTTTCAAGCCCAAACTGGTTTGTCAACACAAACTGAATTTGCAGATGCTCTAGGTGCACAGAAAGAATACTGTGATACTTGCAAGTGTTCCAGCAAAAGCAAAACCACGCTCTGTGTTTTCTGCTCCTGAGTTCTGTCTGAAATCCCTTCGACAGGAGTTGGTACAGCAGGCACTCAAGCCCACGCTGCTGTGTGCAGAGAACATCACACACCTTGCAAAGTGAATGTAGGACACTCCTCTGCACTTCTAAGACAAGTTAGTGCCCCACACTAAGGCTGCATTATGCTCCTGCTCTGTTTTACCTACTATTCTCTGTATTTCAAACCTAAGGGTTATGTTAAGCCACAGGACTAGGGGGCTTGCCAAGGTGGCTCAGACATCACAACACTTCTCACTCCTTGCTGCTCTGAGGGACTCCAGCTGTCTACAGTTGTCTTCCAGCAGTGCTCAGAAGGGTGTTGGGACCACAGAAGGCTGTTATGGTGGTCTTGATGAGCACTGCATGAGATGGAGCTGTCCAAGACCTTGGAAAGACAGAGATCTTTGCCAGGCCTCTCCATCTCTGCACTGAGCTGAGCTAAGGCTGACCAACTGCACACCTACCAAGGTGTGCACAACACTTGTTCCTTTTACCTTTTACAGTGACACTGTCTACTTGCTCACCCTCAGTGGCCTCCTGGGCCAGTAATCTGTGGAGCACAACTGGTGGGCCGGATCAGAGACACCCATATGCCTCTCGGTTGCATGGCAAATTCAAATTTGGCCACCATAAGAATAAAGGCCAGTGTGGGAAGTGAGGATTTGCCTCTGAAAAGCTAAAATGTTGTGTTTCTGCAGCTACTTATCTTTTGTTGAGACTGCAGCAATGGCCACTGTGCCATAGAACCTGACATCACGCAGAGCCCAAGTAGGCAACGGAGCCACAGCTATCTTGCTGCCCCTAACAGCTTTGCTGCCCCAGCCTACAGTGGCTGTGTTTAAGCTAGCATCAGACCAACTGCATCTGCCATGTGGGCTCCTGGAACAGATGAGATGCTGGGGAGAAGGTGTCTCCCTCATGGCTCCCAGCAGGTAGCAACAGACTCTTCCCTGCAGCATGTCTTTCTCAATGTAGGAGGAGGCAACGCACCTCCAGAGCGAGTGGTCCACTAAAGAGCTGGCAGCCTTGCTGAAGTATCACGAGGGGTTTCAGGTCCAGTGGCCTTTTACAGACAACTGTTATTTAAGGCCAAATCATGCAAGCACTGCTCTTGGAAGTTAAACAGGACCACTGGTGCATATGCAAAGGCAGCACGTCCTTGCCTTGGTGATTTCAACAACCATAGAATCATAGAATCATTAGGGATTGGAAGGGACCTCGAGAGATCATCTAATCCAATCCCCCTGCAAAAGCAGGATCACCTAGACCAAGACCTAGACCGTACTCATCAGATGCTAAAGATTAATGACTCACTTAACAGACAGTTTTACTCACTGAAAAATCAGTCATTCACATAGTTGCTCTGCAGTATTTCATGTTACATGGAGGGCATTTAATCCAGCAGAAAACTTTTGCATGCCCCCCTACAAAGCTACCACAGTTTTAAGCGAAGTCACTGAAAACCCACAAACATTTGCAACCACAAAGTATGAGGGCAAGGAAAAATAACTGAACTGAGTTCCAAGTTCCTTGACTTCATACAGTTTCACAGTCACTAACCACAGTTAGTAATGTCTGCTTTCTACTCCTTGTGTTGTTTCCCCTCCAGAGCTGTACCCCCGTGCACTGCACAGAATACCAACAGTGCAGAACAGCTGTAGTAGTGTGGAACAGCTAGGTGGGAAATGGAGCAGATTAAATACTCCCGATGACACGAGCTCCGTGTGTCATGAGCAGTGCTAAAGTAAACGTACCAACGTGATGACTTCCAGGTCCTTCAGGTATGTTCGTTCCGTGGTCGCTGCTTCTTTAGCAATGAAGTAAGCCTTCTCCGTGGGGAATCTCTGCAAATTGCAAACACATCAGGTTTTCATCTGCTTTTACAGAGCTGCTTTCTGTAGCAAAAAGCTGCAGACAACAGTCACCGAGAGAGTTACAGACTAGTGACCCTTGCCTGTGGCTGCCATGACTCATGAGTTCCTGAGCCCCGAAGGCCTGAAAGCAACCATTCCTTGCAAACGCAACAGAACAAGCACTTTCTGTGGGTCCTTGGGAGATGTTTTTACTGTCAAGGTAATTCCTACAGCTTTGGGGTACTCATGTTCTTTTCAGCTTATTCCACATATTTGGAGCAGGACCTACTATGAACAATAATTTGAATCAGATTTGATGAAACGACAAAAACTAGTTTCATGTCTGGTTAAGAATCCACAGTAAAAATATTCAAAAAAAGTCAAATCTGTAAGATTTTCCCAGAGTGGCTGGACAACCTAAGGCTGGGAGAGGGGAAGAATTTTAGGGTAAGCTACAGATTTCAAATTTCTGGGAAAATATCCCCAAAGTTACCTATGGGTCAAAAGTGCTTTTGATCTCTTAATGCTGAAGAGCCAAAGGAACCCAACTGATCTTTCTTTGCGTTGCTCAGGGAGCAAAAAGGAAGAACAAACCATCCCTAGATCTTTTCCTTCCACATTTTCCCCTCAAGATCAATAATGTAGAGGACACACTAGAAAGGGATGCAAGGGGAGACTGTGTGGGCATTTCCTGGCCATTTATAACCCCATAGGAGACACAGAATGATCATGACTGGAAAGGACCTCCAGGATCATCGATTCCAGCCCTCATCCCGGCATCTCCCTAAACCCTAGAACATGGCCTCAAGTGCTAGATCTACTAGATTTTTAACACCTCTGTGATGGATGGTGACACCACCACCACCTCCCTGGGCAGCCTGTTCCAGTGCCCAACCACTCTCTCAGCAAAGAACTTGTTGCTAAGGTCCAAACTAAACCTCCCCTAATGCAACTTGAGGCCATTTCCTCTCATCCTATCATTAGTAATCTGGAAGAAACCGGTACCAACCTCACTACAACCTCCTTTCAGGTAGTGGTAGAGAGCAAGAAGGTCTCCTCTCAGCCTCCTCTTCTCTAGACCAATAACCCCAGTTCCCTCAGCTGCTCATCATAGGGCGTTTTCCAGACCTCTCACCAGCCTTGTTGCCCTCCTCAATGTCCTTCTTATACTGTGACACCCAAAATTGGACCCAGTACTCAAGGTGTGGTCTCATGAGTGCAGAGTACAGGGGCACCATCACCTCCCTACTGCTGCTGATTACACTGTTTCTGATATGGACCAAGATGCTCTGCTGGCCTTCTTGGCCACCTGGGCACACTGCTGGCTCACGTTCAGCTGGCTATCAACCAACATCCCCAGGTCCTTTTCTGCTAGGCAGCTCTCCAGCCACTCTTCCCCAAGCCTATAGTGCTGCTGGGGGTTGCTGTGACTGAAGTGCATGACCCAGCATTTGGCTTTGTTGAACCTCATCCCTTTGGCCTCATCCCATCACTCCAGCCTGTCCAAGTCCCTCTGCAGTGCCTCCCTACCCTCCAGCAGATTGACTCTCACGCTTCAGTTTTTGTCATCTGCAAATTTACTCAGGGTGCATTCGATCCCCTTATCCAGGTTAACAATGTTAAACAAGACTGGTCCCAAAACTGAGCCCTGAGGGACACTCCTTGTGACTCTACGACTTGGTCAAGGTGATCCTGCTGTGGCAGGGGGATTGGACTAGATGATCTTTCGAGGTCCCTTCCAATCCCTAATGATTCTATGGTCACCAACTGGATTTAACTCCATTCACCACAACTCTCTGGGCTCAGCCATCCAGCCAATTTTAACCCAGCGAAGATTCCACCTGTCTGAGCCGTGAGTCACCAGCTTCTCCAGCAGAATGCTGTGGGAAATGGTGTCAGATGCCTGACTGAAGTTCAAGGAGACACAATCCACTGCTTTTCCCTCATCCACTAGGTGGATCACCTGAAGATCAGGTGGGTTAAACAGGCCTTGTCTTTGTGAACCCATGTGGACTGGGCCTGACCTGCACTAGCCACCCTCAGGATGAACTGTTCCATAAGCTTCCCTGGTATCAAAGTCAAGCTGTCAGGCCTGCAGTTCCCTGGGTCCTCCCTTCTGCCCTTCTCATAGATGGATCCCTTATTGTCTGGTTCCCAGTCTGGGACCTCCCCTGTTAACCAGGACTACTGATAAATGATGGAGAGAAGCTTGGCAAGTTCCTCTGCCAGCACTCTCAGCATTCTCAGGTGGCTCTCATCCAGCCCCACAGATGTACGGGCATCCAGTGGCTTAGTAGGTCATGACTGGACTGAGGCAAAGAAGGCATTAAGTACCTCAGTCTTTTCTTCATCCTTGGTAACAGTGTTCCCTCTCGTGTCCAATAAGGGATGGAGGCTCTCCCTGGCTCTTTGTTGTTAGTATATTTGTAAAATCACTTTTTATTATCTCATGCAGGTCACTGCTTGCTGTAACTTGGACTGACACTGAGGCTATTAACTGATCCTTGCCTTTTCCTGAAATGTCTCTCATGTACCTTGCTAACTACGCATAGTGGGAGGAGAGATCTTCTTTACACATGCTCCCACTTCCCAGCAAGCACATCTGAGTTCCTGCCTCCTTCATCCGGAGATGCTCTGGGCTCAGGAGAAAAAGCAGGTGACAGAAGGCCAAGTGCAACCCCCTCCCCCTCAAGCAGAGGAAGGACCAGCCAGCAGGCATCTGGAACACCCTGGCTCAGACAGAATGACTTTTATCTTCAAAAAGCAGTTTTGGATGTGATGCTCCCTTATGGATTTGCTCCAGAGATGGGGCTGAGCCAAACAGTCCCAGATGAATGCTGCAGGCTGTGGCTCAAAATGAGCATTTTCTACTCCCACAACCAAATGCTCCTAGTGATGCTCCCAGCAGAGACAGACTGGAAAGCCTGGGTTAGATGCTCCAGCACAGGCTCCAACACTGTTCCTTTGCCTTGGGTCACCTGGAAATTTCTTCCAATAGTACATTGGAGCTGACTGTTTTGTTACAACAAACTACCAAGCTCCACTCCTTAAAAAAAGGTGACACTTATATGGGATCCTGTCAAAACAAGTTCAAGAGAATGAGTCCAGGGCACTAAGCCCTCAGCTACAACAGTTCTGTTGTTCCACCTAACCTGCTCCAAGCTGAGTTTGGCCTCAGGAGCAAATGCCTCCTGGGATCCTCTTGGACATACTGTCACTGAGGACAGCAGATACCAAGTGACCTAACTCAGGTCATCTCTGTTTATCTAGGAAGAGGAAGCTGCAGGGGCTCAAAGTATTAGTCAGTTTGACAAACAGTGGTAGTCACAGCACAACATTAAGAAGAGAGCCAAGGCCAATTGCCTTTGCATTACCTTTCTTTTGACCTCTTCCTCATCATCAGTCCTGATGCACGATGGGTCATTCAGCAAAGGGCTGATCAAGGGAGATGACTGCTTAGCATCGGGGCTCAAGTTTGGAGATAAAGTCATATTTACCACGGATGGTCCTCCTTGGGAATTGATGGAAAGCTCTGAAAGGTGAGGACTGCCAGTCAGAGAACCTGCTAAAAAAATGGTAAAAGAAAAACCAGTTAGGACAAGCTTTCTGTAGAAAGCACCAAGAGTAGAACCTTACGTTGCAGTGCGTGAAGCTACACAAGACACAGCCATCAGGGTCCTCAAATTAGACCAAATGGACTTGAAACCAGAGGAACAGCACCCACTTGCATTAATCATGGGACCAGAGTATTATTTTAGCTGATGAAACTGGCTGAAATTAGTGGGTGGATCAAGGCATACATGACTGACCTGGAATATTTACTGCTGAACAACAAATTGTTACCAAATTGGTAGCCATTTGGATTCACTCCACGAAACAACAAACACAGCAATAAGGGAATCACCCTGGGGGCACCTTTCTAGCAACAAACTTCAATCAGTACTTCACAGAGAGCTACAGGACACAAGTTAGAACAAATTTATCTAGTGGAAGTCTAGCAAAAGAGAAATGACAACTTTCTACAGTGTTGCTGCTAAGACCAGTCAAATCTAACACGAAGGGAGGAAACTACTAGTTCCCATTTTCTACACAGAACACAAGTATGTATATTATACCTTGTAGGTCTTTCCATGCTCCTCTGATTGTTTGGGATGGAAATGCTAGCATTACATTTACATAAAAAAGCAATACTTTTAATGCACAAAGCATGACAACTTCAGAATATCACATTGAGAAGTCTCATTTAATTTTGGATTAGAAATATTAGACAATTAATTACACTTCAACGGATTCAAATACACTACATTAAATGTTACTGAGATTAGCATTTTGTCTTCTGGGAGGCAGCCAGGCTACTGACTGCACAAAGGAAAAAGTTTGCCAAAAATGCCCAGTGTTCTCCCAGACATCCCAACCTCCAGACCTCTGAACATCTAAACCTGTTTTGGAGGATGGATCTGTTTACATTTACAGTCTGTACCATTTTGGCATCATACATCAAAATCTGAACCAAAAAAAAGTCACAAGCTTTTAATTACCACAGCTAGTAGGCTGTCTGGGATTAAATGCAAAAAACATTCATTGCCACATCATAATGAAGGTCAAATACATTTAACTGTGTTTATGTCCTCCCTAGGTTGTGACAGGTAAGTGATCCTGTTGCTACGACACAGCTGAGATACTTCAGTAACAGAGGCACCAATAAATATCATTAGGGCAGTAATAAAACCTATTTATTTTCTGGAAGAACTCAAGATTTATTGCTAGAACATGAATCTTTTCCAGTTACAAACCAGTTCATGTTTATATGTCATTCCTTTGAAAAGAGAAGGAAAAAAACAATACAGTCATCAGTTTATGTAATTGTGACAGTTACGTAGCCTATTATAAATCAAAGTCAAAGCAGTTTTTGTCTGAAATAAAGCTCTGTATTATCACAGCTAGCAAGAAAGGATTTACCAACAGTTCCACACTAAATCAATGTTCAGTGAAATCTGAGAAAATGCCACAGCTGGTTACACAGATGTCAATTTTATTGACACTAGCACACAACTGCATACAGTGTTTTCAAGAGAAATGGAATTCATCATTGAGAAATAGTGAAACAGATTAATAGCAAGGTTGTGAGGTTCAAAGTACTTTGCTCTACATTACAAAAGACATAGGAAAATTGGTATTGCTGTGGAAACAAAGACGTTCTGGCACTATGCCTGTCATACGACAGCGAATAAATGATTTGCACCTCTGTGAGAAGTTCACAGCATTGTAGTCTACTTGTCAAGTAGCACCTATCTGCAGTAGGTAGGCAGTTATACTGACACATCTACCTACTGATTTAGAATCCTAGCCCTAAGTTGCACTGGAATTTTTATCAGTATAAATCAAGTACTTAAAACTATAAAATATCAAAGGGGTTATGAATTAAAAAGACTTCCTGACCTCCACTCGGAAGACTAGGGAAAAAGCATTATGGAAAGTATCACCAAACAATGTGCTGGTGCCTCACAGCACTGAGGATATTCCCCACTGATTAAAGACTTGCACATCAGTACAGACACTCCCACAGTTACTTTGCAGCAAGCTCAATTGCTGTGTCCTCCTTTTTGGTATCATTGTGGACATCAGCAGTGACCAAATCCAGCCACCTGCAAGCAAGAGCTCAGTTAGACCCCATCAACCAATATCCTATAAAAGTGAAAATGAAAGCTAAGCATAAGAAAGTGGCTATATTCCAAAAGGCTCTTCAAATGCTGTCTGGTTAGCAGGTTCTGGGGCCTGATTGTGACCAACACTGTCACTAAGATCAACACATAGTATAAGGGTCTGGTAAGGGTGGGAATGAACTTGATCTGCTGTGAGAAAGTCGGTAAGTCATAAAGGTCTTGTCTCTCCCATCACCACTCAACCAGGACATGGGTCACGCTGATGGGTCATGACAGTGCTACTAAGTGGCTTTCTCTTTTCTGTGGAGGTGATAAAAAAGCAGCCTGCATTAACCAAGTGGTATTTTCTGCCACAGAAAGGTATATTCATATAGGCTGCATTCATCAACTATATGCTGCAGAGTGTCAACAGAAGCAGAAGGGAGAGGAACTACCTTCTTTAGAAATGTCTCATATTTTACCCTAACGGATTCATTAGTTGCCAGGGATGCCAGCTGACAGACACCACCCAGCACTGCATAGCACTGCCTGAATGGTTTGTAGCTGGTAACATGGAACTGTCTGTCTGTACTTGAAGGAATTTTTATTTAGGTTCAGACTTGGGGCATCTTTCAAATCCAGTGGAACCAGTTACATATGGTCAAACCATGAGACAAGTACAAAAGGATCACAGAATCATTGGAAGGGACCTCGAAAGATCATCTAGTCCAATCCCCCCATAGCACCTACTAAAATTACACCTTTGGTGGAGCGGGTATTAAACACGTACTTCAATTATTCTCTGAGCTTGGGTTCAAAAACGGAAACAAAACACTCGCTGATGCCGGTGAGAATTACTGAGAACACACTTTACCACGGATATGTCAGATGAGGCTCACCCATGCCAAACCTCTGGCATGGTTCTGAGTTCCACTGAGCTAACCTAGTCTCCAGACACTGCGGAAAGGTGCCGCAGTAGGAAAGGTAACAGAAAAAGTACACCTGGATTGAAATCTAACTTGAAAAGAAATAGACAAATGAACAATGGCATTTTGTACAGCCACAAGACATGAGATTATGGGTTACTGTCCTGGCTTCACACTGTCTCAAATCACTTCCCACCAAGACACATGTTCCATATGCTAAGCCACACTGAGCCAGCGGTCGTAATCGAATAGCTGTACCTCACTCAAAACACACAGCACTGTCCTTTGTGCAGTTTGGTGGGAAAGCACAGGAGGGCTAGCAACCTGTGAGTGTTCAGCCAGACAGGAGGAGGAGGCTGGGCTCTGTCCTTGGCTGGCCAGCCATCCCCCTAGCAGCATCTACTTTACTTTAGATTCCTGTCATGCACTGATGTTAACCCACCGGGACTGGTGCTGAGGCTGGCACCTATAGAACCCTGGGCTGGCTGAGCCATCACCCTTTAAAACATGGCTAGTAGTGGTGAAAACATAGTTCCAATCAGCACTTTGCAGCCGATGAAGAAAATCTCCCCCAGGGGTCAGTTCAAATCACAGGTGAGCTGAATTGCCTGCTGCCTCTTTGCTGACTACACAGACAGCATAAGATAACCTGAAATCCCTGGTTAGAGAATTTAAAACACATGGGAGGGCCCTCCTCATTGTCAGGAAGACAAACGGGACTCAATGCATCCTAAAGACACTCCTCCTCTACTCCTTTTCTCCTGAAAATGATGACTAACAATTTAATGTTCTGCATCTGCTTCAAAAGAAGCAGTTCCCATCCCTACACGCTCTGTTTTCACAGTAAGGAACAGCATGGCAGTGTTAAGATGCTCCTGGGTCTAGCTTGACCTGCCATAACCACAGTGGTTGCACACTGCTAAAGTGTACCTAAAAGTTTTGGTCAGAGAAAGGCTCACAGTACAATAGTACATGTGGGGCAGTTAGCACCAGATGAAGTGGCCGGAGTTTTCATATGCACTTCACCAATGACTGAAAAACCTGTGACTGGGGAACAGTTTAACATGTGCGGTCCAACCTTTCCCTCTCCAGTTGTGCACAGGTACAGCCACACAGCTAAACTCACAGAGTTATGGGATGGACATTCTGCTCTGCTCTACCTCAGTGAAAGAACAAAATCTCACCAATTTCCAGGAAAGCATGAGGGGGACCAGTTCATCAAACTGCATTATTTCCCCTATTAAACAGAACAAGCTGGAGTGCTGGATGCAGTTTGTTAAAGATCTCGAAAAGCATTTATACATCACCCATACATTTCTGTACAAACATCCCTGATGCAGTACTGAGGAACTTGAGGAGGAACAGAAAGAAAACACAACTTGGGAGAAGATCTTATGTCACACACAACCAATAACTCTGCCCGGCTTGAAGAGGAATGTGACAGGGAGAAAGGTTGGCTTTGACTTCACAGCTTCAACATGCGTGCCCACGGCAGGAGCGGCAGGGAGCCGCGAGAACCAATTTCCTCATATTTGGGACAATGCATCAGCCAGCAAATGGACAGAACAATTAAACCAGTGACAGTTTTACAGCAAAATACCAGTTAGAATGAGCAAAAGCCTTCAGTACAGGTAAAACTAAAAATAATAAAGAAAATTAATTCCATGCATACACAGTTAAATGGCTTGACATGCTCATAGTCTCATCAAGCTTGGTGTTGGTTTAGTAGCCAAAACCTGTCCAGCCGGTAAAGGTCCATGCTTTATTGGTGTACTGCAGTATTAGACAGTGGTGAGTGTGAAATCAGACAGTAACTGCTGTTGGCCTACATCAGGGTGTACCCACATCTTCAGAACAAAGAGTGAACATTACAGCCTGGGAAGAAGACAAGGTCACTGGGCATCAGTTCTTTGTCTAGGCTTGATCTCTCCAGACAGAAGTAGAGCAACCTATAGAAGGATTCCTTGCTTTACCCAGGGTTAGGGTTGGTTTGCTTTTGTTTGTCTTTAAACCAACATGACACAAGGCTACAACAGAACTCAAAACATTCACCCCCTGTGTAAGCTTATGCCACAGATACTGTCCATTTCAACAAGACATCTCCAAAAGACTGCAGTGATCCTGCTTACGAGCTACAGTACATGGACTTGATCATCGTTGGGTGCAGCCTTCATTAAGAAATGAAGGGCAATCCAATCATGCTCAGTGGAGCCCAAATGCTTTGGAAAACAGACCTCCTTCCCCCCTCCCTCCACTCTTCTGCTCCTCAACATGGTGTGGTTTCTCAGCTCAAGACTCACAAACTGGTAGGGTTTTCCTCCAGTTCTGAGGTGACAAGTGCTCTGTGAGACAGGATCACTGTAAGTAAGAGGAATTAAGTACTCCCCATACAAATAGGTATCTTTGCAGTAAAAGGACATTGAGACAGCGCTCCAAACAATGCAAGGAACAGAAGATACACCATGCTTTGAGGATAGACAGAACACTGAAAAGGCTTTTTCTCCCGGAGAGGTACATGCTGACACAACAGTGCATACAACGGAACAAAAAATGTTTCTCTTTCAAAGGTATTAAACAAATGACAAAAATGAGAATGAAGGCCCCAGCATTTTCAGTTTTAAAAATGGATTTTGACTGTTGAGATTTATTTGAAAGATCTATGCATGTGCACACATATAAACCAGGAGAGGGCTGGGAAGTGGAACACTGCCAAGATCGTGAACTTTTGTTAGTTGAGTCCAAGTGAGGTTTTTAGCAGGAAAAGGGCAAAACAAAGATCCAGCTTATAAAATATTTTTAAGTACCTCATGTGAAAGCAACAGGCATGAGCTCTAACATTCACTGAACAGAGAGACCTACCTCTGATCTTGCTGTAAACCACAGAAGGCAAAAGCCTGTTTTCTTCTCAAAATAAGAGCTGCAGCATTTTAAAGAAAGCATCCAATCTAATTTTAACATGCTTGAAAGCTCTCAAATCAGAAAGCATTCAATTTCCTTCAGCCTTTCATGTCCAAATCAGCATCATTACTGGCTTTAGAGATAATTTTTATCAGTAGGAACTGTGGATTTTTATGGTTCTCAGGGCCCAAAACGTTACTAACAAAATAAAAATGAGACACCTCAAAGCTCTAATCATTCTAGAGCAAACTAAGTATTTACCATCATGTCATGCAAATTCCTGATCCTAAGGTCTTTGCCCCCATTTACTGTAGTAACACCACCATTATTTACACTCAGATTTGTGAAAAACACGCCTGCGATCGCTCAGCCGGGCAAGCTGGCTTTCCAGTTTTATAACATCTAAAAGAAAGTGCTCACTGCTTTTAATAACAAACAACATAAACCACCAAGCTTATTTTACACATTCCTCATGGACAACAGAACTTGAACAGAAGACATGCTCTATGTCACCCAAACTAGGCTTTTTGTTCATATGATGCCTTTGATTTTTCAGTTCTACATTTTAAATTATCAGTGGCACCGCGCAGCCTAAACATAGGGAGGAGCATGGAAGATGCCTTTGCTCAGGATCCACAAGTTGCACAAGAATAATTGCCTTTATAAATAAGTAAATAAGACACCGGCCTCTGTCCAGGCATGTTTCAGCAACTGCAGAACTTACTAAAGCACAAGAGGAAAGATGTTAATTTTAATTTCCAATTATTAAATCCTTTCTAGAACGTTGAGAACATGGGCAAAAACTTTTCCTCACGTAGCTTGACCGAAAGCAGCCTGCTGCTACTCACGTTTGAGAAACGTTACATACCAGCCGAGTCTTTGGGACCTCCTGATGTTAACACAGTGCATCAGCCACTTAAAACTAGAAACCCCCACGTCACCACCATCAAGCAGGAAACACCAACAAGCAGCTGGGTTTCTGACAAAAGGACTGTTGCCCTACATCTTGTGTCTGGCAGTAGCTAACAAACAAGTGGTGCATATATTGAAAGCTGTTCCAGAAGATTTCATTTCCCTCCTATATTTAGGGTCTCTGATTTGGTTCAGAGAAGAGGATTGATCTCCTAAATGAAGAGGTAAGAGATCACAGAATGTTGCAGGCTGGAAGGGACCTCGGAAGATCATCTAAGTCCAACCCCTGCTGCTGGAGCAGGGTCAGCCTACAGTACTGTCTTAAGACATGCTGTCCTACATGGGGCTCAAAGCCATGACTCCAGGAATTCAGAGTCCCATGTTCTCCCAAATGAGCCAGCCAGGTGCAAGATGCACTAAAAGGCCCAGAAGCTGCTTTAAGAAAAGACACCATTTGTAGAGAGGAGCATTACTGGAAGACCAAAGAGCACTTTGGCCTCCTTCATTATGTGCATGTGTGAACACAGACATCCTTTTCTTTGCACCCAGGGCTCTCTCCAGCTGGTAACAACCACACTGCTGTATGAGGTTCATCTCCATCCTTGTGCACAAAGGTGAGTGACACTCCCTTCCTTCTCACCCACATGGAAGTCAGGAAGTGAGTGTTAACTTATCATCATTACAAGTTAAATTGCAGCAATCAAAATGCCATTTTAAAGTCACCCCGACAGCAGTCTAATGTCTCATTGTGACAAATGAGACTAGTTAAACAAACATGGTGTTTGACAGAATTTGTAACTTAGGCATCCTTTCTTCTGTTGAAGAACTGTTGCAGAAATAGCTGCAATTCTTGCACATTGCATACAAATTAATCACACTGATGAAATCTGAATCGCTGATTCTTGATATTTAAAATCAGGTCTGGCTCACTGGAGCTTTAAACTCTCAGGAAGAGTGAAAAGCTCACTATGCAAAAGAGAACTTAAATAAAGAAGGCTGGATGTTTTCAGTGTGCTTAAGACATTTCCTATTCTCTTTGGGCCCTTCCAGAAGAAACTTCCAGTAGATTAAAGAGACTCTGCTTGTGTGATGCTTATCTCTGCTTCTTAGTGAAAAAAAGGAGGAGCAATAAACAGGTTTTAGGTTTGTCTGACCCATTTTCCATTTGACTTTCTCTGGTTGCCCCCAAGTAATTGCAGGTACAGATAGAGGCCAGGCAGGAATTTCTGGCATGAATATGAACTGCTTCAGAATCAACACAGCTGCTTCAACTAACACAAGCTGCTCCACAATCATCTGTGCAAACAGAAACTAGCCCTACAAATACTCCAGGAGGAAAATACAGGCAGCCTGATCTAATAATACTAGCCTCATTTAAAGAACTAATTCACAAACTACTATTTTTGTACCCTGTGCTGTGTTCTAATAATAATATTCAGCATTGCCAACACTGCTCCTCAGAGAATACTCTCAGTTTGCAAGCCCTTTAATCTCGAAGCAAACTGGCAGATCAATTACCATGCAATTCCTCCCTTATGCTCACATGCCTACTTTAGAACTGATCTCTGCTCCACAGAGCCCACATAAACCTAAACCCAACATTTATCTTCCACTCTTTCTTCGATGCAAGTCATATTCATGGGCACTACAATGGTTAATGGGATGGTACTTCTTAGGCAGGTTGTGGGTGATCTGAGAACATGGCTGCGCTAGTTGCATGTCATCTTCAGAGAACACCCCTCTCTGTCATGCACAAGGAATCTGTTTGCTAGGGGCTATGAGCTTAAAGCAAAACCAGTGCAGGCTGGGCCATTCAGATATAACTTCCCCAAAACTCTGTACCTGCAATCCACTACAGAGGTCCTGGCTCCTACACCCACTTCCCACTATCCATGTTTCCTTCATCTAGCCAAATGTATTCCCAGGTCACTGAAGAAAACTAGATTGTATGGAAGGCTGCTTTGAAAAGGCTGTTACCAGGAGAAAGTACCAGCAGGATACAGCAAGTCTGAGCTTCTGCTGAGCTGGAGAAAAAGTTGTCTGACACAGTATTTTTGCTGTCATGCTGGAAGATGGCTTCACGGGGTCAAGTGTTTGGAACAGCAAAGAAAGAACCAGAGTGCCCTTTATCCATAGACTAAGTACATCTGCACACTACTTTGGGACAAACTCCTAACCTGTTTTAGCAACTAGTCTCCATAGTCACCCAAGTACACGGCCAGAGATGGTTCTGCATAGTGATAAGCTGAACCAACAGCCCAACCAGAGGCTTCCTCCACAACCTCTAGAAAGACAGGAGATGAGTGGCTCAAGACTTCATTCAGAGCACGTGGCTCCTTGGCTCTGCTGACATTCAGTTTTTACAGCAGCTGAGGCTATTGGGGCACTTGAGGAGGATGAGGTTTAATACTTAACTACAAAATTCAGAACAATGAATCAGAAGTACCATCAGCCACGCTCCAAAATCTACTGGAACTGGTGGAAGAATCAAATGCTTTAGTGTGTAAGTACCTCCATTCCACTTGAGACACTGGTGTGGTTAGACCACTGCTGTGGACCAGTGCATGCAAAGCAATCAATGCTTGCAAAGACTAACATGAGCTGACAGGCATGTCTTCCCATGCGTGCTTTGTGAGCCAGAACAAGAATTCCTCCCTCATGTCATCCACAGCCCTGCCCCAAAAGGTTCTGTTGTTTCCTGCAAGGTCTTTCTTTTTTTTGTTCCTCAGAAACAAACTCCCAGATCGATTTTAAGGGAACTGATCTTATGTGAAAACATCAATTTAAAACTGCTCTCTCACGCTCCATTCTTGACGAGTGCTCACATATGAGCCACACGTCCTGTGGAGGAATTTGGCCCACAGACTGTTTTTAATTAAATGCTTGTTTACTGATATTAAACACTGGCATAAAAATAGTGCAAAAATGATTACTTCTAAATGAAATTATTTCCTATGTAATTTACAAACTTGTGTCTTCACACTGGAGGCATTCCAGATGTGTTAAAATGACAACCACTTCAACATTTAAAGCTGCAAAACTGCCAGATGACAGAAAAGAGTCAGGGAAAACTCCTCATTTACATTTTTGAGGATATTATTCTAAAGAAAAAAGAAAAGTTGTTGAGATATTTTAATCAGCATCTAGGCTAAGTCCAGCTACCAGCAGGTCTGTCATTATAAAATTATAAATCCATTATCTTTGTAGGCATAAGAAAGAAGAAATCAGGCCTGAAAACAGTATCTGAAAGGATGCAAATTAGTAAACACCACTTATAAAATTTCATGTTCACTTACATTCCAACGATATGACATTTATTCACTTTTCTTAAGTACCACTGCAAATCCTTCTGGTGAAAATCCATTACTTGAACTCTAATTTTACTGGCTAACAAAGAAATTAATTCAACTGTCCAGATTGCTATTACTTTACTGTGTAATAGAGCTACTGGTATTTCTGCTGCACAGGCAGCAAAACATCAAAAGGAGACTCATGCATCACGCTTACTGCTCACACTTACTGCTAATGCAGGCTTCACCTACTTACATCTCATCTTAAATACTGAGAAATCCAAGGCAATTATTTTACATCTATTCTAAATCCAAAACACAAACCACTTCCTTTTAGAATAATATACAAGAAAGCTTGTCCTTAATTACCAATCTTGCTGTGGCTAGATCCATGCTTTAAACTACAGGAACAAACAAGAGCATTCTCTGTCACCAAAACACCACCATCTAAAGAGATGCTTTAAATAATTCCTGTTTAAAAATGAGGTCTCTAATCTCGAAGAAAACCAGCACACTAAAGGAGTTGAGTGGATTAAAACATGTTTACACAAATATACATTTTACTGCCAAGAAGTATAACAAGACATGCCTAGCTACTGTAGGTATTTTTTTTACTATCCTTCACTTACATTAAACTCTTTTAAAGTGTGCATAGACCAAGGCATTAGAAAAATTAAAGACTTCTTATTTAATTATTTTTTGTAAAAACAATTTTATATTGCCTAGATTTACAAAGTCCTGTGACTTGTACCTATCAGTACTTATGTGGGTGGATTCATCACTGATGCATGCATGTACTGCGTGATGCAGATCACTGCAAGAGACCTGTAGCTCAGTAAATGCATTGCTCATCACTTAAAATCCTCAGAATTAGTTCCCTTCCCCCACAAGAAAAATATATAAAAGTTAAAATTAAGGCCAGTGTTAAAGAGAACATCCTGTCTCTCAGCTCTGCAGGACACTTTCCATACAGAACATATTTCATCCAGATTTTCTTAATTAAATCAGAGAAGCTAGACTCATATTTTATTAGGTTACAGCCTTAATTGTCAATGCGTTCAGCCTGTGAGAAGGAAGTTCACAAATCATTAGTTTCTTTGTCCTTCTGCACGTGTGCCAACATTCACTACTCCATGTACAGTACAGAAGACAGTCAGCCTGGACCACAGCTAGTCCTATCACTCTCTGTGCCAGGCAATGAAAAATTCATGAGGTGGCACTATTAAAAAATTAGTGTACAACAGACTAATTGGATCCTGTACGGATAAAGATTTTTCATGATCAAAGCAGGAAATAAAATTAAACAGCCACCATCTCCAAACCACCCGCCAAAAATTGCCCACAACAGGACTTTGATGTCTCCGCGATAATTCCACTGAAAGGACAAGGGGAAAAAAACTCTAGCAATTAATTTTTATATTGCACTGCTAAAGGATAGAAAGGATTGCATTGCAAATCGTACTCATACCACTCTTCAGCAGAGCTCTTTCAAACTAAGTTGGGGGTTTTTTTTCCCACTGGAATTATTATTTCATCTTGTTCTCCTTCTTGCCCAAGAAGAGGTGCGGAGTTTCAAAACCTCCATCACCAAATCAGCCCGTTGAACCCTCAGAAGCAAAAGCTAATGCCATCATTGATCCTGTATACATGTTGAATGTGTATTCTCAATTCATTTGTTAAGATTATAAAATGGGTTATGAAGATGAACAGACCAAACATATCACTGGTATGAAAAGATTTTCCAGCATATTTTGATATTTCAAGGAGATTTGCTCTCAAATATGAAGCTGCCTGCGTTTGGCTGTAAATTTAATTTGTTACCCCTAACTGTTGAGGCACTCAGAAGTCTCTCCCCTTAGATGGGAGAGAAGAACGTCGTAACAGTCATACAAAAGAGCACATGTACCAACTTCACTTCTGTTTGTTTTGTCAAAATAACTAGTCAAGTGACAGAGAAGCTGCAATAAATACCTAAAATACGACCTCATACAAAGAATAGGAGAGGAGTGTATAAAGTCTTACAAAGCTAACGAAATCAGTAGTAATGTTCATCTCCTCTTGCCTTCTAAAGGAGATGCATTACTGTTCATGCTACTGAGACTTAGTATTGCATTTCTAGCGTCCCTTCCCTCTGGCTGGTCGGCACAACGGCAACTTTTGAAGTAGCCCGTGTGCTGAAATTATCACCAAGCCCCAGAAGACACAACAACTTCTAAAGAGCAATCACGGTATTGACTAATCTTACACGCCCTGGTCCCTAGCAGCTGAAGACCTGAACACCATCCTCATCACTGAGGCCAAGAGACACATCCTCCTCCACCTCTTCATCAAGCTGCAGGCTCCCAAAGGAGAACTTATTTCTAGGCATGGGAGAAGAACTCAGCACAATGGGATTTCCAAAGACCATGGGGTGGGTGAAGGGGTTAATAACTTCCGAGTCAGAATCACTAGATTCTGTACCACTGCTAGTGGAGCCCTCCATCATCTGGATGGTAGCCATGTGATCCATCACACCACTGGCATGCAGTGACTGTATGACTGGGCTCTGCTTCAATTGTGCCCCGGCTGGCGTACCGTTGGCCATCACTTTGCCTTCTGGAGAAGACATCTTAGCCACCCCACCTCCTTTACAATAGTATCTCTCTGATCTATACTCCTGCTCAGGGGTTGAAGACATCTGGCTTAGGATAAATGGATCTGTAACTGACTTATTGCAGAGATTTGGGGTTTTCTGTGCATGAGCCCGTTGAGAACCTGGAGAATATCTGCAATACCCATGGCAGCTACTGGCATGGCTATCCTCCCCAGTCCTCACCCTGCAGTCATGTCCATTTTCTGAGACATAACCCTGAGAGCCTGTTCTACTCAGGCTCATGTTAGGGCTTGACCCTTTGCTACTGGGAGGCAATGGAGTGGCCAGTGGGCTACGGCTTCCTGGCCCACTAAACATTTCATCAACCAGCGAACTGTGCCTTGGCATTCTGGGACTTCCCCCAGTGTAGAAAGAGAGATTAGCTGGGTTATCATCAAGGAACTCTTCAGAGAGATACTGGGAAGACCTTATAGAGGCTGAGGAATCCCTATACCTAGTTCTATTGCGGTTTTCGTCTCTGTAGTGAATATAGGCACCGCTGGTCAAATCACCCTCATAATTGTCATTTGTTTGGGAATATGAGCGGGTTATTTGTCCTCTGAGGAGATCATACTCGCTATCTACATCACTGCAGTCAATGAAAGGAATGGAGGTGCTGCTGCCATGAGCAGCCCTGGAAGCTGGACCTGTGCTTGGTTGCTGTGATTGAGGTCTGTTCTGCTGCATCCTGTCCTTAGCAGCCTCCTCTTCTTCCTCCACTGTTGACACCACTGCACCATCCACCTTTCTGACTTCCTTTGGGCTCTTTTTCAAGGAAGGGCTTTTGTGCTGTCCAGTGTCTTCTGCTGAAGCCTTCAATTCCTTTCCTTGCCGGCAGCTCTGCACTGCTGCAGCATCATTGTCATCTCCACAGGCAAAGCTAGAGCTCTGGAAAGATATAAGAGGGAAAGCAAGGGGGAAACAAAAAGGGAGGAAGGGATGGGAGGGGAAAGGATTGGGAGGGAAGGGAACCAGAGGGAAAAGGCTACATGTAATTACACATCAAAAATTTGCACTGCATCTGCAGCAACTGCAGCAACCTAGGAATCTCTTGAAAGCTGCAGAGGTAACTTAAGCTTCAAAATGAATTAAGATTTAAAAAAAATAGGTCTGTGATGCTGAAGAACAGAAAAATACGTAAGCTAAGCAAGAGAAGGGAAGGCAGACAATGTGGTAACTCGTAAAAAGGGCAGCCATCTGCGTTCTAGGAAACTGTTTGCACTACTCTCAGAAGGCAGAGGAAAGGATACACATCTACATAAGACAAGTCCTGGACAGCCTACTTATATACACTAACAAAGCTGCATCTACGTGGGCTTTCTGAGCACCTCACATTCAACCCTTGGAGCACATTGGCCACTGGCTCATGGGCTGGCTTTTCTCCACGCATACACATGACAAATCTGCCCAGCAGCCATGCTCAGTCTACCTGAGTGCATCACAGCAGTAGTAAAATGCTAAAAGGGCTACATTTAAAACAGAATTCTCTGTAGTTCTTATTACAGCAGAAATGAGAGAGCCTGTGAGTATCAAAAGGAAGCATGCAAGGCAGGTGAAGGCTTGGGTGGTATTCTTTAACCTAGTAGCTTGCTCCTGCCATTTAAGGTCCACCTGACATAAGGCTATGTGATTAAATGTTCACCTCCACACACACAGTTAGAAACACTGACAGGTGGAGAAGCACCAATCATCTAGTCAAGAAAATGGAGCATCCTGACCCAGCTCCTGTGTGGGCTGCTGCAGGGGAACCACCAGGACATTGTCTGGCTGTGTCTGGGATGCCAGCAAGTGGTGAGACCCGAGCACATGCATATTGGGTAGGTTGGTAAATCAATATGTAATTGTTAGCAAACATTAAACTGGACTAGTTGATGACTATGATATGAGAGTTGGGAGCCAAGTACTGGAGCATGTGCAAGCCTGCATGTGTTTGTAGATTCTAGTACAAGCAACTGGAGTTGGGCTGTGAGTGGCTATGAGCCACTAGATCTGGGATCCAGGTACTAGCTACACTCACAGCATGAGTGTATAAGACCAGCTGAAGCAGGGAGCCATATCAAATATAAGTATACTTAAATTCCACTAGTGAACACTTATCTTGATCAGCCAAAAGAATGGAACAGGGTGAGGCCACTGACACTCTGCTTGTGGGAGTGCTGGATTTTGTTTGTATTTACCTGTATGGCTGTCTGTGTGTGTACATGTGTTTATATTGAATGTGTGCATGTATATGGGTGCCTATAGCGAAGGCATGCTCAGCTTTACTGTTGTCTGGACCTGAGAACATGTAGCTGCTGCAGCCTTGCCACTACTGGAGTACTGGATTTGCAAATTATAGACACACTAGGCATCTACCAGAGATAATGGCTTAGAAGTGCAGATCTGTAATTTTTCTGAGGAATTCCTTATTCTTCTCCCTGGTTAATACAACACATTGCCACAGGCAGCCAGTAGAAGAAAAGAATTAAACTTTTCCCAGTAAAATAACCAGGTACAGCCTAGTACCCCAGCAGTAACACTGTGGACTGCAAACTTTCAAATGGTCATTGGCACAGCTCAGACAAGCTCACTGCTTGTATTTGTCTGGAAGCAGTGCTGTGCCACAGTGGAAATGAACCTGTTTCTCCTGCAGGACCTAAAATTTCAGACTTCCTAAGCTCACAGTTAAATGGAAGGCGAGCACAAAACTATGCTCCTAGAATTTCTAAACAGCAATCAGTGGAGGGTAGTCTAACAAGAAATGTTTATGAAGGTACGATCCAGGGTTTCATCAACATCACTGACTTGTTTTGGCACCTCCGTATGCTGTTCAGCAGGCTGTGCAGTCAGACTCCTGATGGAATGAATCTTGCTGTGTTTCCTGGAGAGATAAAAGAAATCACAACCCACTGTAAGAAGCCATTTCAATTTTTTCTAGGAATAGGAATCAAGAGACATGCCTCCTTTAAAACGAAATCTTTGAATAGCATCTTTCATAAAAGTTTGACCACAACACATTAATGTTCTAGACTAGACACAAGGATGGCATTTTTTTACAGTAAGGGTGGTGAAACACTGGAGCAGGTTGCCCAGAGAGGTGGTGGAGGTCCCATTCCTCAGAACATTCAAGGTTGGACTGGGTTCTGAGCAATCTGATCTTGTTGAATCACAATACTCACTGCAGAGCGTTTGGACTAGGTGATCTTCAAAAGTCCCTTTCAATCAAAAACATTCTGTGATTTAATGAAGTTGGACAGTTTCCCTGAAGACCTTTTCCTTGAGGTTGGCTAAACCTATCCACATTATGTTCAGTTTTATTCTGAGTTGTCTGTTCACATACATTAACCACAACTCACCAAAACAAAATGGGAGCAAATCACCTGTGATAGCAGGACACATACTGAAAAACCAATTCAAGACTATTGATTTTAAGTAAACTGTAGGTTATGCCAACTTCTGCCAAAACATTGAGGGCCAAGGGGACATTATACACATGTTTAACTGTCCAGCCAGCAATTACAGATTTTTGTTCACTTTATATAAGTGAAAATCACGATTTTTCTTTGATTAAAACATATTGAGATAGTTTATTTTCTCTCACCTTTCAAACTGCACTTTTTTGTGCCCTCCTTCTTTAACATAGTCGAGAACTTGCTTCTGAGTCCGACCACTGGAAGAAAACCACAGTTAAAATATTTAACATAATGTACCACCAGGTCATCACAAACATGTATGTGGTTTGCATAAGAAGTCACAGTAATCAGAAAATTTGTCACTATCTGCAGAAAGCCACAAACGATCAACAAGTTGTTACCATTCTGCATGCTACCTGACTCTTCTTCGCTCTGGAGCTCCTTTTCGATGCCACTCCAGAACAACTTAAACTCAGCTGTGTGCTGTTATAGGGTACTACATTACTGGGAAGTCACCACAACAGAAAGCACAGCAGGCATTAAGTTTTCCTCTTATGAACACAAAATATTCTTGAATCCTTCTGAGTCAAATACCAGTCTTACCTGTTATCAGTAAACCTTGAAACCAGTATGAAACTGGCTGAAATATATTTCACGGTTCAGTTCCAACTACTGAACACACTAAATAAATATATATACACTTTCTGTAGAGATTTAGGCTGGAAATTCCTTTCTCCTCTTATGCTACAGGCTGTAAAAAAGCAGTGAAAAAGCTCAGCACTGTCTGTTCCACAAAGTTGCAATCTCCAAAGGGAACTGGAAGCAGTAAAAGAAACCGACACCTCAGTAATGCTCAGAGAACCAGATCCTTCCCATTCATTACAAGTTTTCAACTAACTGTATTACCACAAAGCCTGGAAATGTTAATGGGTGTATGCAGCACAGATCACAGTGAGTGCAGGATGTAGCCAAAACCTGCCCTTCACACCAGAAGGTAAGTTGAATGCACCTACAGCCTTCTCTTTCCCCAGGCAGAAATTTAACAAGTTATAGCTGGGCCTTCCATCTTAAATAATTCACTTTGAAGGCAGGAAACAAAGTGGGAAGAGAGTTAGAATGCCCACGTCTATCGTGCTCTTGTGCCAGCCAACCAGAGTGCATAGTTTCAGTAAGAGGGTTGCTGGCTGTTCAGCTTGTACCAGCTTTGCAGACAAAACAAACTGCTCGAATAAACGGATTTCTCTGCCTGTGGCATACATCACACAGCATCTACTGTAAGGCTTCTGACAGTGTAAGGAAAAAAACCCAGCAATAACACAGCTATTAAAAACTCTTCTGCAGCTCTAACAATATCACTGGTAGACTTGATATTACCACAGGTGGTCATCTCACATAAATCCTTTCCAAGCATAAAGACAAGTCATTGCTTTAAACTGCACAGAGACAGGTTTACCACAAGACACACAGAAGAAAAGCAAATCCCAACTCTGATACCTAGGAAAGGTCCCATCCTAGGAGCAAAGGACCCAAAGAGTGCCAAAGAGTTGTTAGCTAGTGCTGCTTAGGACACGGGTAGATTTTTTTTTAACGTGAAACCAGCTGGAATCTGTATACTTTATATCGTATCTCCACAAAGCTACTTGACAACACCTACTACAAATGGTTCTTGTTTTGTCTGAGAAGATGCAATGGAAAATACAAAAGAGCAAACTACAATGTAAAAAGGAGGAGCTGAAAACAATAGATTGATTGTAGACCACTATGGATGTGATTTTGAAATGGGGAGGCAACAGAGTTAGAAAGAATGCAAGTCTTACCTGAACCTAAATGATGAACCTCTAGAAAAAAGAACGGGTTTAGGCTTTGGTTTAGGTTCCTCAAAAAGCCTGAAAAACGCGTGATGTTCCACACAGATCTTCCAGAAAGACTTGCAAAAGTCTCGATTGGCCATAATGAATTCCAGGGTGTCCTGGAAGGAACTCTGAAAATTGAGATAGCATTTGCAATGTAAGCAAGCAAGCAACATGTGCTAAGAGGTACATTAACAAAGCAAACTGTGCTACCAGAAGAAAGCTTTTGCCAGCTCACTGGCTTTCAGGCTTAATAGGCCCTATCCTCCCATGTTGTGGGATCACTGGTTTCCCTGGCAGTATCAGAACTTCTTTTCATTGACAAATAGGAGAGAAATAAAGCAGTGCTCTTAACACTCACAAGAAGAGGTGGCTTATGTGCTGTAACTTATAAACTGATATCTTCAGCATCGTCAGTACCAGAGTCACAGCCAGAAGATGACTCTGTGATGTTCAGTTTACGCTTCTTTTGCTAGGATTGCTCACCTGAGATGTCAGGTTGACACGTGCAGTAGCAACAGTGAACATAAGCAATTAATACAAAAAGATAATTTCATGGTGATAAAAACAGGTGTTTGACTGTGAATAGAAATTTACCAAATGACATTTTGTCAACTTCATCAGTTCCTGACGAGGACTTACATTCACATCTGGCCGTAGCTTTATAAGAAAACGTTTCCTCTTGAAGCTCAGCTTTCGCACCTTAGCCCAGTTGAAGGCATTGATCTTGGTGTGACCCTACAAAGAAAGCCAGCAGAGTTTGAAGGCTCTCAGTCTGAATGGAGACGTCTAAACCACTGAAGAAAGCTTGTCACAAATTACTAATCTCTTTACTTAACTCGAGATTATGGTATTTCTTGTCATTCATCCTCTGATAAAGCAAACCATAAGCATATGGTGCTGTGACTTAAGACAGGTACTTAGGGTTAAACTCTTGCACATTTATAAGACTAACTATACTGTGTTCATGCCTAAGTATCCACCCCAATATGATTGTACAAACCAGGGTAGCCTAGCACTTGCAGACATTACGGTGTTTTGTTCCACTCAGCTTGTCAGGGGACTACTAGGTCACCTCTCAGAGATGTCTCCTCTTCCCATCAGCAACAGAGAACGCAGGGAATCCAGACACGTAACATCAGTTTGATGGAGTGGATTCCTTCCTCTTAGTCTGTCTACACCTTTAAATATTACTTAACAGAGGGAATAAAAACAGTAACTGGTTTTGTACTGGAGGTACACAATACTGGGAGTATTTTGACCTTTTGTAGTAGCACAAGAAGTAAAATGAACCCAAATAAGTGGCTTGCCTCTCAGTCACAAAATGCTTTTCCCAAAAACTGGGCAACCAAAAACCAGAAGCAAGCAGCAAGCCAGAGAGAATTTTTCAAAATACTACAAATTCTCAGCCACTTCATCACTATCCCTCTATCTCCCAGAAGTCTCACTCTTAATTTATGTTAGAAGGTATTGGAGATATTAGCTTAAAATATCAGTACAGACTTTGATGCAAGTATGCCTACACAGAAGTTTAAGAGCACTACTATGGGACAGTTAAATGCAGAAACTCAGACAGACGTAAGAGTAATGACAGTGTGATGATCTTTGCTAAGTCACTTGCAGTCTAAGAATGAAATAATTAAAATCCCTTAAAATATTCAGCAGCACTGACACTGATTTCTAAGTAAATGGCAGGCTTTAAAATAAGTCTGGCTCACTGTGCTTAAGCCATTTATGAGCCTCTCATTGAGTTCATTCTAATGAGGTCTTCATATTTCAATTTCTATCAGTTAAATACAAATTAAAAATAAGAATTTAAGGCTCCTGCCTTAAGAAGTGTTTGAAGCAAGCTCAAAGCCAACTACCAGACACTGATTGCTGGACAGACCCCAGCAGATCAGATCCTGACATCATTCTCAACATTCAGTCCTGGGGGGGAATCCAGCAAAACTTTCAAGCTTTTCTGAAAGATACAGAAAACCCTTTTTTTGGAAGTCCCAAAAACAATGATCACGCTTAGACCTTCAACCATCAGCTAAACCTTTACAGAAGGACCTCAGCTGTTGGCTGGAAATCAGTGAAGGTCCATGCTGTTTTGTGTGGAAACATACTTCCAGCTGAAGAGCATCTTAATTTATCATGCTTTGCAATTCATTAACTCAGCTGATGAAAATACCATGAGTGGCAGAGTGCCTGAACATGCAATTATGTCAGTTATGTGCACTTCTAATAACATCTTGGTATCTTCAATGTTCAATCTATGCTCCAGTTTTTGGGTTTTACTAGCAATCCACTTAGTTACCCAGTTTTTTGAGTTGTATTTAAATTTAAATCTCAGAGCATTTGTGTCAGACATATTTCTGTTTGTTGTTGCTGTTGTTTTGCTTTATAAAAGGACTCAAAGTACTTGATAGCATTGGAAACACCTGCATTTTGACTATAGTCAAACACTTAAAATTAATGGGCTTTGCTGATTATTGCAAAACCAGGGATTTTAAAGAATAGTTTATTTACTGTTTTCTACAGAGTGATGTAAGATGCAATTTGCATGCTAGCAGGCAAAGCAGTTTATGCGAGATAACTTCCCAACTGTAAAGCCTAATTGGTTATTTACTTAATGGAAACTGCAGAACAAGAATCTGATATATTTACTAAGGATGCTTAATGAACCTTCACTAGGCTGACTGTGGTAGGAGAGGAAAGAAATCCAAGGAAAATACTTCAGATCTTTTAGGGAAAGAAGTAAGATTCATGGATTCACTGAAGGTAGAAGAGCCAAGGCTGTTCAAGAAAATTGTGAAACTCTATCAAAGTAACACTGTGGGGAGCTTACATTCACTACCTCAATCCTTCTGCATGGATTCCAGTTATCTGTTGACATCTGCAACCTGTGGAGAAGTCTGCATTTTGAACAGCAAGTTGTTGCTGCAGATGTACCCTGTGCATGCAATTCAGGTCAGAGTCCCTAGAAGTGAAGGACCTAAAGTAGTTATGAAAGGTTCAAGGTTACTGTTAGAAAATGTTCAGAACTTTCCCAACCAAATTCTTTTAGATAGAGCTGAGGTCCTGAATTCTTACTGCTGGAAGAAACCTCTCTGCTTATAAAGCACAAAGCACGTCCTGAGCAGCTCCTACCTGAAACACCAAAATGCCTGTGTTGGCAACAGCCAGGTTGATTTTTGTCCCTTCCCTGTCTTTGGCTGGATGCAAGCGTATGCCATACATCTCCAGTCGACGGGCAATCTCCAAAAGCTGGAAGTCAGACTCTGCCGGTGTCTGTCCCCTTGAGAAAGAAAACAGAAACACAAACTGTTCACACCTTTTAATAGAGCTCAGCGGACCCTCCAGAGAATAAAGAGGCATTTCATCAAAGAGAACTGAGAGGTATAATATCTGTATGGTTTTTCCTATATGCCCAGGTTTAGACCAGCTAGAACAACAACTTTCTTTCAGTCTAAGCCAACACCAAAGAATTCACAGATTTTACAGTCTACCAGAATTGCTCCCATCCTGAGACATGATGTACGGCTAGGATTTGAACAATTTAGTTTAAGTGTTCTCTACAGAAGAAAATAGCCTTACTTGTAATTCTTCTAACCACCTTCTTCAGTCTCTTCTCCAGGCCTTAACATACCAATTTGTGTCATCATCTTGAATCCTACTCTCCAAACCCCTAACTCTGCAAGCACCTTCTGATTTCCTTAAAGTAGCATTAAACCCCTTATTCATCCATCTCTAAATACAGCATGGGAAGGTGAAAATGCAACACTCAATGTCCTTGAAATCAAAAAGACCGCTGTCAAAAGTGCCCGACTGAATCAGTCATTTGTAATCACACCTGCGTGCACAAAATCAGCGGCGAAACATTCTGGATGAAATAGACTGTAAAATAGTGGCATGCTTGAATGAGTACCAAATCCAATTGCTCTTTAAGCATCTTGTTATTATGATGGGAGAAAGGCAGGAATAACCTTCACAAAATTCATAGGCTTGAATATTTTTTGAGAAATAATCTTTTAGAAACTCTGAGGTCCATGTCTCTTCTGCACCTCTGACCTAGCATGGATGTACAGCTAGAAGTAGTCCAAAGGAAAAGAAGGCCAATAGTCTTACACGTGGTTACGGTGAAATTCCATGATTTTGTCTTCTAGTGCTTCCTGATGAGGTATATACTTGTTCTTCGCTAAGTGTTCGCGATCTATGGTTTCATCAAAGTCCCCAATCTCAGCTACGGAGAATGGAAAAAAAGATCTTTTAAAGCATTATATTAAATCTGAATTATTTGGGCAATCCAAAAAGTGCAGACAGCTGGGAACACAACAGCGAAGCAAACGGTCTTTTGTAAGCTTTGTCATGGTTTTATGAAGCAGGTTCCCACTATGTTCCTTCCATACGTTCCTCCCATCTCTGTATTAGTATCTGAAATGAGAGACGAAGCCCAAGGATTGGTCCCATCCATCTCAAATCAAGTAAGAAGCTGTTGGATGTCACCTGAACAAATTAAGCCATTCTGTGATCACAGTGTCACCTTGACTTGTGTGTGGGGTAAGGATGGGGTGACAGGGAGGACAGCACTAGCTCAGCAGAACTCGTCCATGCATCATGGTGCTCAGGTGCCTTTCCCTAGAGCAGCCCAACACAAGCTTCCTCCCAAGGCTCCTGCCCCACACTGTAATCCTTGGGGAAAACCTGGAGGATGTTCCTGCTTGCTTGTTTGAACGCAGGCATCTATTTCACCTCGTGGGGTCATGAAACATTTGTCTTCCTCTAATTTTGCAGCAGTTTGAGACACACTCTGTTTCCCTTCTCTTCAAAGACGCTCCCATCTGCTGCAGTTATTGAGTATCATGTGTGCAGCAGAATGTCACACCCCCCCTTCCATTTTGCAGCCCATTCAGGGAGAGTTCTGGTTTTTGGCAGGAGGCAGGCAATCTACGTGTAGGTGTTAGATTACTATCTTGTTGCTGCTATTCTTGAAATGCCTCTGGAAATCTTGCTATTAGCTTTTCCACTGAATTGCTTCTGCCTGCAAACCTGCTGGAATCATTGCAACATCACTACAACAAAGGCTGCTGCCTGAATAACATCAGTGACACGGAAAAGCAGCGCCTTCAAATCCAGGCTCTTGCAGCAGGGTTATCTCAGATCCAAGCTCAGATTCTATCTCAGTTCCACCCATGTAAATGAACCCTTATTTCAGTTCTGTCCAAAATAAGCTGATTTAGAGAAAAGATAGGTTTCAGAAGATGTTTAAAATACTGCAGGTAATTTCTGACACAGGCTTGCCTGGGATCAGGTGTACATAGAGTGGGAGCAGTAACTGTGTAAGCAAGGGAAGATGGGAATCAAAGCATCTATGAATGGCAGAGCAATAACCTTTCAGAACAAATTGTCTGCAGACATGGTGACTTTTTATACTTTGAAGGTCAGGGGTAGAAAACAGTTGATAACTGAGACGGTCTTGATTTCTCCCTTCTCCCTCATCTCATCTGCTCTGAATCATTCCTTGAGACAGCAGAAATACTACAGAATCTTTGAGAAGTCTCCTTTGTAAAATGTCCCTTTTATCCCCACCTCAGAGACTCTCTCACTCCAGTTTTACTTGTCCTGGTGTCACAAATCTTTAACCCTAACTCAAATGAAAGGCAACTTTCTCTCCTTTAATGAAGCCACAAGCCCACTTAGATTTGCAACACCTCAAATAACAAGGGCCTTGATTCTTTAAAATGCAGTTCATATCCTGTATGTCCTTGTACATGGACGAGCTTAAATCACATCTGTAGGGATTTCTTCAGGGTTAAGAGTACAGAAAACTCTGGTTTTACCTCTGCACTATTTCTATAATGTTCTCTGCATTTGTCAACTACAAGTCCATTAACAAAATTGTCCTCTGGCCTTTCAAAATACTTCTGAATTTGTTTCTCTGACCTTGTACTCAACAGCATTCACTTCTTTCCTTAGCCCTCCTTTTCCACTTCAAATGTCTTTCTAGTTGTACTTCCTATAGAATAAGAGGTGGTTATATTTTGAATATTGTCAGACTCACATAACTCTTCTTCAAAGTTCTCCCACATGTTTAAGCCAAAGATTGATTTGCACTAATACCCTCTTCTCTCTTACCTTGCACTACATCACACAGTACTGTATCTGCATTGTACCTGTGATATACCTAATGTTTTGTATCTCAGCTCTTTTGTCTCAATCAGCTCATCTTCTCACTTCAGTGCATCATTTGCAGCCTCAAAGTGTCCTCTCACTTCCAGCAATTTCTGCAATGTTCTTAAGATATTTTAAAACAGAGTGTTTCAAATGTATTAAAATTATTCATTCTGCAATTCAGAATGAATAAATGCTAATTTAACAGAAGCCTACTTGCTTTAATACTATTATTTCCTATAAATAGCAGTCTATAACACTAACATAAACTTGTACACATAATTTAAGGGTCTCTTGGAATCAGATATCCCCTATGGTTACTGCTCACAGGCACAACATCAGTAAGATATTCAATACCTAACCTCCTGCATTCTTAATCTTTCTACTCTGATATCATTACTCTTATCAGCTGTCTAGTTTTATTTTTTGTTGTGGAAAATATATTTGGGGTTTTCTTTGTTACTGAATAACAAGCTGGAGAGAAAATACAGAAGACAGCCACGTGGTTTAAGATGTAGCTGCAGACTCTTACCAGAGAAAGCATACACAGAAAAATGTTCATTGCATAAGATGTTCAAGAGTTCAAGATGAATAATAAACTAGACAGTCACAAGCTTCTGGCAGAGGTTTCTAGCAAACACTGTTACACATAAAAGGGAGAAGGGAAAATCATTAGCAGCAAAAAGAGTCCAGATGCAGTCAGGGGATGGCGCAGAGAAGCAGCACTGCAGGTGCATCACGAAGCACAAAGTTACTCTGCCCAAAGTGGCAGTTGGGATTCTGCGAATACTCTCTCACTCCTGTGTGATGAACCTCTCACCTCTCTCCTGACACAATGGAAAATCTTCATTTTTCAGTACAGAATTATCCCACTCTCCCCATAAGGAGAGTACTCCTTGGTTTCTAAAATCCCGTTTCAGAATGACTCTGCACCTCAGCCTCACAGGTAAAGGGGACAATGAGCTGGAAAGATTTCAAACGTATCATGATCACTTTCAGCAACTTAGGGAAATTATTTAATCCAACAGCCTCATGTATCTCAGCAGCACAAAAGTCATGGTGGCAGCTTGCCAGTTTTGCACACTTTGAAATGAATGCTCCTGGCATGGGTGTGTCAGGTGGAAGGTCCAGCTGTACAATGGAGGAATTTTGAAAAATCACTGAACTAAATTTGAGTTTGACTGTAGGGACAAGGGAAATGGACAGCCTGTACAGGGGAAAGGACATCCTGTGTTGTCTTTGTATGCTCTTCTTTAGGAAAACAAGCTAGCAGTTGCTAGCTGAGCGACTTAGACACCAGAGTTATAGAAGGTTTAAGGAGAAACTGAGTAATCAGTAAGAGATGGATACAACATGAAATAGGATTTAAGTAGAAATCATAAGGCAAAGTATAAAAGGTCAAGAAAAGATGCTCATGAAGACCTCTAATGAAGAGAGGTATATGCATCAGGGTGTCCTCTCCCAGCACCCTTCTTTGGGACACATTTATTAGGAACACATTATTAGAAAAACCAAGAGATGTGAAAAGCTAGTTAGCAAAAAATCTCTGAGGAATGCAGAATTTTGTAGAGGACATTGTACAGCTTTTTACACTGCTACTTGGTCATCCTGGGCATATTATTATCATAGGATCATATCATAGGATGTTAGGGGTTGGAAGGGACCCAAGAGATCATCGAGTCCAACCCCCAATGATTTGGCATGATGACCATCGCAAATAGAAAACTCTGCAATACTGTGTTTCCAACAGCAACTGGTGAGAAAATGCCTTAACTCAAGAAACATCCTAACACAGAAAATATGCACTGCCTTTCAAGTGACCTGGAAGGTAAAAGAATTTGTTAAATGGACTTCAGGAGGGCCAACTTTGGCTTTTTCAAGCAATTGCTAGGGGAAATCACATGGGACAGGGTACTGGAATGTAAATGGGCCCAAGATAGCTGGTTAACATTCAAAGATCACTTATTTGAAGCACAACACAAGAGAATCCCAACAGGAAAGAAGTCAAGGAAGGGAGCCATGTGGGCAAGAACAACTTCAGGTACCAGTACAGGTTGGGGACAGACATGTTGGAGAGCAGTGTAAGAGGACCTGGGGGTCCTAATGGCCAGCAGGATGACCATGAGCCAACAATGTGCTCTTGTGGCCAACAGTGCCAACAGCATCCTGGGGTGGATCAGAATGGGGGTAGTTAGCAGATCGAGAGAGTTTCTTCTTCCCCTCTGCTCTGCCCTGGTGAGACGACATCTGCCTGCAAAGTTTGTTTTTTAAATGATCCTAGAAAGATTGACAAATGCAATGCTTAAAAAATGCAAAACCAGTGTTCAGGAGCTCTTCTTTATTTGAAAGAGTAAATGTCTTGGATCTGAATGCCATTATTCAAAAGTAGGATAAATTGTCCATGAGGCTTAAACCTGTTCCTACAGTGGCTACTAACAGGGAACCCAGCAAAGCATGTCAAACCAATCACCCTGTTTATCCTCCTGGAAAGAAGCAAAAAGGGAACTTACACTGTACTATGTGTGAGATTAAGAGGGCAGTGCTGGTGTCATTACACGTCAGCCTTCCCTGTGCCAGGTCCTGCTTCGCTTGCAATGCAAATAGGTACCTACAAAACAAAAGCAAACAAGACATTACACAAAGCATGAGGGGAAAGTATTTCAATGCCATCTCTGCTTTTGACTACATGTCCGTTTCACTTTGTGGAACCTACAGAAGTGATCTGAATTTCCTAGGTTTTTAGGTTACATAAAACTTAATAGATCCTGTATTACAGCCACTGGAGTCTCACATGGCAGCTGATTTGCAGGACCAAGATATGCATTTTATTGTCTCTCCTTCCCTTCCTCGGAACTAGAGCAATGAGTTACGACAATGGACACAAACGTGACAGCTATTAAGTGCTCAGCAAGCACACAGAAAAGAGCACTGGACAATGGAGCCACTTGTAACCATCAAGACATGCCAGATAAACCAGTGTTATCAGTTAATTCTTGTAGAATACAAGGAGAACTCTAAACTCCTACCTTGACACCTGGAAAAGGCGCAAGACCTTGATCAAACAAGTCCAGCTAGCTTTGATACTTGTGTCCCAAACACCTGTGCTGCCTGTGCAACAGCCATTTTTGACATTGCCTACAAACCATCTCAGTCACGTAAAGCAATTCTACGCCGGCAGCTGAAGTGCAGAGCCAACACAGGCCTATGACATTATTTCAACATTTACACTTCTTCTAGCTTGGACAGGAATTGAAATTACTTAGTTCCACTGAGAAGTGAATTCTTCCCTAGAAAAAAATAAATGAGCTAGCAGTGGGAATTTCTCCTAAACTGAGTATGAAACCTGAACTGGTTAGATACCTTAACAAGACTTTCAAAACATCACAGTTCTTCTGGAGAAGGATCTCAATAGTTTTTAATATGCCTGGATTTGAACAGGTTTAGTGGAAAGCTGAACAGTGAGTTTCTGAATGAGGAGATGCAGGCAAATTAAATGAAAAGGGCAAAGTTATTTGAGAAGTACAGAAACATGTGCAGCACAGGAAATAATATGGCAGGTCTACACAGTGTCAACACCTGCAAATATCTGTCCACCCATACAAAATTCACCCTAGCAGACGAATACAGCACAAATGTGTTGCATTCTCTGCTTCTTCAAGTGATGAAGCTGTTCCCAGTGGGTATGCTTGCACATCTTATACACTGCTGTGCACATATATTTAAGTTCCCTTAGCACACTCATTGAAAATTTAGAAATAACAATTCAAAGATACAACTCCAGGTACAGAGAGAGATCACCAAAAACCAATTTGCAGCCTGCATACTAATCAACTGAGATGCAAAATACGTGTTTGGAAACAGAAAACTTTCATCAGTACCATCGGATTGTACGTTTTCATTCCTCCCTTTATATTCCTAATAGGTCTTTCAAGTAACTATTCCTTCTTCTCACCCTACTTTTCTACCTTCCTCCACCCACACCAGCAAGAGATACCAGTAATTTCTTTTTTCCATTCCATTACCCTAACACCAAAATAAAACAAGTTAAACAAAGGACAACGTAAACAAGGACTTCTTTATAAGGCAGGTCATAGTACCACCTCAATGATTCTGTGATGCAACAGCTCTTCGCAAGAGAGGACTGCATCTTGAGGGAAGATTGAAAATAAAAATTCTGAATCAGAGTGGAAAATTGCAATTAAAATAATAATATGGGAGATCAGAATGGAAGTAGTTCAGAAGTTGCAGTGAAGAAATGTGGCAACAATACAGTGTTTCTGATCATAAAAGAAGGACCATATTAGAGGAAGAACCTTATTAGGCCCCTCAAATACATACTTATTCACAGAATCACTGAATGGTAGGGGTTGGAAGGGACCTCTGGAGCTCATCTAGTTCAATCCCCCTGCTAGAGCAGGATCATATACAGAAGATTGCATAGGAACAGATCAAGGTGGGTTTTGATTGTTCCCAGAGACAAAAGATTCCACGTGCAAATGCAGTGTGACCGTCAGAGCTTAAATGAAGCCTTGAAGCACTGAGAACAAACACACACACCTTTAAGGTACTCTTTCTGCATGTATGTGTATTTTCCTCTACCTTTCTCTCCTTTTTATTCCCTCTCTTTAACACCTAATTAACAGTAGAACAGATCCTTACCCAATCTCAAATTCCAGAGATTTAATTAAAAAAAAACCCAAACAAACCAACCTTGTCAGTTCCTCCTGCAGCTGAGTGTGGTCAGGTGGGAAGAATTTTACCACAAATTTTACAACCACGTGCTTCGGTCCTAGGGCAAAGGTCAAAGGAAGTTAGTGAACACTGGTAACATGCTGAACAAATTTTATGATGCAGAATGATGTACAAGGGAACCTGCAGTGCACACAGGCATGCTAACCTCCTGCCCTTTGCTAGTATTAGTTTATTTAGAGGTTGCAAAATAACATTTACATTCAATACAAGTGTTGGTTGAGAAATACCCTGCTAACAGCAAGTTTGTTTTTAGTAATTACATCAGCTGATCCAATAAAATATATGATGGGCACCTATTTTCCTTGCTTCAGAAGTGGAGGGAGGTAAAACACACTCCATATTTCAAGTCCACCAGAAAATGACTACTTCTGCTTTAACAGCAGCAGATCTGTTTTGGCTCTTGTGAGTGCAACAGGTGACAAAAGGACCAACACATCTCTTTTGTGAGAGGCAGAAGCACCAGAGCACACACTCAGGCTAATACGACTGGAGCAGCACTTAGGAAAACTTAATCTCGGTGGCACAGCTCAACAAATGAAAAACTTTGCTGATATCAGAAACACAACATCAGCTAAAACTTTCTGGTTTATTTCTCTTCCCAGACTGAGGGCTATTTACAATCTACTGTCCTTTCCCACCACCCACCATGACTTTCCTGACGGTTCTGTCTTCTATCCTAACTGTTCTTAGCTCATCCTGGTCTCGGACAATTCCAAGTTTTCTGCAGCCATGTTCCACGCAGCTGTAACACATTAGCCAGCAACTTTCCAGGATTAACTTCGTCCTGTCCTTCTTTTATCCTGATTTCTGCTGCCTGTTAGCAATGCATGCTTTCATTAATCCTTCTTTTGCTGCACTTTACTCTGCTAAGCTTTTGCCACAACTGCTGCTTGTGACTAACCAAACATCTGCCTGCTGCTGGGTCTACCTCCTTCATACATTGATGTGACAAAACTTCACAGCACATACAGCTCATCTTTTAAGGACAGACCAGACATAAAAAATAATTCAGACAAAATTCAGAGACAATAAAAGATCCCAATTGACCAAGTCTTAATTTATCCAAAATAAATGACAGCAAGAAAGTACTTACTTCTAATCTGTTTCATAATAGGCTTCAAAAGATCAAGCCACACCTGAAAATAAGAGAAGGTGTTGTTATCATCTCTGAACAAACTAGCCCTCCACAGAGAAGTATCTTTCATTGTGCTGCTTAGATTATAATTCTAGAAGATGCTCAGGAGACACCACTGTGAATGGGCTGTCACAGTGGCATGGCTTTTGAAGCTGTACAGATCCAGAGAGCCAGGAAGCAGTGGGGAAATCCCCTCCACACACACTTGTCTCCAATACCAACAAGCACAGCACCTTTGGTCAGGAACCATTCATTTTGTGGAAAGAGTACTGCAAAGGAGGAGCTGACAGTCCTACATTGTCACTGTGGTCTTCACCCTAATTAACCTCGAGAAACACAAATGAAAGGGTCTGGTGTTTGCCTTTGAGCTGGAAATGCTGGGCAAATAGTGACATGAGAAGGTTGCAGCCTCCTGGTTTTGGGGTCCAAGCAGGAGTCCCACTGTGAGGCCCCAGCATAAATGTGCTCCCTTGCTTGACGTCATTAACATCAAGGAGTCTGTGATACTCCATGTGGGTCGAAATACAGTTTTCAGGTCTTTTCTTACAGTAACAATCATAGGACAAGACAAAATGACCTCAAGTTGCACCAGGTCAGTGAGGGTTAATGAGGCCACCCCTCAGTCTCCTTTTTCTCCAAGCTAAAAAGACCCAGCTCCCTCAGCCTTTCCTCATAAGGGAGATGTTCCAGTTCTTTCACAATTTTTTGTGGCTCTGTGCTGGACTCTTTCAAGCAGTTCTGTGTCCTTCTGGAACTCAGAGGCCTAGAACTAGACACAATAATAGGTTGGACACTAGGGAAGAATTCTTCATGGAAAGGGTCATCAGGCCTTGGAACAGGCTGCCCAGGGAGGTGGTTGAATCAGCACCCCTGGATATGTTTAAAAGTCGCGTAGCTGTGGAGCTTAGGGACATGGTTTAGCTGTGGGCTTGGTACAGTTAGGTTAATGGTTGGACTTGATGGTCTAAAAGGTCTTTTTCAACCTAAATGATTTTCTAATTCCACGAAAATGTTATGGAAAGCCAAGTGATAATCATGTAGAAGTCAGACAACCTGCAGGGCCTGGAGACCTGAAACAGCTTGCAGTCCTCAGCCAGTAGCATCTATGCCAAAGATCTGCATTTTGTTATCTCACTAAATTGCACAGAGCCTTCCTTTGAAGATGACTAGTTTGTAGAGGAACATCCTACAACCACCACAAAGGTTAAAGTCATTAAAAATGTTAACTGAGACTTCCTCTAGAAAACGAATGTGTTGGAATTAACACATCTTTGACCCTTAATAATTTTAGATTATGAAGAGATTGAAACAGGCTCAAAATACCCATTTTAGAAAATCACCTGAGAAGCCAGCCAGGAACAGGCCTTTCTGCTGCTATAACTGCTGCAACGTTGTTTGCTATTTTCATCTCTGCTGATGTGAGTGCTTCCAGTTATCAAAGACCTCACATTACTGCCCTTGCACACTCACCAGTATTTCTCAATGGAATTCTTTTAATGCTTTTCAGACTATGAAATTCTTTTCAGAAGGGCTAGAGAACCTTGGCCAGCCAAGAACAGGAACACCATTTTTATCATGTTAAACTTGTTCTGACTCTTTTTGGCATTTCAGCAACCTAAAACTGTTTTGTTTCAAAAAGTTGGTGGGATCATAATCTCCCATGAAAGTCAGACATTTTGCCAGGTTTAGTGAAAAAAAAAACCCAACAAACCAGAATACTCAGGAACCTGTTTAAAAGAATATGGCAATAACGTATTTTGCCTGACATCTATTTCTCTCCAGACAGAATTTATGATACAGGAAGAGCACACAAGTGCACCATTCCTTTCACCATCTTCCCAATCATCCCACAAGTCAGTTACAACACCTTTGGCCAGACTGCACAACACTAGGTGTGTATGCACACAACGTGTGGAGGGAGAAAGGGGAGGCAAAATGAAGTGCTTGCCACTATCACCAAACCCAAGCAATCAAAACTATTGTATCTACATGCAGCCAACCCATATGTCACTGGAAACGTGAGGATTCAATTAAGAATCATGTTTCAAATTTTCTCCATAACTACAAAGGCCAGATTATTTGTCTTTCAAACAAATCTGGCATTCTGTGACAGTGACTGGATTTCAGCAGCTGGAGAACTGGGGCAGACTTCAAGTGTGATGAAAGTCTGCAAAACCTCAGGTTTGGCAACAGCACCTCATTTCTCCTTGTCCCATCAGGAGCTGCAGCCCTCGGACCCTCCACATGCACCTCACATGCAGATCCTGAATGTATGCAGCTGCCAGGCATCTTGACATATAATTGTCAATATGTCAGATGGGAGGTCTGGAGCACGGCATGCTGAAACAAACACAGCTGAACTGCAAATGGAAGGCTCTGCGTACACAGGCTTAGATCCAAACAAACACCAACCAAATATTTATTTTGCCTTTTACATTGTACTCTGCATCAGAAAAGCAACTCACTTGCTTCAGATGGTATGAATGTAAATATATGTGTATGTGGTTTGTATCTCAGACACACCATTAACTGCAGTCTTCATTCTGATTTGCACAAAGCTCAAGTTCTACACCATGGCTGCTATGAAGCTTCGAAAGTTTTAAACCTCCCACAGGCTCATTCACCTTAACTGCATCATGGAAACTGGTTACTGTAATGTAAGTGCAAATATGACTCTCAAGAGTGCTGCTTCACAATGAAGCAATGATCTGCAAGCAAATCTCCTGCTTCAGAGTTTCTCAGCTGCTTTTAGGTGGCCAAACACATTATAGAATCATAGAATCTTTAGGGATTGGAAGGGACCTTGAAGGATCATCTAGTCCAATCCCCCTGACACAGCAGGATCACCGAGACCAACTCACACAGGAACACATCCAGGCAGTTCTTAAACATCTCCAGTGAAGGAGACTCCACAACCTTCCTGGGCAGCCTGTTCCAGTGCTCTGTCACCCTCACTGGGAAGAAGTTCCTTCTCATATTGATGTGGAACCTCCTATGTTCCAGCTTACAACCATTGCCCCTTGTCCTATCCCTAGATGACATTGAGAAGAGCCTGGCTCCATCCTCCTGACACCCACCCTTCACATATTTGTAGACATTAATAAGATCACCCCTCCGTCTCCTCCAAGCTCAAGAGACCCAGCTCCCTCAGCCTCTCCTCAGAAGGGAGGTGCTCCACCTCCTTCATCATCCTCGTTGCCCTACACTGGACTCCCTCCCGCAGCTCCACATCCCTCTTGAACGGAGGGGCCCGGAACTGGACACCATACTCCAGATGTGGTCTGTATTCCACATCAAGAAGGGCTGTAAAATTGGGCTTGAACCTCAGCGTCAGTCCAGCCTTTGGCTTCTCCACTGCAACTGCTAAAGATAAAATGCTTTTCTGGCTTGTGTCTGAACTGGCTGTTACTTTTAACACAGATTAAATTTGACAGAAGTAATCAGGTTTTAAAAACATTTCTTCAACTCCAGCAAGCAAGAGTAATTTTTTTTAAAAAATCTCTTTTTCTTTTGGGAGATTGAGGATTAAACACACCCTATAAGTAAGGAGCAGGAAAAATATAGTGTGCATGTACATGAAAGCCTTCTGAAAATTAATCCTTTTACATACCATCATCTTTTTGTGATCTGGAAATTCAAGGCCAAAATAGTCGCCTTCAACAAGATTCAGGTGGTTGCAAACAGCATCATGCAAAACTTTCCCCGGAGCTCTTTGCTGTAAGAAGAAAACAAAGACTAGGGTTACAAACATGCTTTTAATTAGTGGCAGAAAAATTATTATGCTAAGAAATTGTCCAGAAAACAGTACTGTCAAAGCAATTTACAGAATTAGTGGGTGTTCCAACCACACCCACGGGACAGTTGACAATAATTAAGCTAGTTTTACAGCTATTGAAAATATCCATCCATCCATCCATCCCTGGATGGCATCTCAAAATCTATCTTTATTGCCTTTTAATTTTTGAGGGAAAAATACCATGAAATAGAAGGGGTAGAAGAGGAGGATTTGGGATACAGTTTTCTTGCATCTGCCAAGGCTAATTTCTACTGTGACTTTCCCAAGATAGCTATTTCATCCCATGGCCCTTCAAGCCATGTCAGGTGGTGCTGTGCACCAAAACCAAATCATTTACCAACAAACAAGGTCTGGGGGTTTGCTGGACACCACCTCATAGGCAATACGGTCAACACCTAAGATGTCCATAAAGGATTATCCCAAGCGTTCTATTGTGAATCACTGAGGCCGGTCAAGGTCTGTCTGTGCCACCCTAACAGAGTTGCTGAGTAATTTGAAGGAGTCAAGGGCAAACATTTTCTTCCACACAGTGGAAGTATTCCCTGCATAAACACCAGATGTTCTAGCCCAACACTAGCTCCCAGAGCTGCTGCTTCGTTGGTTGCAAGAATTCTTCTCAGCAGCTTGTCGGTCAAATCCACACCTGCAGCAAGTACTATAAATTACAGCCCCACAGTAAGTCTTCATCAAAGCTCACTGCTTCTGTATGAAAAGGCCAATGGCTGGTATAAGTTCTCTTTCCCTTGGACAAATGCACCTGTTATAACTGAAGAGGCCCTGAAACAGAGTTCTCCACTCACTTCAGAACAAATAATAATCCATTAAACTCTACAAACTTCAACAGTACAAGAAACCCATCATACCCCAGACAAGTGTCCTTGCACTCAAACTGTAGATTGGCCAATTCCCTTTCCGCTCAGGAAATACTAAAAAGAGCAAAAAATAACAGCAGAAATCCAGAGGGGAAAAAAGAAAACCATTAGAGGTGGGTCAACTAGCTGACCAGACTCACACCTGAAGCTGAGCCTGGGATCTCCAGCCAATGCCCATAACCAAAAGGCTACTTGTGAGTTGTCCGCTGCTCAGTCCCACTTCCTCCAGGATACGTTATCATACAGTTTGATCTCTGTTTCACTGAGATACTGAAAAATAAAGCCCCATTTGCCCTCCCTCCCCAGGCTAATACCTGATTTTCAGCCACAACCTGAAGTACAAAAGAAATATATATCTAATATGAATTGTGAAAAATAAATACCCAGTCGTGTGCGTTACACCAGAGAAATTAAAAGGATGATGCTCTCCTAGGGAAGGCACAGGATGTATGTGCTACCACAACAGCACTGTCACCCTTGTGCCTTGTGATGCAGGACACGATGACCAAACACTTCAACATTAGTTGGTTTTGAAAGTCAGAAGGGAAAAGCCAACCTCCTCCAGAACTTGCTGAGCAGGTTTTTGCCCAACCTGTGCCACCTGGAAACCAGTGTTCACTTAGAATATTTTGTTAACTGCTTGTTAATGTTAGCTGTAGCAAACAATAGCGTCATGAATACTGTCAGAATGCCCATCAAGAGCAATTGCAGATAGAAGTACTATTTCTTTAAAGCATCTGTCACAACCAACATTGCAGGAACTGAAATAATTCAGTCAAAATGCCAAATATGAGGATAAAGAGAAGATGAGGAAGGTGAGGTGGTTCTATAAAAAAGACACCTATTTTTCTAGACAGAACATTTTTAATCCAACGTAATGTTAATCAAAAGAAACCTCATGTACATCTGCATACAGTCACTTTGTGTTCTGCAGCTTCATTAAGCAGAAAGCATTCCCAATGACCACCACCCAGCCAGCACCAGCCATGGTGCCTTGTGTGTCAGTTCTATCTGAAAGCTGCTCTTTTTTTCTGCTCCATCTATTGCTGTATGTAGGCACATCTGAACATAGCTGGACTCTTACTGAATAGGGCAGTTCCCTGGGAACAGGGCACTGGCAGGTAAAGGCACCCAAGACAGCTGGTTAACTTTCAAAGACCACTTCATTGAAGTCCAAGATCAGAGCATTCCAACAGGATGGAAGTCAAGGAAGGGAGCCAGAAGACCTGCGTGGTTAAACAGGGAGCTGCTGGGCAAACTCAAGAGGAAGAAGTCTATAGGTCCTGGAAGGAGGGGATGGCCACTTGGAGTGATTATAAGGCCCTGGAGACAGAATGTAGGGACACAACTAGGAAAGCCAAGGCCTCCTTGGAATTAAACCTTGCAAGAGGTGTCAAGGGCAACAAAAAGGGGTTCTTCAAATACATTGCAGGTAAAACTAAAACTAGAGGCAATGCAGACCCCCTGCTCAATGAGGTGGGTGACCTGGAGATAGAGGATACAGAGAGAACAGAGATACTGAACATCTTCTTTGCCTCTGTCTATACTTCTGGGGGCTGTACTGTTATCAAGCCCCAGACTGCTAAGGCTCCAGAGGAAGCTGAGGCAAAAGAGGAGCCTGTCTTGGCTGATGAGGACTGGGTTAGAAATCAATTGAGCAAACTGGATGTACATAAATCCATGGGCCCAGATGGGATGCACCTGAGCATGCTAAGAGAGGCAGCAGAAATCATTGCTAAGCCATTCTCCATCATCTTTGATAAATCATGGGGATCAGGAGAGGTGCCTAGGGACTAGAGGACAGCAAATGTCACTCCAATCTACAAAAAGGGAAAGAAGGAGGACCCAGGTAACTATAGACCGGTCAGTCTCACCTCCATCCCAGGAAAGGTGATGGAACAACTTATCCTAGACACTGTCTCCATGCACATCAAGAACAAGAGGGTCATTAGGGACAGTCAGCATGGCTTCAACAAGGGGAAGTCGTGCTTGACCAACCTGATAGCCTTTTCTGAGGGCATAACCAGGTGGATAGATGATGGCAGAGCAGTGGATGTGGTCTACCTTGACTTCAGGAAGGCATTTGACAGTCTCACACAGCATCCTCGCAGCCAGACTCCGGCAGTGTGGTCTGGACAATGAGGTAGCGAGGTGGATCGTGATTTGGCTGCAGGACAGAAGTCAGAGAGTAGTGGTCAATGGGACAGAGTCTAGTTGGAGGCCTGTATCTAGCAGAGTGCCCCAGGGGTCGGTGCTGGGACCAGTCCTGTTCAATCTATTAATTAATGACTTGGCTGAGGGATTGGCATGTACCGTCAGCAAGTTTGCTGATGACACAAAGCTGGGTGGTGTCGCCGACACCCCAGCAGACTGTGCTGCCATTCAGCGAGATCTGGACAGGCTGGAGAGCTGGGCAGAGAAAAATCTAATGAGCTATAACAAGAGTAAGTGCAGAGTCTTGCATCTGGGCAAGAACAACAACAGGTACCAGTATAGGCTGGGGACTGACCTGTTGGAGAGCAGCATAGGAGAAAGGGACCTGGGTGTCCTGGTGGCCAGCAGGATGACCATGAGCCAGCAGTGTGCTCTTGTGGCCAAGAGGGCCAACAGCATCCTGGGTTGGTTAGCAGATCAAGACAGGTTCTTCTCCCCCTGTACTCTACCCTGGTGAGAGCACATCTGGAGTATTGTGTCCTGTTCTGGGCCCCTCAATTCCAGAAGGTTGTGGAGCTGCTGGAGGGAGTCCAGTGTAGAGCAACTCCTGACTTCTGAAGCCTAATCTTCATTGCTCCTCCAAAGAAAAAAAAAGGTATACTTGGGAGCATGAATTTTTTTCATTAACAGGAAAAGAGGCAGTCTCCACCTGCACTACCATACTGTCCAAGGTTAGCTGAGGAGAACAAGCCTGTCTGATCTACGACCATGAGTAAAAGCATCTGTTTAAAACCTGCTGAATGTTTTCATAGGTTTTATAGGTCTTGCAGATTTTTGTCTGGCGTGTGCCCCAATGGGATGAAATCCTTCTTACTAAAGTAGTTGTAAATAAGATTATTACACTAAACTCATCTCAGCTTTGATCAGTTGACCTCAAAATAAAATCTGACAGTTTCTTCAAAGGAACCACTGTGCATAAAAAAATCTGCTGAAATTTAGAGCCTGATGATGCTCCAGTCTTACAGGACCAGAAGGAGAACACCTACAAAAGCAGGATCTCTCAGCTCTCACAGAGATGATGATTCAGTGCAGGTTCATGACATCCTTACTAAAAAATTTAAACACAATAAATTAAAATCTCAGTCCATTCAGTGTGGAAGCAAATCAGCAGTCACCGGGAGCACGGCAAACTAGAGCTGACAGAGAAAGCATTCAGGAAAGAGTGTGCCGCACCAGTGACATCATCTGGAGCCAGCACTCATGTCTGATTTAAATGTGGCTACAAGGCTTACGGCAAAAAAAAACAACACAAGTTTTCCCTGGAACTTGGAAGGAATTTCCAACCATCAAGCATGGCTCTGCTGCCATGCCTCAGACAACAAGTACTACGCAAGTTTCATCGGCTCGTGTTCCACAGCCCTGCAGCTGCAGCTATGAGCCAGATCTTGGCTGCTTTCCCTGGCCCCTGATCAGCAGAGGCCTGAACTCTGCACAACAGCTACACGTGCACAAAGTAGTGCAGAGAGGGGAAAGTCTGCTCTATAACACACGCTTGAGGAGGGCCTTTCCCTGCCGCAGCCAGAACAGGCCCGTTACGTGATCATCATGAAATCCCCACACACTGCAGTGAGGGAGGAAGGTCATCAATGGGGCCTAACGTGGAGGCCACAGGGAGGAAATATGGAGGCCTGGCAGAGAGGGACCCGGGAGTACTGGCTGACAACCGGCTGACCATGAGCCAGCAGGGGACACAGGTGGCACAAAAGGCCAGTGGCAGCCTGGCTTGTATCAGGAATAGAGTGGCCAGCAGGACTAGAGATGTAATTCTTCCCCTGTACTGGTGAGGCCTCAGCCTGAGTACTGGGGGCAGTCCTGGGCCCCTCACTTGAAGGGAGATTGAAGGGCTGGAGTAGGCCCAGAGGACCTACCTGGGACTGGAGGGAAAGCTTTCTGGGAAGAGGCTGAGGGAGCTGGGTTTGCTTAGCCTGGAGGAGACTCAGGGAGGACCTTATCACTGTTTACAACTACCTGAAGGGAGGTTGTAGTCAAGTGGAGATCAGGCTCTTCCCCCAGGCAACCAGTGATAGGACAAGAGGGCACGGCCTGAAGCTGTGCCAGGGAACAGTTAGGCTGGATGCCTTGAAGCCCTTCCTCATGGAAAAGGTGATCAGACACTGGAATGGACTGCCCGGAAGGTGGTGAAGTCACCATCCTCAGAAGTGTTTAAGAAAAGATTGGATGTGGCACTCAGTGTCATTGTTGAGCTGATGTGGTGATGTCGGGTCATAGTCTGGGCTTGATGATCTTAGAGGTCCTTTTCAGCTTCAGTAATTCTGTGATTCTGCGATAAAGAAAAGGAGAATCAGAAGAACATATGCTCTCCCTGAGTCTCCATGAGACAACTCCCTTGTCTCATGACAAGAGAGTTCACACCAGGAAGGGAAAGAACTCACCCAAAAGTCAAGATTAAAGGAAAAAGACAAAGCATGCAAGGAGAACACTGACATGGAAGCTGTCACAATGAAGACTGGTGGCAAGGCTATACCTCCAGACCACCGGGCACCACAGATGAACCTTGTGAGGTAGTGGGGAAAAGGAAACAGGAAGGTACAGATTAACTGATGGAATCCAGTTGGGGGAAGTTCACATGCAACACTCAAGAGCTGAGAAGCAGATACAGCAGGTCTCCTGCTCCTGTTTCTGTTTTGACAGGCAGATTCTTATATAATCAATGAAAAAATGCTGCATATCCAGAAGACAATTATTCTTACCCCAAAATAGCCATCTGAGCACACTGGCAATGAACTTCTCTTTAGAAATATAGCCAGAGTCTTTTACTCTTGATGACAAGGAACCCAGACACCTGCATTACAGGTTTCATTGCCAATTAGGCAAATTGTAGCCGTACCAACAGCAGGGAATTGCTATTACTCTCTTGATTAGGTATTTAGTTACACTGAAAGAATGTTATAAACTTATTGCAGTAAAAGAAGCTCACTGATTTGCAGCTACACATCCATACTGCTTGATGCATTTTGAACTGACTTTCCATTTAGCTCTGTAGAAATGACATTTTAAAAAGTCACTTTACATTTTTAGGGAACACCAGGCCACTAAGTTCTAAATTATGAATACTGTACATTACCACATTTAGCAGCAAGCTGTGAAGGTACCCAAAGTACCCTGCTTTTACACATCATGAATTCAGTATTTGCTGTCTGTTCATTATTTCAGGGCCACTCAACTCACCCTCCCTCTACTCCCAACAAAATCCCAAACAGTGTGTTTCCTGTGATCTTCCAGTGGTGAATATTGTTAATAGGTTCAAAAATTCCTTCATGTTCTAGCAACTTTCAATCTTAAAAAAACCCAACTATCCCTACATCTTCATTTAGCCCATTCTTCAGCACTGACTGCAATACAGACTTTTTTAAAAAATAGAAAGGGCACAGCAATATCTGGAAGATAGCCAGGATCTTCAAAGAAGTGGGTCTGAACACATTCCCCCACCCCCGGCTCATTTAGTAGTTATTTCAGTAATTATCTACCAAAAAAAAGTTCCCATTTATGATCAGACAGTACTTTTACCATTTTTTATCTGTCCAGACAACTAATCTCAGATCTCAGACTTAATAAGCCTTTTGATTGAAAGAGTTCTGTTCAGTTTTACCTTACTGAGCCATAATACTAGGCTAAAAAACCCCACAACAAAGCAAATAAAAGAAGCACTTTTTTGGGAACATGTGAAAAACTTAAGTCTCATCAGTGGTCTGGTCAAAGTAGGAGATTGCTTCATGTGGAAGCGAGGACTACTGTTTTTTCTTTTTCCTCAAAACTGCTGTAGATGATCAGAAAAAGAGTTTGTTTTTAATTAACACTTGCATGTGTGTAAGTAACTGCTGATAAGGAAAGAAAAGAATTCCTTTAGGTCTATCTACAAGAAAAAAGGTACATTCACTGTTCACACCTGCCACAATATGAAAGCGGACGTTTACTTCCACCAGCATGGTTTCTAACACATTTTGGCTGCTCAAAACTGAAATGTAGTAATGCTAAACATTTTACAAATACTGAAAGATTGCAGGTACAAAGTCCAAAACCAAAGATTAATGGTTCACTTGGTTTTTTCTTAGGTAGTCACTGAGAAAACCCCTAGTATTTCAGATCTGTCTGATTTACAAATTATTTTTATACTCCAGCTTAACAACTGCATTGACATGATAGTGAAAACTTACATCCAGTATTTTCATTACTATTTCTGAAGTTGGATACAGTGGCAATCAATACTGCAATTAACAACCCCGTACTCTCAACAGCAACACTGAGAAGAGTCTGGCTCCATCCTCGTGATACCCACCCCTCAAATATTTAAAGACATTCATGAGGTCACCCCTCAGTCTCCTCTTTTTCAAGCTAAAGAGACCCAGCTCCCTCAGCCTTTCCTCAGAAGGGAGGTGCTCCACCTCCTTCATCATCCTCATTCCCCTACGCTGGACTCTCTCCAGCAGTTCTGTGTCCTTCCTGAACTGAGTGGCCCAGAACTGGACACAATACTCTAGATGCAGTCCCACCAGTGCAGAGTAGAGGGGGAGGAGAACCTTTCTTGATCTGCTAACCACCCTGCTTCTGATTCACCCCACATTGGCATCGGCCTTCTTGGCCACAAGGGTACATTGCTGGCTCATGGTCATCCTGCTGTCCACCAGGACGCCCAGGTCCCTTTCTCCTAAACTACCACACATTATGTATGTGTCTACAGTTCTGAAAGGAAAGAAAACTAACCAAGCCTTTATAATAAGCAAATAGTATAAAAATAACCTCAAAGAAGAGCTTGAGCAATGGGGTTCTGAAATAAATAACCCTGCCAGGAATTTATACTTCAGAGAAGGCTTGAAAACTATCCACAGGAGAACAATGTTGCCAGCATCCAAAGACTAACTTTGTATTTCAAACAGTTCTCTTTTCTAGCATAAAATGAAATGCCTAATTCATATTTAGCAAAAGACTACTCCTTGAAGGATGGGATTGAAAGTAAGAAGCACTGGTGTGAGCATTGTTGCCCTGCAGCTAGCACTGCCAGGGCACTTGGAGATAACTCTGCCCCTTTTCTCCTCCCTTCTGAAGTGTAGGTGTTAATCCTATAGGAAGGATTAGATGACTATAAAAATAGTTTTAGGCCATAATGACAGCTCTTACACCTGGGCTTACTCGTTTTTACCGTACTGTTCAACTTGGACTGGTTAGTTGGGAGGTGCTGGAAGAAGCTTGATTTGTCACTCTGACATACCAAGTCAAACCAAAGAGGAAAACCGACACCTTTACAGAGCACTTGCCACTACTGTTAGGTATTCAGATCTCCATTCTGTACCTATAGACACCAGAGAGACACCCTATATGGAGAGAGGGTGCAACAGAGGCACATTTTCACGATAACCTGGAGGCATCTCATTCCTTTGAAGATATTTTCTATTTGAATCTAGCTGCAGGCTCCACTTCTGGCGCGTGTCCCACATACCTTTGCACAGGCTGTGCACAAACCATCACAGGCAGGACTGAGGCCAAATGCAGTAACAGAGTAAGTCTTTTATACTGCCTTAAAAACAGGCAATTGATCATCTGTCTGGTCATACAACAAGACTATTTAGTGTACCTTTCTCTCAAGAGTTTACTGGACTGCTTTCCAACTTTCACCACATAAGCCTTATCCTTGTTTAGGCCAGTGCTTGCCTTCCATAACCTCTGATGACTCTTCTACCTTTCAGAAAATTCTGGTGGTGAGTTTTTTATACAGCGTGATCATAAAGTACAAAGTTTTCACTTCAAGAGTGCTTTACTGTAAGTACCTGACCTTAAACAGAGACCTTGCATCAGCAAAGTTACACATTTTCACCCCACCTATCAGCTACGACAAACAAGAAGACTTCAAAAATGACAACTCCAGATATATGATTGACAACCAAAAAATGAACACAACAACGATGGATGTAAAATTACAAAGAGAAGGTTTTTAATAATCAGCTCATTCACTTGCATTTCTACCTCCATGTCCAAAACAAACTTGTAGTTTTCTACACTTGAGCACACACAGATTTGTTATTGTACCCACGCTCTTGGATTTCTTATCACAACAAAACGGCTCATGTAAAAACACTTTCTAAAACAGGCAAAAGCAGAAGAACTGCTCTTTTCCAATGTCCCAAATCAACTTTACCAGGAATAGCCAACAGTACAGTTCAGGTGAAAATTCAATACTTACAAGGAAAAGAAATAACAAAATAATTCTCTTACACAGCGTGGAAGGAAAAAAGAAAAATATTATCTAGGAAAGCTAACAAAGTTTTATGATTTGGCTACTTTCAGTGCTTGGCTAAACTTTTCCTCACAGCAGACTCAGACTAACACAACGTTCAGCCACAGTAAATCCTCAGGTAACTGCACATCTCCATAATTACAGTACTGTAAAGCTACTGGAACTGGAGGTTCTACTTGGTCTCTTTTCACAGCTTTAGAATTTAATGGGCAGATACCACCCACACTGTGTTACACGTGCTGCTTCAAACAGTAAAAGAGATGAGATGGTCACCTTCACAGAATCACAGAAGATTCTGTGAAGACCTCAAAAGATCATCCAGTCCAATCCCCCAACACAGCAGGGTCAGCTAGACCAAGTCACACAGGAACATACCCAGACAGGTTTTAAACATCTCCAGAGAAGGAGACTCCACAACCTTCCTGGGCAGCCCTTTCTAGTGCTCTGTCACCCTCACTGGGAGAAAGATCCTTTTTGTATTTATGTGGAACCTCCTGTGTTCCAGCTGACACCCACTGCACCACAGGAGGTTTAAATTGGATCTTAGGAAGAAGTTCTTTACTGAGAGATTGGTTGGGCACTGGAACAGGCTGCCCAGAGAGGTGATGGAGTCACCATCCCTGGAGGTGTTTGAAAAACATGGTTGGGGGATTACAGAGCTGTTGAGATGAGGGCTGGACTTGATGATCCTGGAGGTTCTCTTCAGTCATGATGATTCTATGATTCCCTACTCCTTCTGGCTACACTACTTCTAATACAAGCCAGGATGCCATTTCCCCTATCTGATACCCCCATCTGGCAAAAGCTGCACCTCCACCACGAGCTTCGTCCCACAGAGACGTCCCTGATGGCTACAGGCACAGCGCCCTGCAGCACAGGGTTGTCCATAACACAAGCTCAGTGGGGGCACTGTGGGCACTGGCTTTGGAAAACACACCACAATATTTATTTTCAGAGGCTGGATGGGAGTTTGATGCAAAGCTGATAGAACCTAATTTTTCAGAACATTTTTTTAATGGAAGGCTCTTTTACTGAAGCTCAGCTCTGGAAGTGAGTACACAGTTGTCAAATAAATGTTGCTATTACTTTCCCTCCCTGTGAGCAAAACACTGAATGAGTCTAACCCCCAGCCCTTGGTGCTATTTAGTAGTACACTGCGCTCCTTGTTTCTTGGGAAGAGGCACAACTGAGGCTCAAAACAGTCATTAAAAATACTTCAGATTGAATTTCATGGCCCAGCACTTTTGCGAAGGACTATAATAGCACCATTCAGTGCTTTCGGTGTAATTCAGAAGTGTGGCAGTCAGTGCGTAACCAGGGATGGAAATCCCAATCTCTGTGACACTCTCCCCCCTCACTTTACTAGTCTACTCTTGTTTCATGCAAAAATCATCTAATCACCTTCTCGGGTTTTCTTTATTTAACATTAAGTAGAGAATCAAATAAAATCACTCTGCTATTCAGAGCACTTTCTCCTCTGGTCTGTTTTCTTTGCCTGCTCATTTTTCCTCATTTTGTTTAGTCATAAGCAAACACTTCTCTAGAATGAAGGAGCAGGCAATTCTGAAGCTGACAAATGTGGAAAATAGAACCTTTACGCGCAGACTGGCAACATGAGAATATGGAATGTTACGACTATATGGGAGTTATTAACTGTAAAACCAGATGGAGATGTAAAGGGGGTCTTTACAATTTTCATTTGGTTAAGTTTTAATGTGGCCATGATTCTAGTAAAAACTTTTGAAGAAATAATTGAAATGCAAGAACTCTCAGACATCCTCCTCCACCCCCCCAAAAAAACCCCCAAAGAAAAATCAAAACAAGTTCAGGCAAAATATTAAATCCCAAATCTAAAACAAAATCAAATTAAACAGGAAAACACTTTGGATAATCCCTCTTCAGCCCTGCATCAGTTTCAACATGACAGTTAAACTGAGCAGGAGCTGACACCATCTAGGAGTCTATTCTTTTTCACTTTCTACTTTAATAGGGGAGGAGAAGACATTTTAACAGAGGATACAGACTTTGTCTCAACCAGGCCACGATCTTGAAAAGACCCTCTTTAGAAGAACGCTGTGGCTGCTGCAAACCAATAGTGTATTTATATTACACCTTAACTCTTGCTGCTGGAGGGAGTCCAGCGTAGGGCAACGAGGATGATGAAGGAAGTGCAGCACCTCCCTTATGAGGAGAGGACTTAGTTGCTGTGGGTGGGTTTTGAACCAGATTGCTCATATGAACCTTCAGGTGCAGCAGATCTACAAAGGTAAATGAGCCACTGCACTGTTTTTTTCTTCAGGCCAGAGGAGAGCAGTGCCATGTTAGACCCCACTTTGATAGACACGAGGTTTACCGGCAGCAGGCCTCGTGGGAAACAAGCGTTCTCTGTTCAGGATACGACACAGAGAGTCTTTGGGGATGTGCTATCAGAAGTCAAACATCAAGCTGACACAATGCAACTTTCTGGACCACATTTTTAGTCTCAGGTTTTAATTCATCTAGCCTTGAGGATAGTGTGTGTAACTGGGAAAGGATTTGATCTTACCTAATTTGTGGGGTTTTTTTAGTGCTGAAAAACAAGTTGTACTTACAGACGGCATGCATCTCATTTTAAATTTACAATTCACAAAGACACTGTATTTAATGTTACTATTCAGGTAACTTCCAGATTCCTGGCCTTTGCAAGAGCAATACAGCATTTTAGATAAAACATAACACAGCTGGATGCTACAAATGGTTATTACCAAGTGGTCATTTGAGTCTCAGTAAAGATCGATACGGAGTTACTGTCTGACAGTTCGAGCAGCAACTCAGAAACAAAATTCTCCACTTCTGCTTTTTATTTTAAGAGTAAATCTAAACTAATCCCAGCTGTCTCTAAGTACTTAACTGAGGTACCTAAGGCAGAAGAGTCATTTTTGCAGATTCTCCTCTGATCAACAGAGAGGAGACACATTCTTTCTGACCGTCAGTCAACCCAAATTCAAAATCATGTGGGTGGTGGCCTCTTTTCCTCTGCTTTTTTTACAAACGAGAGTTACTACTGCTGGTATAAATGTGTTACTGAAAAATAGTATTATGCACATATATTCTTTACAATATTTAAGTTAGGAAAAAATAGAATGAAGGAAACTTTACAAAATAAAGAAGTCTATGTTCACTTAAAACAGAGGTTTTGCTCCTATGAGACAGTGTTTCAGCATACAAGCAAAACAAAAGTGCAGTGTTCTCACTCCTTCCCTAGATAGGCTTCAAAACTCCCCAACTGAAAGCAAAGGGAGATAAAACAAAGCAAATGTGCATGCAAAGCGAGTGCACTGCTTGCTGAAGGTGTCTCCAGATGGAGACTGAGCCAGTGGGAGAGTATCTGCACCCGTACAGCCTGAACCCAAACCCACCAGCGGCTGCTTCACCTGAGAGCAACTCTCCTGGTCAGGCACAGAAGCAAGGGCCCACCTGCCCAGCACTGCACTAACAAGACCACACTTGCCAAAGCACTGAAAAGTTTGTTCTCATTTATTTCTAGAAACAGTTGTAACAGCTTATAGAAACCTTACCATCCATCTCAGCTATCTAGAGCCACTCCTTTTAAACGCTGTTTAAAAGGCCATGAGTATTTGGAGACAAAAGCCAGCAGAATGCTGCTTGGAGTTTTCTACAAATCATCTATTATATTAATAGGCACATCAGAAAGTTGCTCTAGATTTGGTTTCTTTTCAAACTAAAAAATACACTTCTGTATCTGTTGTGAGACCTAATAAATGTCCTTCATCTTTGTCTCTTTATAAAAGGCTCAGCCCCCAAGTGAAGATCTGAGCCCGCATACTTGAGACATCTCCAAAACACTGCTGCTATCAGCTTCTGAAACGTTCTTCATTGTAATTTACAGTTTGTATCTTCACGATCACTCACTTAAGAGAAGTCAGGGGGCTCTGTCAGTGTCAGAGCAAACCTCCACAGAGAAAGAACTTTTGCATACAAAAGCCCGTGGCATTGAACCATGATCACTGCTTGGAAACTTGTACTGGCCGTTCACTCATTTTTAATCAGTGTCTCCTAATGCTTGAGAAGGAACACCATGTGACACCGATTTGCCGTTAAGGAGCCAGTATTATCAGCTCTTGCTTTTTTAGACTGGAAATACGTCTTAAACAGCTTGAGACAGCCTAACTACTCTCAAACATCGAACAAGGCCAGAAGAACAGCATAGGCTCTGCAGTGTAAGAAGGACATCCTGGGGTGGATCAGAAGTGGGGTGGTTAGCAGATCAAGAGTGGTTCTTCTCCCCCTTTGCCCTAGTGAGTGTGCATCTGGAGTATTGTGTCCACTTCTGGGCTCCTCAGTTCAAGAGGGATGTGGAGCTGCTGGAGGGAGTCCAGCACAGGGCAACGAGGATGATCAAGGAGGTGGAGAACCTCCCTTATGAGGAGAGGCTGAGGGAGCTGGGTCTTTTTAGCTTGGAGGTGAGGAGACGGAGGGGTGACCTCACTAATGTCTATAAATATTTGAAGGGTGGGTGTCAGGAGGATGGAGCTAGGCTCTTCTCGACGTCACTGGCATTCTGCTGGCTTTTCAATTCTTACCAGCTCACTGACGCTTGTCAGGAGGTTCATACAAGCTGAGTGAGGGCAGTGGCTTCTGCCACTGTCTCAGTGGGAGGTTTCTGCAGAGCACACACACTGTAAAAGCTGAGAAGGCTGGCCATCACACCCCATGTAGGCCTAAGGCGTGGTGCCCCAACAAGGTGCTGCAGTTCTGCTTCTAGTCACCCAGACATCACACCGAGGAAGAAGTCTTCATGTTTGTCGTGAAGTAACAGGTCTAAAACCACACAAAGACCAGCAAATACAGAAGTCTGTCATCAGTAGAATTTACATCTTGTACCTTTGCTGTTACCAACAATCTAAAAAAGCAATCAAAATGTCTTATGGATACTTACAGCACAGCCAGAAGACTAAAGTGAGGCTTACTCTTTGACAGGGTAACAGAAAGATTAGACCAATGATGGGTTTAGTGTGTGGCTCTCACCTGTGGGGTCATTGTACCTGGACACTCTTTCCCTAGAGAGAACAGGTATTTGCTGCGAGAGAGTAGCAAATGCCAGCAGCCAATACCTCCTGTCAGTCCCACATGCTGGCACGTATCTACCATTGCAAGCATACAAGGAAAGAGAAAATGGCTGAGCATGAGAACATGATGCAAAACAAGAATAATAATTCCTTCCATCTAAAATATCACAACTGTAAGCAGACTGTGAACAATTAAGGTCAGGAAAGGTGAGTTACGATCAACACTGCCAGCAACTGTTCAGAGGGCACAAGCTAGCACACACTTCTTTCTCAAGTATCAAGTAGCATGACTTCCTAGTACTGAAACAGGATGTTCTTGACTTCAAGTTACATGCTAATCAGGTGACATCCAGTTATTCAGGAGGATGGCACCTTCCCCCATGACCCTTTGAGCCTTACTTGGGATGAGACTTGTCCCTTTTTAACTGCACTTCAGCATTCAGTTGCCCCAGACTTCTGTCACGGCGAAAGGAAATGAAGGGTAATTCCAGAGGAACACTCAGGCCAGCCAAAACTGAATAGATGAACTTGGCCTTCATCTCATTGCTGTTTTGCTTCTGCCTCTGCAATGTGTAACATGGTGCTATGCCTATTTCTCATTATCACTAACATCCATGAGTTATTTTGTCTACTGTGCTGTTAGGAAACAGAGGAGTGCTTGCACAAAAGTCCTATGCAGATTAGCTGACATCGGCAGCATCTTTTAAACAGGGTCCCAAAACTGAATCCAAATGACCAAGCTCCTAAAGACAAAAACAATTCACGCGCTTTAAGCAGCTCTCACCTCCAGCTATTTCAGGATATCCTGACACTAAGTCTAATATTTCAGGAAGGGCTTGCATTTCATTTTGAGTGAGATTGAATATATCTGGGTATATGCCATTGCTGGAGGTTTATAATTATGGTTAGCATTACACAGTATTTTTACAAGCCTGAGAAATCACAAGATCTGTTGAGGTAATTTCTCTGACATTGCATGTGGATTCAATAGTGAACATAAAAATTCCACAGACCACATGTTTGCTAATGTGCTAAATGGTGGAATTCAACTCGCCCAACTTCAGCTGTCTAGAAGTTACGTACTTAGTCTAAGATCATTGTCTGAGCTGCCTCACTGCAGGCAAATTGGGAGAGAAAATTCATCCCATCTGGAGACGGATGCATCACACACCCAGGATGAACTGCCCACCAGAGGCACTTCTCATTCCACCAAAAACCAGGGTAGCAGCCTTTCCTACTCACTGTGAATCTGACGTTCAAACAACTGAATGAGGTGAGATCACCCTTACTCTAAAACATCTGGTGCACTTTTTGCTTGTAGTTATTCCATATCTTGAGATATGATACAGAAAGCATTTCCTTTGGGGGAAAAGGGGCAAGAAGAAGATGCACAGCTTTTTTTTTAATGTATTTGTTTTAAGCAAAATAATGGCTTCAAAGGACTGAAAAAGACAAGAGCAGACAAAGCAATAATAAAAAGCATAGCACTGAGAAGGTATTACAAGAAGGACAGATCCCCAGGGCTGAGCTGCAGTGCAGGCTACGAGTAACAGCAAAATTCTCTGTTTTCTGAACGTGTTGCTCAACACATTTGGAGCTCAAGTAAATTCATTACCTAAATACAAGCACTGAGCAGTTTTCTACCTCTAGAGCATTGATGAAAGGATACTCAAGACTCAACAACACAACGTTCAGTAGCACTATCCCAATCAAAAGAAGGACTTAATGTTCTTTTAGACTTGGCTTTAGAGAGATTCAGAAACCAACAGTAGCCTAAGGAATAAGGATTGAATTTTGATTTAGCAGACCAACCCTGTAAGCTGCTGAGCATGTGTGCTGAGTGACCACTCAGCCCTGCAGATCTGTGGCACTGCTCTTCAGGAACTGAACAGCTTGAAAGGCCAACTGGCTGGAACAGCTCACAGTATGTCCCAGAGCACACACGGACCCACAGGCAAAATTTTGCTAGCAGAAAATTGCTCAGCCATGGTCTTCAAGAACAGTGTAGAAAATCAAATAAGAAAAATGTAAATAAAGTGCTTTATGGGTAGGCGGCTGCTGAAGGTCTTAAAATAGATGCCAAACAATGGAAAAACACGCCTCACGACCATACTTTTCTAGTTATGAAGAGCTGCCATGATGACTTACAAGAAACAGTTAAAGGATAAACACAGTCTCTGATTCCAGTATCCATAATGACAGATCAATAAGTGACTTGGAAAAACATACATTCTAAAAACCATTAGATAGCTACATATTTATATAGTGACATGGGTTTCTCTTCCTTCACCACTTAGAGTGACAGACTGAAAAACACCCACAGCACACACAGGGCATGCAGTTAGTTATACAAGGGGCGATTTATAGCCCTCTTTCAATAACTGCATTTGCTGAAGGCAAAAAACCTGCTGACTGGTTTTTCTAGCAATAGTATACCTTGCTAAACAGCCAGGATCATGTAAAAAAGCCCAAAAGCCAGCATAAAACATAGTAAGAACATAAAATGTTAGTCCAAGTGGTCTGTGAAATCAGGTTTTGAGATTACATTTAAGACATTTTGTGCAGTCAGTATTAGTCAAGTAGCCCACGTGGGACTGGGAGGGACCTCTAAAGTATTCACGGTAGGCTATAAATGCTACACTGCAAATCATGGCTTCAGACATCACAGAAGCCCAGACACCATAAATAGAAAAATAAGTAAAATCAAGTAAATAAATCGAGGCTTTGATTTCTTTGAGATTGTCTGGAGCTGCGATAAGCACCAAAGAAAAATCCTAACTATTCAGATCCCTACAGCAGTATGTCTTTAATAAAACTGTACCTCTAACGTCTAAATATTTGTAGAAATAACATCCTAATACTGTAATAATAGAATCATAAAAGCATAGAATCATTAGGGATTGGAAGGGACCTCAAAAGATCATCTAGTCCAATCTCCCTGCCACAGCAGGATCATCCAGACCAAGTCACACAGGAAGACATGCAGGCAGGTCTTAAACATCTCCAGTGAAGGAGATTCCACAACCTCCATGGGCAGCCTGTTCCAGTGTTCCTCACTGTGAAGAAGTTTCTTCTCATATTTATGTGGAACCTCCTACGTTCCAGCCTGGTTCCATCCTCCTGACATCCACCCTTCAAATATTTATAGACATTAATGAGGTCACCCCTCAGTCTCCTCACCTCTAAGCTAAAGAGACCAGGCTCCCTCAGCCTCTCCTCATAAGGGAGGTGCTCCACTTCCTTCATCATCCTCATTGCCCTACACTGGACTGTCTCCAGCAGCTCCACATCCCTCTTGAACTGAGGGGCCTGGAACTGGACACAATACTCCAGATGTGGTCTGACTAGGGCAGAGTAGAGGGGGAGAAGAACCTCTCTGGATCTGCTAATCACCCTCCTTCTGATCCACCCCAGGATGCTGTTAGCCCTCTTGGCCACAAGAGCACACTGCTGGCTCATGGTCATCCTGCTGTCCACCAGTCTCCTAAACTACTCTCCAACAGCTCAATCCCCAGCCACAAGACAGTTGCATACGAAGATACCAAGAACCATGCTTTGGAAAAGAATACCACCAAGTTTTCAACAGAGGGCATAAACCAGATGCTCGACCCTGCTGTTAGAGCAATCGGTGCACCACTCTGTGTGCAGAACATGCTACTGTTTTTGATGGCATCAATGGCCATGATTTGCATGGAACCACAAGCCACTGCTGCAACACCAAGTGCTCAATCTTCAAGCTGTCAACCACCTATACAAAGACTGATGGCACATTTCAATCAAAATTTTGTGCTCACACTCGCCTTTCAGTACTTACCAATTTTGATTTACCTTTCTGAGAAGCTTCACTTCTGGGGTTTTTTAACCCCAGGAAGGCAGCACACGCCTGTGCTCACCAGTCAAGCTGCTCCTCACCAGAAAGCCTGCACCTATGGCATCAACCATGGGGCCACCAGCATTCACATCAAAACTCTGCCTGGATGTTACTCACTGCTAAACTGGTTTGTGTTTTTAAACCAAGAACGAGTACACAAGGGAAGAAGGTGAGGCTCATAAAATCCACTAGGACTTGTTGGCAGCCCCTTCTTTAGAAATTCCACCTGCACTCTCATTACAAGGCCAGGAAAAGGGCCAAAATTAGAAGTGGATACTCTACTTCATCTTTGGCATGTGTACACATGTGCTTTGCCTGTAGTCAGCACAATCACAGGGAGACACAGATTAGCGCACACAAGCACGTTTCAAAATCATACAGAAATCAAGAGACAGCTTCTCCCACTCCACAATCCTTCATTCACAGTGAAAAGTAGAATAATTATTCTGTCCTGATTATGCCAGGACTGAAACCACGAACATTCCATTTCCTCAGCCTTGGAAGCCTATCTTCTTGCTTCCTTGGCATTTGTTTAGACTGTTAAAGTAAACAAACAGAAACCCCAACATTTTAGCCAAGTATCCTAACAAAGACATTTGTTTTCATGGCTGAAACAATCAAACAATAAAACTCCAATCTTTTAGCCCAGTACAGTAACAAAGAGAGAGAACAGCTAAAGCAACAGCTGCTCTCAGTTGAATCAGTTTGTGCAGCACTTCCACCTCAAAAACCTGAACGTCTGCCACAAAAATTAAGCTACTTACTATCACTTCTCCAAAACGTGAACAGAAGTCCAAGCAGAAGGCCTGATAAGGAATGTGAGTTAAAGGAAAGTAACTCAGTTCTGAGTTACCTTCAATTCTTATCTCACAAAAAAGACAAAGCCTAAAAGCAGATTCTGTCACAGGAATAGTAATAAGCTTTGTAACCGATCGCAAGCGCAAGCACTTGTGTAGGTTATGAAATTTTCAGGTGCTGCTGGGCTCTAAGTGGATGTCACCTCTCTATCCTTTCCCACTGGGGTAGGCTTGATCACATCAAGGGTCTTTTCCAACCCAAAAGTTTCTATGACTCTATTCTATGACCTTTTTCCATTTTGTCATTTCAAACTTGTGTCTTGTAAGCCTTTGCCTGTGGACATCTTATCTGCCAGCCCCTAGCAATCATGATCTTTTGGTAATCGGATTATCAAAAGATTGTTTATTAGCAGAGAACAAACAGCAACGGGGAAGGCATCTCACTGTCAGGGATGTGACTATTCCCCTTCCTTGACCAAAACTAAATTCAAGACATGCAGGTCAAAGGCTGAGGTGGAGGCAGAAGCTTCCACAGAGTTAATCCATCAGAAGCGTAATTGCAAATGATCCGACACAATTTGCCATGTGTCTAAAGACATTGCTTTAAGTGAGTCAAACAAGTCTAGGATTCTCATAGGCAACTGACGTGCAGATCGCAACTCAATCAGCGTTCAAATTGCCACTCAAAGCGTCAAAATGTCAATCTGATTCTCTTATTCTTAGCATCCAGCTTGGAAATGTGAGGTAGTACAATCTGCAACCATCAGCGATGATCTCCAGAGAACGCCCATTTGGCCTGAACATTTCCATGACAACTTTCCATACATCACCCATTAAACCAGTTCACATGCTACCTTAGACTGCAGAGATGTAAAGAGCAAACCTTCCCCACTTTATTCTCATGCTGCCATTAAATCACTTTACATAGTAATGTCTACTTAACTTCTAGGATGGATTGTTAATCTAAAGGATATGCATAATTTTGGTTACACAGCTTCGTAGGGGCAGTGTAACTTCATCTCACTCTCGACTGCGGTGCTTCCGCTGTAACCGAACGGGTGAACATCTGGGCATTGTACCCAAACCAGCGACCCCCCTAAAATTTCACTTTGAGGATAACAAAGCCGGGACACTGAGTACTGGGTATGGTCTACAAGCTTAAAATACCGTGCTGTGATGAAGATGACCTTGACTACACCTGCATCACAGCTAGGAGCCAGGAGCCAAATCAGAAATAAAGCCTAAGAAACATTACCCACATCGGCTGAAGCGTGATGTTAACACAAGAAAAAAAACTAGCTTGCCTATGGATATGTTTAGACTAGAAATGATAAGGAATTTTATAACTGGTTGATTACCAAGGTTCTGCAAGAGTGTGCCACAGGGAATACAGAAGGCAGTGAACATACTTAAGATGGGTGCAAAACAGTATTTTGATGGTATTTTGACTGCTTACAGTAAGACAGGACCATATACAGAAACCCAGAAAATCAGGTCCCATCCTATATTCCCAAAGACAACATAAAGGAACCAAGCAATGCCAGCTCATGATTTTGTCATAAGCATGCAGTTTTTCTTCTTTAACTCCCTATTACTGAGTCTGATATGAGAATCTGTTTTAAAGAGTGAATAAATAAAGAGTTAGCCTGCAGTCTGAGGAAAAACACTTTTAAAATACAAACTCTGCAAGCTCAAAAACCAGAAGGCAAATAAAAAGAACAAATCATCTGTTACTTCTTAAAATCTCATGCTTTCTAAGGCCCTGGGGGCAAAAGGAGGCTGATTCATGATTTCTGAATGCTTAGGTTGACAATTCAAAGAAGCAAAGTGTGAAGGAGTCCAAAATTTAGCACACAAAGGCACTAGGATGCCTAAAAATGGAAGAGTGTAGATGCCTCAACGACAATTCAATTTTCAAATTGGATTCTTTCACTTCTTTGTTGCTGCTGCTGTTTTTCAGAAGAAAGCAGCTATGAGCTGTGACCACAGCCCTCTGATTGCTCAAGAGCTCTTGCTCAGCTTGCTGTCCTGGACACAATGCTTTTTTGTTTTTCAGCTGCTTTGAGGTCTTTTCCTTGGATTTGTTGCCAGCCACAGTTCCTCCTTCTCTACAGGTTGGTTGTTTCTAAGCAAAAGTCAATGGATCTAATAAGATAAGCACTGTAAAATGACACTGAGGTATACAGATAGATATATATTTACAGATATAGAGAGATATGAGTTCAAGGCAAACCATTGACTCAGTCCTGCTACTAACAGACTCTTAAAACTCCAGCTAATTTTAAAAACTGCAGGCCAGTCACGAATGGTGTCCCCCAGGGCTCAGTGCTGGGGCTGCTCCTGTTCAACATCTTTATCAATGACCTTGATGAGGGGATGGAGTGCACCCTCAGTAAGTTTCCAGATGACACCAGGTTGGAGAGTGTCGATCTGCTGGAGGGTAGTGAGGCTGTTCAGAGGGACCTTGACAGACTGTATCGATAATTGTCTGGGATTCAGTGGAGCCAAGTGTTGGGTCCTGCAGTTTGGTCACAACAATCCCATGCAACACTACAGGCTTGGGGCAGTGTGGCTGGAAAGCAGGCTGGCAGAAAAGGACCTGGGGGTTCTAACTAACAGGCAGCTGAATATGAGTCAGCAGTGTGCCCAGGTGGCCAAGAGGGCCAGTGGCATCCTGGCCTGTATTAGAACCTGTGTGTCCAGCAGGTGGAGGGAGGTGACTATCCCCCTGGATTCAGCACTGATGAGGGTGCACCTTGAGTACTTTGTCCAGTTTTGGGCACCTCAGTACAAGGGAGAAGTTGAGGCACTGGAGTAAGTGCAGAGGAGTGCAACAAAGCTGGTGAAGGGCCTGGAGAATAAATCTTATGAGAAAACATTAAGAGAGCTGGGGCTGTTTGAGGAAGAGGAGTCTAAGGTGAGACCTCATTGCTCTCTACAACTATCTGAAACGACGCTGTAGAGATGTTGCTGTTGGCCTCTCCTCATAGGTAATTAGTCACAGAACCAGAGGGAAGGGCTTTAAGCTTCAGCAGGGTAGGGTTAGGTTAGACATCAGGAAAAATTTCTTCACGGAGAGAGTGGTCAGGCACTGGAATGGGCTGCCCAGGGTGGTGGTTGAGTCCCTATCCCTGGATGTGTTTAAAAGTCACTTAGATGTAATGTTGGGGGACCTGGTTTACGGGTGAACTTGTACAGTAGGGTTGATGGTTGGACTCGATGATCCCAAGGGTTTTTTCCAACCTGAAAGATTCTATGGAAGTTCTCATTTGATTTAAAAGACACAAACAGACATGAGTTTCAAGCACAAATGGTGGGTCATTACAGAACTGTCGCACACATGCTGCCTCGCTCACAGCACTTTCACAGCTGCTGGGGCTCTCTAGTCTTATCCTTTCACAGGTTGTTGATGTTTTTTCAGCTTTGATTGGATTTTTATACCATCTGCTACCTTTGACATGACACATCAGAGAAAGAGGAACGCCTAGGGTACAACATCAGGGTACAGCAAGGTCTTACCACCACCGTGACAGCGTGAACAAAGTGCAACTAAACAAGGCAACACAACACCAACAACAAAAACCAGCCATGCACTCTGCTACACAAAGAGCAGCAAGCTCTGCATTATTTACATTGCAGAAGTGCTTCAACAGTTTATTCGACCGTTGTTGGGAGATCAAACCTTTCAACCTCACTCTGTCCTTCAACAAAATATACTATTGTGGTTTGAATTGCATGCAATAGGGATGCTACACGGTAGGTTTTGTAGTCAAAATGTATTTCATGAGTTGGAGGGCACCTTTCCTTACACAAATTTTTAGTAGAGCAAGCATCCCTTTACTGCCCAAATGAAATGTTTGTAGGAATGAAAAGACGAAGTCAGGTACTGACATGGGAACATGTATAGTCTAAAATCTGGAGAAGATATTTCAGGCAGGTTTGATAAACAGAGGGCACCAGAAAATGTCTTTTAAAAGCACGCTTAATGAAAGAGAACACTTCAATGTGTTCAATAAACTTGTTTTACACTTGTTTTCTTTATGGAAATTACCAAGTCATACCCAAACTCCCCCACCTTTTCAACCTTTACCCTACCCTATGTCAATGCGAGTCAGGACATAATGAATATAAATATCTAAACCTCTTCACAAATATATTCTGTCAGGACACAGACCTAGGTTTTGGTCTTCTCCATCCTAACACTAAGTACACTATATATCCTGTTCAAGTTTAGTGAGAAAATGTATACATGACCTCAGCAGCAGAGAGGTTATCTCGACAGCAACGGAAGCAATTTCATCATCAAGTTCCACAGACAAGACTCCTCAGCTTGGTCTCCTTGAGACTACAAAACTGGTTCTTTCTGTTATTTGAACTCAGGGTCCCCACTCACCACAGGGAATAACAACTAAAGCACTCGCTTCTTGCTGGCCAACATACTGCAAGGACAACTGAATGCTGGTTGCTCTCTGGGTGCCTAATGCCCAGCAGAGCAAAGACAGAACTTCTCCATTAATCCATAATGCAAAGTTGTTACCTGAATAACCAGTCATGAAGTCTTACATCCATGAACAGAAAGATTTATAGATTTGTTTTCCCCTCCCAGCTCCCCTATGTATTTTACAATGTAATTACAAAACCAGAAAAGAAGACTATTTTGAAAATAGCTGGCATTTGCTGCTTGTACATTTGTGAGAGGTGGCCATTAGGACACAGTCTGAGCCATCAGTTTCCCTCAAGCACTGTGGCTTCTGTAGCAGAATTGCTGCTTTGGACCTTGGAAGCAGCTGCTGACCTTGAATTTGCATGAAAAAGTTAAATATTATTAGTGGGAACAAAACAACTGTTCTGTGAGTAATAGTTTTAAATTGTCCCAAGGGCCATGATTTTGTTTATAATTACTCAGAAATAACTTTTTCATAACATAAATGCTCTTACATGAGCACATCTCTACAGCTGCATTAATGATTCTGCCTGTAGTCCACAAGATGACAATTCAAATCCCTTTCCATATTTTTTTAAAACTTTGTTTCTGAAGCACATTTGGAAGAAAATTACAAGACTGCAACGTTATCTGTCCTCCTTCCAATCCAAAAAGCAAACTACAATACAGCTAGCCCAAGAGAAACCTAACCCCTTCAAGAAGCCCTTAATCTATAATTGATGTCAGCAACCTTTAAAGTCTGTAATTCTTGGGTCTTACGTTTGTATTTTAAAGGGCAGCAGCTGTGAGTTATGCTGGGGACGGAGGCAGTTTAAAAATTAATTAAATAGCATTATGTTTAACAGACAGCAATATTAATAGCATTGTTTTTCACAAGGTAGGAACTTTTCCTTTTTTAAACTAAGAAAAAAAACTGTTAAGCACCACTCATTAAAGTTACAACCTCTAACTTTTCAATTTGATTTTATCTGCTTATCAATGACCATAGTAATTTGCACGCCCGTGTTCCTCAACCCGCCAGAGGCATTGCTGTGGTGAGCTGTGAATTAATTTTTCTCCATCAAACCTGATAATGAGGAACACATGGATGTGCTGGGAATTTTTAAACACTTACAATGACCTTCTGAGTCATGCCCACTCACTTTAAAAAGATGTAGTCTCATTTTAATGCAATTGTACTGCTGTGTCCCGTTAAAAGTCATCTCAGTCACAAAGAGGTTTGCACTAGTAATTCCAACAGGGACTAAAGTTTGTTATGGATCATCTTTTGAATGCCCAGGAGAGCTGTTCTGGGATGCCCAACATATGAATAACCCCAACATAACAACAACTGAAGATGTTTGTTGTGACAATCACCCTGAAATTGCCTTTAAAGCCAGAAAAGTGCTGGAGTTGAAAACTTCTTTACACAATCTAAACACGGAGAAAGTGTAGTGACAATAATTTATTCAGTTATTGCAAAAAGGAGACTGAAGGCAGCTTTCACTGTACTGCAGACCAGAGGAAGGAGGTTCTCTGTACAGCTCGGCTCTGAAGACACAAGCACTCCCAACTCCCAGGCTAGCCCAAACTCTTGAGGTTTGCCTACCCAGCATATTTTATAAAAAGAGCCTTCCTGGGGGTTCATCTTAATTCATATCCTCCCAAGTCTTCTGCTCCTTAGAAGGAGACCTAGAATACCAATCTAAATGTTCTTTTCCTGACAGATTACATCCCGCCCTTGTTGAATGTGCAGAAATGCTAATGCTGTTTGTGTAGGACTAAACCTTCTAGTTGCTTCTTCAGAGGCAAACTGAAGATGATATTGTCTGCCTGATGCTTAACTAAGAAGAAACAATCTGCCAGGAGGAAAGTGGTCCTTTCCCTTTGCCAGGATGAGTGAAAATCTCCTCAGATAAAGCCTTTCCCGGTACTCAAACCATTACACATACAACTGGGCAGAACTAAAGCTACATAAAAAAGAAAGAACTTATGAAAATGGGACTCAAGTTCTCCTCTGCTCTTATACCTGTGCTTTTCTTCTGTCATCCTCACTGTATGGCTCTTTGACATATTTTCTCTCAAGAAAATTTTCATAGAATCACAGAACATTAGGGATTGGAAGAGACCTCAGAAGATCATCTAGTCAAATCCACATGCCAGAGCAGGATCACCTAGACCAAGTCACACAGGAACAATTCCAGGCAGGTTTTAATCATCTCCTGAGGGGACTCCACCACCTTCATGGGCAGCCTGTTCCAGTGCTCTGTCACCCTCACTGGGAAGAAGTTCCTTCTCATATTTATATGGAACCTCCTGTGTTCCAGCTTACAACCATTGCCCCTTGTCCTATCACTAGATGACATTGAGAAGAGCCTGGCTCCGTCCTCCTGACACCCGCCCTTCACATATTTATAGACATTAATGAGATCACCCCTCAGTCTCCTCTTCTCCAAGCTCAAGAGACCCAGCTCCCTCAGCCTCTCCTCATAAGAGAGGTGTTGTACTTCCTTCATAATCTTTGTTGCTCTGTGCTGAATCTGATATCCACTTCCCTTCTGATCCACCCCAGGATGTTGTTGGCCCTCTTGGCCACAAGGGCACATTGCTGGCTCATGGTCATCCTGCTGTCCACTAGAATCCCCAGGTCTCTTGCTCCTATACTTCTCTCCAACAGGTCAGTCCCCAGCCTATACTGGTACCTGGGGTTGTTCTTGCCCAGATGCAAGACTCCACACTTGCCTTTGTCATATTTCATTAAATTTCTCCCTGCCCAGCTCTCCAGCCTGTCCAGGTCCCACTGAATGGCAGCACAGCCTGCTGAGGTGTCTGCCACTCCTCCCAGCTTTGTGTCATCAGCAAACTTGCTGGCAGTGCACTCTAACCCCTCATCCAAGTCATCAGTGAGTAGATTGAATAGGACTGGTCCCAAGTTCCTCACTCTGAAACGACGCTTCTGTGGAGCACACCAAAATAACTAGAAGCATTGACTTACACTACAGGTGTGTTTGAAGTGCTGCTTCCACAGTGTAGTATCATCATTTTTATAATACAAAACCAACTGCTTACTCAACCTTGAACATTTATAACATTTCTGTTCCTGTACAACTTGGTCTAGGTGATCCTGCTGTTGCAGGGGGATTGGACTAGATGATCTTTCAATGTCCCTTCCAATCCCTAATGATCCTATGATTCTATGACTCTGCAGTATTATATTTTCCTATATTAAAAAAATCAATAACTAAATATATGTTTTTTCTTTAGAGACTCTACTCATAACTGGGTTCACAAGCTTCTTTTCTCCCCTTCTCTACCATTAAAAAACATTTCAGAAGAGCCATCAATACAAATTCTGCTGATAGGGACTGCAAATTGCTAATTAATCTTCTTATTGTACAGCCACCACCACAGCACAGCATCTGCATGCGCCTCTATTAATTCATGAAGACAGCTATCAGACACAGGAAACAAAATTCCTGCATTGAAGAGCTTTGTTATCCCTATTCTACAGTTACAGGTGGGGGAAAGCTGGCAGAGAGCTGCCTTTTATGGTTCTGTGGGCACAGAGCCCTTAAGTGTGTACTAGCAAGCTTTGCTCCAAGGAGGCAGTCAGAGGTTTCTTTTCCTTCTAAGCATCCACGCAGTCTCACCATTCCAGGATAGAAACAGGCATAAGAAGAAAACGCCTCATATTCATCTTTATCAACATCACATGAATCTTGCTAATGATAAGTTTAACACAATGAATGAGATCAACATCTTATTCCTCAGTCAGCTGTCAAGAGAGAAATAATTACTGTCAAATACCTCACTAAGATGTATGAAGATCACTCAGGTAGGGTGCAAAGAAGCTAATATGCCACGTTATGCAAGCAGAACTGAAGAAGATTGACTGGGAACACTTCTGAGCCTGCATTATGACAGACTCTTCTTCCCTCTAAAAGTACTCGCTACTCCGAAAAGCAAACTAAACTATGTGTAAATATTTCACATAAATCTGGTGAATGGCAAATCGGCAGCACAGAAGTCTCATCTTCCTGTTTCTGGGAAAGAGATAACATGTTCTACAAAGTCACCTGAGTTTACTTCCTTGTAATCTACCCCTTAAAATAATTCTCCTACATCAAATGCAAAATTCAGAGTTCAGGCATTCCCAGATTAACCACTTTTTTCTCCACTCTGCTTTGAAAAACACATCCAAATGCACTCTTTCTTCATGTTAAGACATCCCTGCTGCTGGCACACTGGCCCTCTTTCTACCTTGCCACCTCGTCTCACCACAGCTCACTGGAAAGCTTTCCTTCAGATTCCTTGGTCGAGGCTGGGAAGAGAGGCACGAACGCAAGGAAATTCTTCGTTATTACGCTTTAAACAAGCTTAAGATTGTTCACGGGGCTGTTTTAAAACTATGCAATAAAAATCAGATCAAGGTAAGCATGAAGCTGTAATTTAGTGAGAGTATTTTTAGCAAACGTAGATGTAGACCCTCCACAATTTAGAGCAGACAAAGCTTTCTCAGATAAGCTCCAGGGACAAAAAGGAAATACTTGCAGTCTTACATCTGAAAATAGTTTCCCTCTCTGTGCTTTGATCAACCTGTCAGCCTCCCCTGCCACATAGCCACCACCATTTCTCGCTTGACCAAACTACTGGGGGACAGCTGCCCAACCCAGTTCCACCTCCCCAGTAGAGGGCAGGCACTGCCAGGCTCCAGATCCCATTTCTCTGGGCACGTCTGCTCTCCCATAAACAACATCCACATAGGCTGCCTTTGCACACACTGGTGTTTGATTTTTTTCTGCTGGATTCTGCACTATTCTTTCAAAACAGGTAAATCAGAATTTTCCTCAGCTCCTTGACCCTTCAGCTCCTCTGAAACAGCAGAGACAAAGCACCAGATCTCCTGGCCCAGCTGAAACCTCTGTTCCCCTTCGGTAAAGTGTACCCTTTCCTCCTCAGCTGGTTGGAACAGAGGCAGCACAGTTAAACAAACACTCTGTTCTTAGCAACCAGCAGCTCTGACTCAAGGACAAGTTAAGCTTCTCACAACTGCAAGTTAGCAGAGATCAAAAGCGATGATAAAGAACTTAACTTTGCCACGCTAGCACTTGCTCACTAAAGCTCATAAGAAATTAGTGAATTATTTATTCAGGAACAAAAAAAAAAGCCTGTTACTTGTGAGGATGGCAAATGGCCTCATTTGCAACGCTGTTATTCAACACCCTAATCAGCACCTCAGAGAAACCTATTTATTAACTGTAAAATTAAGCTTCACATATTTTACTTTCTCAGCTATTATTCCTGCTGTGGGGGACTACCTCTTCTTTACACACTGCCAAAGCTCTTGCAAGTCATTCAATTCCTTATAACTTGATTTTATGACTCTTAATCTTATCATGTTTTTTCCCCTTCCTGGTTTTACTACATCTGCTTTCCACTGGACTTCCTGCACTGGCCTTCCAAACAGCTTTGTATTGCGCATTACTCCTCTCCTCCTCCACTGCTACCTGTTCTTCCGCAGGCTGTGCGCTCAGATTCCAACCTTTCTACATGTTGCCTGGAAGAAGGCTCCCCACGCACATCCAACAGGAGACCCCCTCACCTCTCTGCTCTCCCTTGCATCTTGGCAGGTGACAAGCCTGACCCAGCCACGAAACTAAAGGCAGATACTATGGGCAACCTAACGGCTGTTCTTATGAAGCAGGCAGCTGCCAGGCAGGATGTTTACCTCTCAGAAGCAGCTCTGTGCACGTTCTCAGATGGTGTGGGCATCTGGAGGAGGAAACAGAAGATAGCAAAATGCACCATTCTTTGGGTTGAAGGTTCCAGAAAAACCTAGGCTGGAGGTCGAGGCAGTACCAGGCCAAACACTGGACTGCAGCTTCTTATTAATTGTGTTGATTGACTGCTGGTTGAACATGAGCCAGCAATGTAGCCAAGAAAGCCAACGATTGATCTGCATGAGAAATAGCATGACCAGCAGGATTAGAGAGTCGATGAACCCCCTGTACCTAGCACCAGTGAAGCCACACTTTGAGTACTGCATTCAGTTTCAATACAAGAAGGACGTGAGATGCTGGGGTGGGTTCAAAGAAGAGCAAAGAGGCTAGTGAAGGGCCTGGAGGGCAGGTCTTATGAGGAGCAGCAGAGGGCATGAGGTTGTTTAGTCTGCAGAAAAAGAGGTTGAGGGGGAGACCTTATTGCTCTTTACAACTACCTGAAAGGAGGCTGCTGTATAGAGGTGGGAGTTGGTCTCTTCTCCCAAGTCACTGGTGATAGAACAAGAGGAAAAAGCCTTAAGCTGTGCTAGGGAGGTTTAAGTTAGGAAAAAAGACTTTACTGAATGAGTGGTGAAGTACTGGAACAGGCTGCCCAGGGAGGTTGGTGGAGTCCCCATCCCTGGAGGTGTTCAAAAGATGTACAGATGTGGTACTAGGGAACACGGTTTAGTGGGNCATGAGATGATGGGGTGGGTTCAAAGAAGAGCAAAGAGGCTAGTGAAGGGCCTGGAGGGCAGGTCTTATGAGGAGCAGCAGAGGGCATGAGGTTGTTTAGTCTGCAGAAAAAGAGGTTGAGGGGGAGACCTTATTGCTCTTTACAACTACCTGAAAGGAGGCTGCTGTATAGAGGTGGGAGTTGGTCTCTTCTCCCAAGTCACTGGTGATAGAACAAGAGGAAAAAGCCTTAAGCTGTGCTAGGGAGGTTTAAGTTAGGAAAAAAGACTTTACTGAATGAGTGGTGAAGTACTGGAACAGGCTGCCCAGGGAGGTTGGTGGAGTCCCCATCCCTGGAGGTGTTCAAAAGATGTACAGATGTGGTACTAGGGAACACGGTTTAGTGGGCATGGTGGGGTTGGACTGACAGCTGGACTTGATGATCTTGGAGGCCTCTTCCAACCTTAACGATTCTATGATGCCCCTCTGGTGGGCTCTGTCCATCTCTACCAATTCTTACCCTTTTAAACACATGTCCTGGTGATTTTCCTAAAACTCCAAAATCTGGAATCATGTGACCAATACACTGATATTTCATCCAGGAATATAACAAAACCTAGCTTTCACAGTTTCATGTAAAGAATTAAAAGCCCAAGCTACAACACAAAGTCTCAGAAAAACTCCACAGATAAAAGGGGAATTACCTCTCCCACTTTTTACACTTTTAAAGCATCTTTTCTAATGTTTCCCTACAGCAATATCATGTCTTTGAACAGACCATGAGGATCACATCCTGCATGGCCTATGACTTGCACGTACCTGTTCAACAGCTTCTCTCCACGCTGCTCAATCACCCCATGTTCCCCACCAGCACTCTTAAGTAAGAAAAGGTCACTCTTTGCACATTTACTCACTCCAGATTTGCCTTCTGAAAGGAATGAGAGTAACATAGAAAAGAGCGTGGTACGTCATGCTTTACTACACCCTGCCCTTCTCCTGACTGACTTTCACGTCTGTTGACAGACTTCATGCTGTAAACAGATGCCTCTCCTTTTCCTCTTTCAGTAGGATCTTGCATTTTTGAAGAGGGAACAAGGAACCAGCACATGGTGAAGCAGAACAGTTTCTTTCCTTGCTCTTCTCAAACACTGGTTGAACCTAAATGTTTCAGAACTTCCCCTGATTGCTATTCTCCACACAATGCAAGTCAGTTGCATGTCAGTGGACTTAGAAAAGAGATTATTGGTTATCCTATATTGACTGCTCCAACCCTGAAACTTTCCAACACAATTAAATTCAAACTTAATCTCTAGTTTAAAACCAGTTTCATTATGTCTGTTATCACTTCACTGAGATTTATGCAGAGGCAGAGCAGGATGACACCTTCCAGAGAAGGACACTGCTCCACAATCTCTCTGGAGAGCCTATACCAAAGCTCAGTAACCCTTACAGCAAAGAAGTTCTTCCTCTTGTTGAGGTGGAACTTCCTGTGTTCCACTTTGAATCCATTGGCTCTCATCCTATCACAGGGCACAAGAGAAAGGACACAAGTTGTCCCTGCCTTCTTGATGCTCAGCCCTCATGTAGTTATAGACATTAATTAGATCCCCTCTCAGTCTTCTCCTCTCCAGACTAAAAAGCCCCAGGTCTCTTAGCCTTTCCTTGTAAGGCAGGTACTTTAGTCCCTTCATTATCCTTGTAGCCCTCCACTGGACTCTCTCAAGGGGGTCTCTGTCCCTCCTGAACTGGGGAGCCCAGAACTGGATGCAATACTGCAGGGGAGCTACAGTCTTCTTAATGCACTCCGGGATATCACTGGCCTTCTTGGCCACAAGAGCACATTGCTGTCCCACAGATAACTTATTGTGCAGCAGGACTCCAAGGTCCTTCTCTACACGGCTGCTGATTTTGGTCAGACTAGAAGTTAAATAGCCAGGCTAAAGGAAACGGGGATGCCTAAACAACACATCATAAAGTCAACAATTACTAAATCAAACAGCCCCTGCCTGCCAAGAGACTGGGGTGGGTGGGGAAGAGTGGCAGGGTTTCTTATCTTTTTGTTTTTTTCTGACAAGGGAAAAAAACAACAAATAACCTGCTTAGAAAACTGACACCTACATGCAAATGCTGCTTCATAGCTTTTAGCACAGTCTCCCAGGGCAGAACAATAGCACCTCTGTGCTCATAACCAGCTCAGGCTGTTCCACACAGGAAGGTCCTTGTCTTTGGGTTCCTTCTGACGCTTTGGTCTGCAAAATCTGGTACAAACTCTTAAAAAAATCTTGCTTCCAAAGCAGGACAATGGGCAGCAAGTACTTACTTCAGTGACAGAGGCTGCAGTTAGATGCTTTTAGCAATGTTTGCCTACCCTGGTTCTGCTCAGTTTTTTAGTCCTCGGGCTAGACAAGAGGCAGGAGCCCATCTGGAGATAAGGCTGCGTGTCAGAGCACGCCTTGTTTGTCCAGTGTCCTTACAGTGCCTGCAAAAGGATAACTGTGCGCAGCAGGTACTCTTTGTCTTGCTAAGTAAGAGGGAAGCACAGATCTGCCATGAGAGCTGTCTACCTGTTTAAAAAAATAAATAAAATCAGCTGTCTGCTGTCAAGCCTAGCAAAAAAAATCTCAGAGTAGACCGGTTACAGAGGGTTTGCTTGTCCCATCCACGGAGACGCCACAGGTTGCCCCAGGGAGGGCTGACCTACGTAAGAATTTAGCAGGAGCCCCAGGACTGGCAATGATCCATTCAGGGCTTTAAACATCACTTTGGAAAATGTAAGCGAGACCAAGAAAACCAGCAAGAAAACCCCCAAACCAGTGAAAGAAGAAAAAAAATACAATGTCAGAAATAATGGTTTGCCAGAAATACTCTGAAGTCAACACTTTCAATCTAATTTTAGTGTGAAGGTAATGAGATGCACTGAATACTTCACCAAACTCGAAACATTAATTTGCTCCTTATACACATGCTGCCCACTCTCCACTGGGATGCTGCTCCTTGCCTCCATATTTGAGAAAGAGCAACTGGCACAAAAGGAAGCAAGTCCGTTAAAATCCCTATCGGGGAAAAAAAATCCCCAGCAGCCAGAGCTTTCTGCCAAGTTCCCGTGGCCTCCAGGACAACTAAGCACACAGCCTTGTTTCTGTTAGGACACCTGCAACAGCAGACATGCCACCAGATCCATACACAGCTATTGACCTGCCAGAACAAATGCCATCAAACAAAACTAAGGCACAGCCTCCAGTTAAAAGGATTTCTGAGAGAAATGCACAACAGCAATCTACCCACTCTTAGCTAGGACAGTGTGTGTGATTATCAGGGCTCTGTCACAGCTGATCTGACATCTTACAGCCCTCGCAGTGCCTACAGCTTTGTGGGGTGGGGTGAATGTCCCACACCCCTGACACCTTCTCCAAACTCTGACTTCAAAGCACTGATTACATCTCCTCAGAAAGAAAAGCACAGTGACTTCCTTTCAACTGTGTTCATCTGAGTTGAATTTTGCTATCAGTAAGTCAATGTGTAATTGCAATCATCCATCCGTAAAATCTGGGGGATGGAAGAGAAAAAAGGACGTGACCTTCTTTCTCGGGCATGAAGGAGAGAACTGCATTTGCCAAGCCTATCTTCTGTGTGTACCTCGACCCACAAACACGTATACATGTGCATGACACACCACCAGATCAAGATTATCTTCACAGCGCTGCTCGCGCCACTGGAGGCATCTCCAGTGATACAGTTTGGACTTGGCTCTGTTTCTTGGTCTCTTCAGCCTGGCGAGATCAGCTACTGGATAAACATCAGAGAGATGCTTATCCCAGGGACTCACTCATCACTTCAATGGAAAAGCAGTTTCCTCAAAGCAATGTCAGCTTAGAAAGTAAAATTTCCCTCTTCCTCTGGATTAGGAGAGCTGCATTGCTGGCAGCACCCTCTCAAAGGCTGGTATACCTTATTTAGAGGCCCATAAAGGCAACTGCAAGGACCTGGTAATTATCACCTCAGTGTCAAAAAACCCCAAAGACTACAACCTGGAGGAGATTTCCAGAGGAATTTATTACCCAGACATGCACATGACATGCGGTCCACCTACACAGCAAAAGCTGCAAAATAAAGACTGTAAGACTGAAGAACATCAAAATAGTTTAGAAGTGTTATACAGCAATATTTACAACAGAGCCCAACGATCAATATTATTAGTTTTTCTATTAATAATATACAAAAGGTTTTTTGTCTAATATTGACAACAGATGCAAACAATCTCTGTTAGAGCAGTTTAGTTTAACAATTCAAACTTCCCTAGCATCAAAGGCAAAGGAAGGAAAATATGTGCCATCAATTAAGTTTCCTGCTACACTATCAGCTAAGAGCTTATGATTTCACCTTTCACTTCAATCAGTGTTTTCTAAGAGAGAATGTGTAGGAGCCATGAAAGGAGAAAGGTTAGTGGTGATGGCAGAACTGCAGGCAGAAGAAGGAAAACAAATGGTAGAGGCACACAAAGTGCTTGATGAAGCAACTGCTTGATTGTAAATGGATGACAAACTCACCACCATTTCAGCTGAAAGGACAGTTTGCTAACAATTCAGTGATACCTGAAAAACATACCTGGGAGAGGTGCTTAGCTCTTGGAAGAGCAAAGTTCACTTATCAAGCCATCCTGACAGGGAAATACAAGAAGCCACTTAAGAGAACCTGAACTTGCATTTTTAGTAGCACTTGCTGATGCTGCCATAGGACAGATTTTTTCAGCAGTGCAGTTGTGTTTAAATACACAAAGCTAAATCATTTCAAAGGAAAAAGAGAGCTCCAGGTAACTCAGGGGGATTGTACTGGATGATCTTTCAAGGTCCCTTCCAATCCCTAATGTTCTGTGATTCTGTGTCCTGTCTCAGCTCCAATTTTCTTTCCTAAAGCAAAGTCTAGAAAGAACAAGTAAAACATCCCTGAAAAGAAACACAGAAAGTTGGTTCTTATCCATGAGCTGAGCTGTCCGCAAGACCAAACGGAAATCTCTTGGTATAAAACATCATTTGCAGATGATGTCACCAAGATATATAAAACAATTATTTCTGCATTGCTCAAATACACAGAGCAAGAACCTCTCATCAAAAAAGTGTTCCCTAGTAACTACATACACAAGGTAAGGTAAGTGGGGTGAGAGGGGACAACTTCAAACAGAAGTGGAAAAGGTGGCAAGATTATTCCTCTCTCCCTCAAAGAAACAAAAGCACCTGGAGTGAAGCAGTGGTGGTGGGATAATATTAAAACAGAGTACGCAGCGCTGGGAAAAGGTGAAAAACATCCTGCTGATCAAAGCCAGGGCTTTTGTAACGGGCAGTGCAGCTCTTCTCTTCTGTCACAACCATTTGAAGCAGTTATGCTATGCAGAGAATGCCTTCTGCATCCCATTCCCGGTCTCACGAGCTCTGGGCAGTTCAGCCAACACTTACCTGCTCCAGGTAAACATTAAATAAAAGCGATAAAAGGTTTGTTTGCTTTTTACTCTGACCAGCAGCATCAATTACCAGTGAAGTACTAAAACAGCTGGGCCACCTCGGTTTACTTTTCATGTTAATTAGCTGCAGAGGTCAACACAAGAAATCTTTCATTAAGCGTATAAAACCATGCGATCTCAGCCTCTCTAGATGTAGTCACCCACATGATTTGACTGGTAACAAAAATCAATATCCCCCTTCACAGGCTTCCATGGCCCATCACCATCCTCCCCAAGCTGTGTCCCATAAACAGAGAAGGACTAGACCCACCATGACCTTCTGGGTGATAAGGAGCCCCTGCTGCTCATACAGCGTGCTAGGGCAGGGCACCAGCCCAACCAAAACCGACCTCAGGGGCAGAAAAAATGGAGAAGAATTAGGTTTTAGCCTGATCAATTCTCTGATCAATAGGAACAACAACTAATTTAAATAGTGAGTGCACTGGTAATTAGCCTGTGTAAATGAAGGGGATAGAGGGGGGGAAAAGCCCCAAAGGGCGCAAGTCTGCGGTGGCAAACTCTGCATCAGTCACAAGCAGTCCTCAGTTGTCTCAATTTAGATGGCACACTTTCATCCATAGGGATGGTCAGTAGGAGGAAGAGGAGCTGCTGGATTTTCAGTCAGATAAGAGTTTAACTGCAGAGGATGGGGGCAGAGCAATCCACAGGTTACCCTCATGGTGGGATGGCTGTGGCAGCAGAGGCTGAGCAGTCACGCCATCAGGCCTGAGAGGGCTGAAAACATCAGGGAACTGTGGCCTCACTCGACCTTCATGAGTGCAGTAAAGCAAACACTCCTTGAAGTCATAGCCTCAGAGCTTAAATAAAAAAGAACTTTTCTCAGACGGTCTTTTTGCAGACCACCATAAGCACACCATTTCAGTTCTAATGTGCAACAGGACAATGTACCAGGGTTATGTAGTGCTGAAAGGCACTGCTGAAAGGCCAAGCAAAAGTGTGCCTGGGAGTATGTGTGCCCATCAGGTTTTGGAAAATCCGGGCTGCAAGAGTGTTAAAACCACCAGCTGTTGTAAGGCATGACTCATTCTCCAGCCACACCAAGAGCTGGGCTCTCTTGTGCTCCTGATCGAGTGACCAGGATCCTGACGCATCCCAGCACTACTTTTTCTCTGCTCAGAAGGTCAAAGCTAGCACAGCGAACCAAGACGCGTGCCTGAAACCACGAGGTTCCTGGAGCCACTTTTCCAGTCTCTAGCACGGCATGCATTTCACCTGTTCGTGCAAATCCCTACTTGGCCTGCAGCAAGAAGATGCTTCCCAACACACAAAAGCTTTATCAGCTGTACTTAACCACTCAGACAACTGACACAAAATCCTAAAGTCATTCTGGAAGGTTTTCAGCAAGTCCAGAGCAGGGAAAGCCTCAAACACCCAGGAGAGATATCAACACAAGTGAAAGAGAGTGGGAAGATTTTCTCATGCTGCACTGTCATTAATCCAGAGGGACCAAATACATGAGATGGAGAGAGAAAATTTAGATCATGCTTATAATCCATACACTTAGAGATCATGGCTTAACTCTTCCACCAAGCTTGCAAAACCGAATTGCAGTTTGTTCAACATCTTTTTTGGGATGGTAGCAATAAGAAACATCTTTCCCCCAACTACCATGTGACAAATAAGACCCACACATTAGCATTAATCTGTGGAGCCTTCAGTAGGTCTTTGGGCAGAAGAGGAATCTAGAAACTACCTGATAGATTTTAATCTAGTCTGATTTCTTTGCTTGCAGCTCTGCAGCTTCCTTAGCATTACTAAGGTACAGCCTACTTCACTGTTGTAAATGTACAGCCACATACTACCCTTTGATGGAGTAACCTTCAGACTTACTCTAAGCACATCTTATTTGTGACTGAAACAGAAGTCAGCAGCTAAGCTAGTGGAAAATAAATCAGACCAAGTGTAAGAACTAGAGGCTGAGCTCAAAGTTCCACCTTCTGCTTAAAACAACGTAAGAGATGCTAACAATCACTTGTAAATGATATAATAATATATATATAAATGATATAATGCAACTGTCAGATAACCTCTATAGTTACTTTTTGCAGAACAGTGTTTGCATGATCAGTTTTTACTGCTGCGTATCACCCTGGCAATGCTCCGACAAAATCCATTCAAGGTGCCTGGGAATTCAACTCTCCAGCAACATCGAGGAGTCTTTCCATGTTGTGTGCAAGGACCCAATACCCTCATTTCTACAGAACCTAGGATTTCTCTTGGCTTCTCATGGCTGCAAAAATAACTTCACAAACATTCAACACTGCGAGGACGCATTCCCGAGTCCGAGGTAAACCAAACGCTCTGAAGCTTAGCTGTTACTGTAGGTACAGCATGGATTTGTCAAAGCACCAGTTGTACAGCTGCTGCTGTGATGATAGAACCTTTGGTCAAAACCAAACCAATTGGGAGTTTGTCCACTTCACCCTGACAGTTGTGTGACTGAAATAAGAGCAGCCACAGCAGGCTGCAAGATACTACTGCCAAGGGAAGGAACTAGTGTGTTAGTGAGAAGAACCAGAAGTCCTGCTGGACACCTCAAAAATAAGGAAACAACAGCTAGAGGGGAGTAGAGCTTCACATTTACCCAAAACTAACAAGAAGAGAAGAATGATGGCATTTCACCGTCATCTTCCAAATCTCCCAATACCCACCAGTTCCACTTTACCAAACTCTATCAGTCTGACCTGCAGTTCTGCACCATGCTCAGCAGGCGTACGGCGGCACTGGAGCTGTTTTCACAAGCAACATTTATAGAAGTGTAGAGAGCCTTTCTGAAACCATCAGATCATTAGATTGAGATGCACGAGTTGGGTGTAAAACAAGCAGGTTTTTGACATCAGGTACTGTGCTTTGGGGAAGTTCAGCAAGTTCAGCAATACCTCTGAAAGGAAGGCTTGATTTGCATTCACAGCAATACAGTAATACTTTTAATGAACGAAGTAATTAGCAGCTCTATAGCAAGCAGGGTATCCCTGAGTGTTTGACATCAAAAGCACTACATTCATTTGCAATTTAAAGGCCAGAACTGGCAAGATCCTGTGCACTCTTTGCTCCCATTTGGAGTCAGTAGCAATGAATAGCACATAACACTTTCAGGGTCAGATCCAAAGGCAGAAGTGTTTCATCTGACTTACATTACCACTTCACTTGGGAAATAATTAAACTTCCTAAGTAACAGAAAGAAAACTAATTCTGAATTCTTTGCAGAACTTCTCAATTTCAGGAAAAGGCATCTGGGAACACGAAGTGAAGTCCCACAAAAAAGCTCCTCCACATTTCTAATAGGCTGCTGTGAAATGCAAGTTCTTGTGGACATCAAGGGAAATACTGAAAGCTCTTTAGAAACTATGAAGATGGATCAAACATGTCTAACGTACCTTATTATTGACATGAGTCCACTATTAATTCCATCTGCTACATCCCACATGCTTATCTCTCTCTATTCTGCTTTGCTCTTCTCACTCTTCCTCACACAGCCACTACTCATCTTGACAAAGTGTAGAGTATGACCACTTTTAACACAGTATCGCAACAAAAAGAGAGTCAAAGACATTTATTGTTAATTTCTTAATAAATTAAAAATTTACACTGACAGGTGAGGTCCCTTCCTCTCTGTTCTGGCTATTTATTTTATTTCTGACCTACTTGAACTCCGGTTAAGATCAGACTCAAAGTTTTACATGGCCTTATCTGTTTTGGGACATGCTTGGCCAACCTTTCTGCACTATAAATTGTTGTAGAATATCACCAGGAATGCTTCTTCAGTGACCTTAGCAGCCAGATAGAGTCAAGAGAAAAACTCAAGACTAACAAAGCAACCATTCAGTCTCTGTATGAGCTCACGAGACAGAAAAATGAAGAAGCCAGGATGGTGCAGGTCAGTGGGTTCTCCACTTCACTTCTCCAAACTGCTGGGAGGGACGAACCAGACAGCACAAGTTCCATTTTAGAAGACCTTTTTGGACAATCAGAGTATGTCGAGTATTCCAAAAGGAAAGGCTCCTCATTTTCAAAGAGTCAAATTGCCAGAAAGTGAGCCAAATTAACACTTTGACTCTGAAAGTATTGGTCCTGCTTCCAGTATTAGTATTCCACCCCTTCCTTCAAAGACATCAGAGACAGCAGAAGAACACGCAATGCTTGCAGAACTGCTAGGTTCAAATTCATACCTTAGAGGCTCAGGACTGGCATAACTGAATCTTCACATTTATATCTAGCTGCACATTGAAATTCAGCTGCAAACCCAGACTGCGAAATGATCTGTGCCAAGTCTGCTGAGCTCTCATTCTGTACAGTCTTCACCTCTACACCAGTGATTATTGTTTTCTTGGAGATCACCAACTAGGGACGTCTTATGAAACAAGCCAGCAACATAAAGCATTTCTCTTATTACAGAAATATTACAGAATACTAGTCCACTCTCTTTCATCCCAGTTTTAAAGTCAGTCTAATTTTTTGGGATCTCGCAGTATCTACTAGATTTCCTGGTAGAGCTAATGGAAAAACCCCACAACTTATCTCCCCTACTGTGCAAACCTTAGGGATTCCCTTCTGCTTCTCACAGAACTTCTGGAAAGCAACACCGTCCAAGAGGACTGCTTGAGGGTAGGAGGGCATGAGAAGGGAAAAATCCTTCTGAATTTTTGTGCTATATTTAAACTCCAGACCAAAGCTTACACTTGGAGCGAGTGTCTCTCTGCTGTAGGAATGCAGAATTCCAAGCACTGAACAAGGATGTGCTGAGGTTTTCACAACATGCCCCTAAGCAATGGCATTTCTACTAGCTTGTAAAAATGGGAAGGATCTTCCATTCCAATCGTTGAGGAAACAGGAGATGGGAAGCAAAAGTAAACATCAGCAATGCACTGGGGGAAAGAAGTCTCGATTTCCAGCACAGCAGGTTCATCTGTTTTGCAGAAACACGTCGAATAAAGCAGAGCAGAGAGACTGGAGTAAAATCAGAGCAACTCAGACAAAATTTCAGAATGAATTGCCTTAGTTTGGGTATCAGAACAGAAGTAAAACTGGGAACACAGACGTGTGGGCTGATGCTCACTACTGAGGAGGATAAATACTTAAGAGTTCCCTGCTGCCACAGTCATAGTGCTGCTATTTTCAACTCTAACTAGGCTATGCTGTGGTGTTGGAAGCATCACAGACATGCTTTTGTTCATCTTGATTCTCCTTAGAGTAGCATAGAAAGTATTATACAATGACAGACATCCTACATGCTCCAGAAGTCACACCATGTACAGTGAATACAGTTGGTCGTTCTGTGTTTTTCCATTGCCTCAGGTGGTGGCTAATCTGCAGCACTGAGGTCAGAGTGTTTAATGTGCAAGTTCATAAGTAAAGACAATGTTTTGGTTTAAAACATACTTTCTTCTTCCTATGCTACTTCTTGCACCTGCAAACAATCAGCACAAAATTACTATTATGTCCTACACTCAGTGTAGGCTAATTGTGGTCCATTATTAATTTAAAATGAACTCTCTTCCTAATTTGCAGGACGTTAGTCTTACCCAAAGTCATAAAACATCTGATTACCTTCCAGATCGAAAGCCTGGTTGCCCTAATGTGCTTAGTGGTGTCTAAAGAATCACTCAGCATCCCTTTCTGTTGGACTTAAGCTGGTCTGTTTTACCAAAAATAAAAAAGGGAGGGAGCAGAAAAGTTAATTTTGCAGGTATTCTGCTCAAGGTGGAAAGGTTTCACTGAACAGAGAGGTTGGGCCTCGTGCTAAGTTTTGGAGACAGAGGAATTTATTTTCAAAAGAGCTCTAGAAGTTTCCACAGCTTGAAACACAAACTATTGTAAAAGAAACATCCAGCAGATTTATTCTTCTTCTGCAGGTTTTTGAATAAGCCCTTTCAGTGGGTAGAAGACTGCACTCTTCCAGTATATAAAAAGCTCTTTCCACTCACTAGGTGCATTGCACATACAAATATTTTTCAGCTCACATCCAATGCCACATAAATGTTCATTAATGATTACACCGTACAGAGCTCGTACAATGGGGTCTAACTCCTACTCTAGGGTTTTCTTGGTGAATCACCTCTTCCAGAGCATTCCTAGGTGAGGCAGCATAGCTTTTCGATGGTTGTTTTGTTTTTCACATGAAGAATCCTCTGGGCCACATTCTAGGCTATTAGTGGTGTAAGGTTTCCTAATGGAACAGGAAGAGTTTTAATTAAAAGCTGCCATTATAGTCTTCACTCCGTGAGTGCGCGGGCTGTTGCACTGCAAAATCTGCTAGCGACTGCTGACGAAACATTCTCTTTGCTCTCTGTACGTAACAGCTACTCGTGCTTACTAGCACATATATATTATTTTATATGATTATATATATTACTGTTACACTAACAGGATACACTTCAGTTGTTACAGAATCACAGAATCATTAGGGATTGGAAGAGACTTTTCAAAGACCATCTAGTCCAATCCCCCTGACACAGCAGGATCACCCAGACCAAGCCACACAGGAACACACACAGGCAGTTCTTAAACGTCTCCAGTGAAGGAGACTCCACAACACACCTGGGCAGCCTGTTCCAGTGCTCCGTCACTCTCACTGGGAAGAAGTTCCTTCTCATATTGATGTAGAACCTCCTATGTTCCAGCTTACAACCAGTGCCCCTCGTCCTATCACTAGATGACATTGAGAAGAGTCCAGCTCCATCCTCCTGACACCCACCCTTCAAATATTTATAGACATTAATGAGGTCACCCCTCCATCTCCTCTTTTCCAAGCTAAAGAGACCCAGCTCCCTCAGTCTCTCCTCATAAGGGAGGTGCTCCACCTCCTTCATCATCCTCGTTGCCCTGTGCTGGACTGTCTCCAGCATCTGCACATCCCTCTTAACTGAGGAGCCCACAACTGGACACAATACTCTTGATGTGGTCTCACCAGGGTAGAGTAGAGGGGGAGACATCTCTTGATCTGCTGACCACCCCCCCACTTTCTGATCCAGCCTAGGATGCTGTTGTTCCTATTTTATTTATTCTTAAAACATACCCTTGATCCAACGGGACTATCATTAGCTGACTAAACTATCCCAATTATTTCTGTATTTTGTAATATAAGTATCATAGAATCATAGGATGATTCAGGTTGGGAGGCATTTTAAAGGGCATTTAGTTCCAACCCCACTGCCACAGGCAGGGGCACTTCTCACTAGACCAGAGTACCCAGAGCTCCATCCAGTCTGGCCTTGAACACCTCCAGGGAGGGAGGGAGCATCCACAACTTCCCTGGGCAACCTGTTCCAGTACCTCACTGTGTCACTCATAGCTGAATTTCATGCACAGCAGAAGAAAAAGAGTCACCCACATGTAGAAGGTTAACGAGCATTATGACTGGCCTGAGTTTAAAACACGTTAATAGGAGCCGCAAAAAAAAGGCAATAGAAGACAAATATATATATCTGTTATTATTACACATTTTCTCCTCAAAAATTAACTTCTCCAGGTTCAGAGGCTTACAAACAGTGATGATGAATATGCCCTTGAAATCCTCCTTAACTACCAGATTTAAAATAGTGTTCCAGAACAGAGGCATCCCATTCTCCTTCAGAGACGTTTCTAACGTGAGCCACTGCACAGACTGCATTTGCATCTCAGTAGAAGACAAATACGAGGAACTCATAAAATGCTCCTGTGGCAAAGTCACAGGGAAGGTGTCAGTAGATTACAACCCTCTCACTGCTTCACCTGAAAACTAAGAATAAATTAAACAAAACTAAAATGCATCAGCAATGTAGTGACAAACCATTTGGAAACTACTTGAATCAGAAAGAAATTCAGAATGGCTGCATCAAAACATAAGCCTCCCCTCACTCTGAGATGTAAACTGTCCTTATTACTTCATGCACATTTTTCTTTGATTAACAAGCTTCACAATACTTTTGCCACAATAGCAGAAGATTGGCAGTGATTCAACAGGAGGCATATGTGTGATGAGTAGGATCATTCTGAAAACTGTGTAAATTCAGCTACTTTAACAGCATTCTGATTTTTTTTTAAATGCTGGATTTTGACTTAATTTGCTCCTCCAGTTTAAGTTCTCTGAGATGTTCAGTCTAACAAAAAAGAGCTGGTAGAAAGGACATGAGAAGAAATACCACCAGGGAGGCCTCAGCTGCCGGTCTTCTTCAGCTGCCAAGTTTTTACCTTAGTACTTCCTTTTATTTCTCCTCTGCACGGTGAGCAGATGGATTCATTATTTCATAGTATCACAAACCAGTGAATCTCAGTTTGACTGAAGTCTGGGAAGCAAGAACCCAATTCATAGAATCATTAGGGACTGGAAGTGACCTGAAAAATCATCTAGTCCAATCCCCCTGACACAGCAGGATCACCTAGACCAAGCCACACAGGAACACATCCAGGTGGGTCTTAAACGTCTCCAATGAATAAGACTCCACAACCCCCCCAGGCAGCCTGTTCCAGTTCTCTGCCACCCTCACTGGGAAGAAGTTCCTTCTCATATTGATGTGGAACCTCCTATGTTCCAGCTGACACCCATTTCCCCTCGTCCTATCACTAGATGACACTGAGAAGAGCCTGGCTCCATCCTCCTGACACCCACCCTTCACATATTTATAGACATTAATGAGGTCACCCCTGCGTCTCCTCTTGTCCAAGCTAAAGAGCTCCCTCAGCCTCTCCTCTTAATGTTAAGATCCTCTCTGATCTCAATGGTGAGTAGTCAATCCCTGTGCAACATGCAGGTTAGGTCCACCTGCTGCTTGTAGTTCAGCTGCATGCCAGCACTTTGTCTCTTTCACTGCAGCATAATGCTTCACCCTGTGTTGTTTCCTCTACTACCACAACAACACAAACATCACTTCAAGCTTTGTCTCCTAAATGACCTGTTTTCCAAAGATGGCTTTTTTTATCATTTCCTTTTATTCCTGCTTGCAGCTCTTTTCTGAAACCTCTGCATATAACCAGCGATCTTCCTCCACGCTGCGCCCCAAACCCAACCATAATATTCCAGTGGTATTTCTTTAATGCCAAATTCACATTCAGTGTCTTGAGGGCAGAACCTGTCATGTTTTGAGTTTTCTTCACAGACTGTTAATGCCAAAGGTAACTTAGCTCAGGTGGAAGATGTTGGTAGATGGTCCGCAGGGAGCCTGCAAGCAGGGTTGTGGGTTTTGCTCCCCATGTATTTTTCTGAAGCGTACCAATACTAGCACTGGGTAAGTAAACAGATTCTCAAGCTGAGCAACCAACTGCCATCTCTTTCCCTCCTCCCACTGGCACAGGTATACGTACTGTTTCGTGTCATACCCATTTAAAAAGATCTTTTCCAACCTCCCTGCTTAAGCACTACACTGGAGACACCCAAGGAATGAGACTGCAGCTGTAGCAGAACACTGGGCCAAATACTCTGCATCTTTTGTGCAAGGGTAGGGATGACTGACCAGGTGGTAGACAAAACTTAAAGGCAAAACCGGTTTGATTATTTACAGATTCCCTAATCCAGAGCTGATAAGAGTCCGTAATGATTAACAGGCAGCTGTCGAGCAGCATCGCAGCAGTCCAGAGTTCGTCAGCACCGAAACCACAGCAATTCCTCAGTGTGGTGTTTCAGAGCGGCCAACAACAGCAATCTCATGCTTAGCTTCCAATAGCTTGTGCAAACATACAAGCCCCAAGTTGCCCCTCAATGAAGCTGGCTAATGATAATTCATTTGTGCTTTTGCAGTCTTTGCTTCTTGGTCAAGGAGATGATGAATTTGCTAACATCAGGGCCTAAAATGCCCTCTTCTATCTTTTCCATCATTTCATTCCATTCTGTTCTCTATTAGCTTCCCCCTTATCCAAATCAGGAGACACAAGACAGTTTTGCAAAGAAAAAGCAAGTGGACTATGCAATAATTTATTTATGTCATTCTGGCATCACTACACAAAAAGCCCTTGAACTCATGTTTATACACTTCAAACCTTTCTCTATCAGAAAGGAGCTTCCTGAGATTGCTTCTGCATCTTAACTATCCCCCACCGAAAGCCTTCTGCTGAGTAAATTCACACATGGATGGTCTCTAACACTCCTAAAGCTCATCTGAAGCAGTTTAATGATACTGCTTCTCAAGGCAGAGATATCAAAGGAGAGATTTCACCATGTGCAGGTGACAATTTCATACCTGTCATCAAAGCAGATATTTTAAATAGCTCCTCTTACAATGTACAAGCCTCTTGCAAGTTTATGCAGCTTACACAGAGACAAGAGACATGAAATTCTGCGCGTTAACAGAAAGAAACAGCAGCTTCACATCAGTCACTGCTTACAGGTCCTAACAGATTCCATTCACATTGTTATAAAAAGTAAGAACATCAGTATTACAGAGCACTGATCTCCATCCTTGTACACTAGCAGCACACACCACAGCTGTGCTGCCACATCATTTTAAACTGTTCAAGGACTCACTGCCAAACTGTTTCTCCACCTAGAAGGTCAGTCCAAGAAGAAAGCCTAAAACAACCTACCTTTGCTTACTACTTGGGGAGACAAAAAGCTATTTATAATACTCTAATAATACTGTAAGCTACCTACATATAGCACCGATTTGCACCTGTGGAAAACTATAACTGTGTAGCACAACACACCCTAACTCTCTGTCTAACAGTCATTGGGTTTGGTCTACAAACTGTTCTCTTGACAAGACAAGCATCCATTTAAACTGTGGTGGCACAGCTCCTGAAGAATGCCAGAACGGGCGCCTCCTTTATATGAAAAAGTTAATGGGAAGAGGTACTGAATAATCAGCTTTACTGGAATGGCTTTACTCTCCCTGCAGATATGCTGATCTGAAATAAAAGTCACTTTATTCTGAAAATAATTATTTCCTTCACAAAGCTCAGCGGTAAATCTGGCCGTGAAAGAACTGACTCTTTTCAGCTCATAACACAAAGAACCCCAGAATATGAACTTCACGCAAATAACTTTTTCAAAGGAAAACTAAGAAGTTGCTTGGCTTGACAGACATGAAAATAATAACAAAAAAAATTTTCAAAACAATGTGGTGTTTATCAGAACATGCTGTGGCAGGGGGATTGGACTAGATGATCTTTTGAGGTCCCTTCCAATCCCTAATGATCCTGTGATTCTATGTAATTTTTCCTTTTACAAATAAGAAACAACACAATCATTTCAAGACTGGTTTTGATGTGATGGCTTCTGAACAGGAGATGTAGACAGTCCCTTTCTGCTTCTTGCAGCAACACAAGTTTAGGGATACAGGGAGGATAGACCAATATTACTTCCTCCTTGGACAGATAACTGGAGAACTGGTAAGGTTTAGAGCTGAACAAATACTGGGGGAAAAAAAAGCTAAGTACAAGCAGTTTACTGGCAACAAATTGCTAAAACCGTTGGAAAAAACCAGTAAATTGTGGCTCCCTAAGCACAGTTCATTCCTTAGGAGTCCTGAAAGGTTGCTCAGCAACATGTCACAATTACTGTGGGTCAAGTCCTCAGGACATAATCTAGCCTATTGACTTTAATGCAGCTACCTCTGGCCTAAGGTACTGCCAACTGTGAGCAAGAAGAGAAGAGAAGTAATGGAGACAGGAGAGCTCTCGGAAGATGCTGGAAGGAAGTTTCACATAATTTTCAAATGTTTTATCTAAAGTGTTCTGATTTGCTCCATTCAAAATCTGCATTCTATGGTCATCCTTCGAAATAAAGAATTTGGGAACAAGCTTCAGTTTCAGTTTTTTTATCAAAGTCCACTGATGTAGTCACATATTTTGAGTTCAAACCATTTTCCAGTGCTTGGACTCCTGATACAGATATTCTCTCAAAACAGACCAAAGTGAATTCTTAATAAAACTCTTTCCATTCTATCAAGAATAGTTGTTCATGAAAAGCTTGCCCTGAAAGTCATCCTTCCCTCCTATGGATAACTTGTGGGCCCTTCCAAAACCCGTTCAGCTAATACACTCTTGGGAAATGTCAACAGATCACACAGGACTAACCAACCTTTCAGGAGCACACCATGTGAGTAGCTGCCATCAGCAATCCTTCTGCATTCCTGGTAAAGACCTCAAACTATTAGCTTTACTAGAAAAGAGGATGATGATACAGGGTGAAGGAAAAGATATTCTCTGGGAAGCACTTTTTGTCTTGCTCAGTACAACTCTTAAGCCCAAGCTTATATGGAATATGAGTGTACCTACTGAAATCATAGAATCATCAGGGATTGGAAGGGACCTCAAAAGATCATCTAGTCCAATCCCCCTGCCATAGCAGGCTCACCTCCAAGTGTTACTGGGGACTGGGGTTTAGGGTGATGTTCCCTCTCAGAGAAATATTAAGACTCTATTAAAAACCTATTATTTTTATTACAAATTCACTTTCAAATACCTATGCAAACTTTGCTAAAAAGCCTGTCTTTGGGATAAACCTGGGGTTTGAAGTTCTTTGTTTACTGACAAGAACAATGATCACAGGGAAAACAAATCCACAACCTTACTGCATTAAAGAAAGAATGTACTTATGAATGTAGGGGTTTTGATGGATACAGGTTTAAAACTGATGGCAGGAAAACCTGGATAATCCTAGACCCTGTATTTTATGCAGGCACATGTAATAGAGATGCTCAACGCAGTCCCCTGGACCTGGTAGTCTGTGAACTTTTCATCTTAGTCTGCTTATCAACAGCAACATACTGCCATATGGCAGCTTCTTACCGCACCTCAGTTAAGGACTAAATTACATTCAGCTGCCTTAACAGAGATGGTTCCAGAATGAAACAGCAGAGGCTGTAGCAAGAACTTTGAGTTTCTGCAAGATGCACTGCGGTGAGTGCACATACATACGACTGCAAACACACACCTACTCAGCCTTGGCCTGCAGGGAAGAGCCACAAACACTTTGAGACACAAAGTAAGTGAAAAAAGCAGCATTTTGTTTGTGTCATTACTAACACTGGGACCTAAATATCTAAGTTAGTTTCTCTGAGGGGCTAGCTTGCAGTCAGAAGTACATTCCATGGCCTTTCTGCGAAGGCTAATGGTAATTTTACATCTTCTGAGTCTTGCAGTAATACATGTTGACAGCCCCAGATGCCAGGTCCTCTAGGAGGGCATCTGTTTGTTTATTCAGGATTAAGTTAAACTACTTAGTGGCCAATACAGTAAATCCACCTCTCCTGCAGACCTTCTTAAGAGTAACAAAAGAAAGAATGAAAAACCACATAGTGGGGTAAGATAAGTCACATTCAAAAGGCTGACTTATTATTGGTGTGGAGGGTTGAGGAATACACTGCACCAAACATCAAGTGCTGCTTGGAACAACAGAGAATCCTCCCTCCCAAAGCAAATAAAGACAATATGAGCTGCTCTTTGTCTTCATTTTACCACATCACACCTTGATACTGCAACAGACTCTCAAGGAGGGACTGTAAAGCTTGATCCTGCAGTCTTTGTCCAATGAGGAATGGGTTTAAATACCTCAACCATTACGCTGACTTGCATGAAAAAATGGACAGGACACTTTTTTCTTGAGGCAATTCATAGCAGACCTTCACCCCCCATCAATACTTGAAACGGGAAGACTTTTAGCTTTAAATTCCACTTTGTTAAGGGCCTGAAGGACTGATGGGTTCTTACTGACAGGAAGACGATTTGAGAATCCAGAACACATATGTCATTGCTTCACACTGGCAAAACATTCTCATGCGTCACACAGAGATCTAAAGGTGTCGGCGCATCAAGGTGTGCTGAGGCTACGGGATACATATCAACCAGTCAAACAGCAAAGAATGTATTTGAAAAGAGGATTTTCAAGGTATGCTGCACTGTAATCTAGTTAAGAAACTAAGTCTGAAGATGGCCGAGTTGGTTTCCATTTTGCCTTTTAAGGCAGCTGTAAGATTAGCCTTTAACTACTAAACAATGGTGCAAAAGCATGAGACAGTTCCTGCCCACCAGCTGTTTCTGTAGCACAAGCAAAAAACAATCTCCAGCTACATCTGAAGGTGTCACAAAGGAGTAGGCAAGAGTATCTGCATGCTACTGGGTCACAGTGATTTCATTTATTTAAACATGACTTCAGAGGCTTTTATTCTCGTGAAGAGGCCTTATAGGTACTATTAAGAGAATCTGAGTTTGATAAAACTGCAGCCTAGGACCTGGTTGAGGTACCTGGAGACCCCTGACCACACAGACACCTCTCTGGGTTACTGTCCCTGCTGCTCCTTGCCTCATGCCACTGGTGTTTCTCCACCCTGTGCTGGAGCTGATGCGGGAGGGGTGGTGGCTGGTTCACAGCAGCTTGGTCTAACAGCAAACATCCAGCTAGAGGTGGGTGGTAAGTCCACCAGATGTTGTGCCTTAGCTCTCTACATCAAAGCAGAGAAGCTGCTCCACTGATGCCGCTCCGCAAACAGCTTCTAAAAACCCCCTGGGCTATGCAACAACAGAGCAGACTTTGCGCTTCCGGAGGCAGAAGCCACATCACCCCGAGTGACTGGTCCCCAGAGGAAAGGCTCTGCAGTGGGAAAAGCCATCGGAAGTGGGCTGAGGATGGGCTGCCAGGAGACACTCCGAGGTCAGGGCAGCGAAGGAGTAGCTTCCTCTCTGCAAGATGCTGCACAGAGCTTCCCCCACAAGTTCATGCAGCTAAAAAACCTGACTGCAGGCAGGAAAAACAGATGACATTTGGTAGCATAAATTGACAAGTTCTCAACAGGAACAAAACTGTTTTTTCCACTTTGTTTCTTTATATAAACAGTATTTGATTTTTAACGCGCAGAAGACTGACAGTGCACAAAGCATAAACCAGATAGCGATCTCTGTGAACCAGGATCTGTTAATCAGATTGGCAATGGCAGAGGCCATTGTTTGAGCTAAAATTGCCTCTTGGCTCTCGCGACATGCTCCACTAAAGGACACTATGTCCCACTGCAAAAACAGGAGGCCTACACAGACATCCACTACAGCAGCAGCCAGGAGACAAAGGGCCAGGAGGAGTGGAGGCTGGACCACTCAGCAGGGTTATAGAGCCAGGTTGACTCCTTCTCAAGAGACTGGAGCTGCACTCCAAACGTGGAGCAAACTTCCAGGAGGAGGAGAGAAATACTGAATATTTTGCATGTGACTGTGCTCATGGTGCACAGGATGTTGACAATGCCTGATGATCAAAAAAGGCAGCACGTTTTTATCAACGCCAAGTATGGCCTCGAAAGCTCCAAGTACTCACAAGCCCTTATTCCAACAGGTAAATAAGCACTGTGGAGGACACCCCCTACCATCCCTCTGATTTTCACAGTACTGATCATTTTTCTACTCACTTAGAAACCTGCAAGACGAGAAAGCAGGTTAGTGCTTCCTGCACAGAGAGGCAAATCACTTCTACAGTTGTCTTTTTCTGCAGCGCCATTCCTGACTTGTCCTGTTGGCTCCAGGAAACTGTTTCTTCAGTATTTGTCTCGCATACAAATGTTTTTGAACAGCAAACTGTCAGTGTCACTGACACTTTTGTTGTGTTGAGAATACCATGACACACACACTTATCAAGAGGAGTCTGGAGTACCCAAGCTAAGTTCTAATACAGACAAGGTCTACAATGCCAGGAGAAAACCAAAAGCTTAAGCAACTTGCTTTTACTGAGTTTGCCTTTGAAGCAAGAACACATGCAATTATTTAGGATCCTCTGGTTTTAAAGTAGATGTTAAAAGCATATGATATGTCTATAAATATTTGAAGGGTGGGTGTCAGGAGGATGGAGCCAGGCTCTTCTCAATGTCTTCTAGTGATAGGACGAGGGGCAATGGTTGTTGGCTGGAACACAGGAGGTTCCACATCAATATGAGAAGGAACTTCTTCCCAGTGAGGGTGACAGAGCACTGGAACAGGCTGCCTGGGGGGTTGTGGAGTCTCCTTCACTGGAGACATGTAAGACCTACCTGGACGTGTTCTTGTGTGACTTGGTCTAGGATGGAGCACTTTAACAGGCTGCCCGGGGGGTTGTGGAGTCTCCTTCACTGGAGACGTTTAAGACCCCCCTGGACGGGTTCCTGTGTGAGCTGGTCTGGGTGATCCTGCTGTTGCAGGGGGATTGGACTGGATGATCTTTCTAGGTACCTTCCAATCCCTAATGAGTCTATGATTCTGTATCTTTGAAAGGAATCTAACTTGACCTGAAAACAACTTGCAAAGAACTAAAGATTTCTTAAATATAACCTGGAAAAGAATTGCTGCTTATCCCACGCACCGATACTGGGCCCAGGAAGCAACAGAAAACACACCAAGGAAAACCATTTCAGATATGGTTTGCAGTGCAGTACTGGCAAACGGCATTTTACCACCCATGGCCAGGCTGAGAGCTGGTGGGCAGTGGAGAGAGAAGAGTGAGGATCACTAACGAGGGGCAAAGCAAAGATGGGATGGATAGAACAGGATGAGCTGCAGAAACGCTACAGGGATGCTGCTCCTGCAGGGATGTGAACGTTGGTGAGGCATTGCTGCCTGTGGGAATGGCAGCTATGGCTCACATAACCTAATAATTATAATCATTAATAACAGAAGTATTTCAGGCACTGATAAAATTTACTACATAAATCTCCTACACAACAAAGTGTGTGTTCTTTATGTAGGGATCTCATGCATACATTACGCCCTACAGGGAGGCATAGACAGCAATATCCAGAGGGTCTTCTCTCATAGAAATGCAATGGGGAAGCACATTATTTGTGGAGAAAATGGTCATTAATCTTATTCCCATAGAATGAACAATGGGGAGGACACAGAGGTTTGCAACGAGGGAGTCACTCGTTGCACCTCTCGTTCGTTACTTGTTTTGGGTTGTGTCACACCACAGTATTTAAATAAATACACACTACTGTGGCATAGGTTCCACTTCTTGTTACACAGAACCCACTGAGCTTTGCCAACAGAAAACTGAACAAGATGAATAAGGAGTTTATGGAAGATCCTCGTGTCTTGCCATGTAGGAAGTAACTTGTTTAATACTCCGCTGGGGATGGAAAGCCAGTGAATGAACTTCCATTTATAGGGTGTGGGTGAGTCGAGCAGCGGAGGAGAGACACATTTTTCCTTAAGATTAGCAGGGAGCATTAAACAGAAATGTCTCAGGAGAAAGTCAGACACTGACTCAGAGTAACTGATGGGAGCAGAACAGGGTTCCTGGCACTGAAGGCAAAAATGATAACAGATCCTCCACCAGAGTTTGAGCATCCAGCAGTGAGCCGTCCCTGTGGTGCACGGGTAAGAACAAAAGGCAACCTTTTGAGTTTTGGGGTCTTTCACTTTAACTAAAGTCACTTGTGTTTATTTCAGAAGTAACAGACAATCTCTTCCCCAGACTCTGATCAAGCAGGGGGTGCCTCTAACATCAGAGTCCTCTCCATGTCATAGAGCTACTAACGTGGCCGTGGTTGTGGATACGGGTTAGCACATGCAGTACATCAGCATTCAAGGAAGTCTGAGATATCAATATGGTACTATATAACTATTAAATATGTAGTAAAATACAACTTGTGTATGTCATTAAACACTGTAGATGAAATCTGCCTCCTTCCTATCAAAGATAACAATTTTTAATGCCTAATTTTAAGATAATGAATTTAAAAGATGCAGTTTGTTATATAAATAGAACATACCCATGGACAGACCAGGTTTTAACTCTTCAACATCTCTGCTAACAACAAGTCAAAGAACAAACTTTCTTGGCTGTTAATGATGAGAAAAGCTAACAACTGCTGTCCTCCTGCTTCAAGACTTTCACTCCTCCAGCTGGCCATGAACCAAGCGGAAATTCCAGATCTGGATGCAATTATTTATATATCTGCCTCCTCCCAATGCCCACCCTGCCCCCCCATTCCCATTAAATTTCCTTCTAAGTGAGTGGGAATTAATCCTGCCTGAAGCACTTCAAACAGTGCTGTGTCGTTACACAAAGGATCAGCGTCAGATTTTGCTTTGGCCAGACTTGAGAGATTTTTGCCAACATTACTAGAAAACTTCATTTTATTGTGTTTGAGAGAACAAACACAACAAAAAAAATCCTATTTTTGTGTCTATTTGCTTTTACGCACAGTTTTGCATTTAAACCAGAACTTACATTAGAATAACCTGCTGCTGCAAATGTGTTTCATAGAACCATAGCATCATAGAATCATTAGGGATTGGAAGGGGCCTTGAAAGATCATCTAGTCCAACCCACCGACACAGCAGGATCACCTAGACCAAGTCCAATCCCTAATGATTCTATGATATCCAAGCGGGTTTTACACATCTTCAGAGATGGAGACTCCACAACCCCCCTGGGCAGCCCGTTCCACCCTCACTGTGAAGAAGTTCCTTCTGATATTGATGTGGAACCTCCTATGTTCCAGCTTACAACCACTGACCCTTGTCCTATCACTAGATGACATTGAGAAGAGCCTGGCTCCATCCTCCCGACATTCACCCTTCACGTATTTATAAACATTAATAAGGTCAACCCTCAGTCTCCTCCTCTCCAGGCTAAAGACACCCAGCTCCCCCAGTCTCTCCTCAGAAGGGAGGTGCTCCACTTCATCACCCTCGTTATTCTATGCTGGACTCCCTCCAACAGTTCCACATCCTTCTTGAAGTGATGGGCCCAGAACTGGACAAATAGTCAGGCATGTGGTCTGACTAGTGCAGAGCAAAGGTGGAGAAGAAACTCTCTCGATCTGCTAACCACTCCACTTTTGATCCACCCCAGGATGCTGTTGGTCCTCTTGGCCACAAGAGCACACTGCTGGCTCATGGTCATCCTGCTGGCCACCAGGACACCTAAGTCCCTTTCTCCTACACTACTCTCCAACACTTCAGTCCCCAACCTATACTGGTACCTGGGGGAAAAGGCTATCAGGTTGGTCAAGCATGACCTTCCCTTGGTGAAGCCGTGCTGACTGTCCCTAATCACCCTCCTGTCCTTGATGTGCCTGGAGACAGCATAAAGGACAAATTGTTCCATCACCTTTCCTCGGATGGAGGTGAGGTTCACCGGTCTATAAGATTGGAGTCTCTAGGCACCTCTCCTGATCCCGATGACTTAGCAAANCCCTCATCCAAGTCAACAATGAATAGATTTAACAGGACTGGTCCCAGCACCGACTCCTGGGGCACTCCACTAGATACAGGCCTCCAACTGGACTCTCTCCCACTGAGCACCACTCTCTGGCTTCTGCCAGTTCATGATCCAACTCGCTATCGTATTGTCCAGACCACACTGCCTCAGTCTGGCTGCGAGGATGCTGTGTGAGACTGTGTCACATGCCTTACTCAAGTCAATACAAACCACATCCACTGCTTTGCCATCATCTGTCCACCTGGTTATGCCCTCAGAAAAGGCTGTCAGGTTGATCAAGCATGACCTTCCCTTGGTGAAGCCGTGCTGACTGTCCCTAATCACCCTCCTGTCCTTGATGTGCCTGGAGACAACATAAAGGACAAATTGTTCCATCACCTTTCCTGGGATGGAGGTGAGGCTCACCGGTCTATAAGATTGGAGTCTCTAGGCACCTCTCCTGATCCCTATGACTTAGCAAAGATGATGGAGAGTGGCCTAGCAATGACTTCTGCCGTCTCCCTTAGCACGCACGGGTGCATCCCATCAGGGCTCATGGATTTGTGTACATCCAGTTTGTTCAATTTATCCCTAACCCAGTCCTCATCAACCAAGGCAAGGTCTTATTTTGTCCCAACTTTCTCTGGAGCCTCAGCAGTCTGGGGCTTGCTATCAGGACAGCCCCAAAAGTAAAGACAGAGACAAAGAAGGTGTTCAGTACCTCTGTTTTCTATTTACAGGTCTTCCATGTCTAAAAAACCATTTTTGTTACTAACCTTTGAAAAAAATCCACAAGTACAAGAAAATGCCTTTTTTACTTTAGGCTCTGGATCAGTTATCCATGAGAAGGGGATCTCACTAACAATTAATCACTATCACAGTTTTCCCATCAAGCCTTTTTGTTGATAAACAACAACAAAACTCACATAATCTACTGACTAGATCTCATCCTTTTAGACTGAAATAAATGCTCTTGTTGTCTAATGGATTAAGAGAGAGACTGAAAAAAAAATTCTCCTCTTAATTCATTCCCCTGGTTGATGCAGAACAATTCTTCATTTCATGCAGAAAATGTTTCTTCAAGCAATCCAACTCTAGATCAGAACAGAGTATCATCTTTTCATACAGCTCCTGAGAAAGGCTTCAGTGTGCTCAGCAAGGTTTTAAAGGAAGGATACTTCACCAGCAGTGGAATGTTCCCACACAGGCTTTAAAAAAATCTAATTGGGTTTTAGTTGGAAAACACCTCTATTCATTTGGTGGTTTTGCATAAGAGAAGCACCTCTTAAGCCTGTAAACATCAGGCACTCAAATGCAATTAAGTGATCTATACATAACATCAGGGTGCTGTAAGTCACTGTTCTAACAGGGAACTGCTCTGGCTGAATCCCGGAGGAGCTGTAACACACGACATGCAGACAAGAGGAACCTCTTCTGAAGAGTGCAGTACATCTTACCTGCATTGAGCAAGGCTCCCGGAGGAATCCTCAAGCAGAGAGAGGAAGCCACAGCTCAGACAGGTAGCCATTAAGTGAATCTAAATAATCGAGAGCTGTGATCTGAGCCGGAGATAACCCACGAGCAGTGTCACACTACTCAGAATGAGCATTTTTCAAAGGATGGGCTACAGAGGATGGAAGTTTTCCTCTGTGCTCAGCCCAGAAAAGCCATGGGAACGCTTACAGTGCAAAAAGCAAAGGATGAATGATTTCCTGAGGTTGTACAATCAAGTTGGACAAGCCCATGAAGAAAAGAGATTGCCCAAAAGACACCAGTTGGGCTTGGCAGCAGCTACAGAGAGCTGGCAGACATGAGGCCAGAGCTGACAGAGACACAAACTTCAAAATCATAGAAGTACAGAATGTATTGGGTTGGAGAGGACCTCCCAAGGTCATCTAGCCCAAGCCCTCTGCAACAAACAGGGATATCTGTAACAAGAAAAGACTGCTCAAAGCCCCATCAACTCTGACCTTGAATGTCTCCAGGCAACCTGTTCCAGTGATCCACCACCCCCAGATTAAGAAATTTTTCCTAATGCCCAGCCTATATCTACCCTTTTCCAGCTTAAAACCATTACCTCGTCCTATTGTTCCATGTCCTTGTGAACAGTTCTTCCCCAGCCTTCTTATAGGTCCCTCCCGAGAAGGAAGCTCTTAGAGATGCCAGGAACAAAGAATGAGACCATGCTTTGCAGCTACTCAGTGACACCAGTCACTTTGAATAATTATATTTTTCTATGAAAAAAATTGGGCACTTTGGGACTTCTTTAATTGTCTGAGGCAAACGGATGTGCAGTGTCATGTATTTGGGCTAGTCCACACACAGCAACAGCCGTATTTTCCTGTGCTTCCATAAGCTTCCACCACAAGGCAGGACCAAGGAGCAGGTCCTTCACTTCTTTCGCAGACCACAGCTTAGTTCTAATACATGCACAAGTATCCTCCCTGAAATCATCCAATCCAATAGGCATGATCTGGGTTCCATTCACCACGTGCGCAGCTGGTGAATCTATTCAACCAACTCTGCTTGCTGGACAAGTTATCACGGTAGCCCAAAGAGTTTTGTCTTGGAGCATTCTTTTTTCTCATGGGGCTCATTTTCTTCATGCTCTCATTTGCCTCAGCAGCGCTTCAGCATTGAGCTGACAGTTTTACGTAGGCCTGCAACACATACAAAGGTCTCGCTTGTTTTTGCAGTTGGGACCTACTAGCTGAGTGTAAGTCAAAACCTAAAGCTAGGTGAAGAAGTACAAAGAATTTAAGGGAAATGGAACAAACTGGTCAAAAAATAAATAATTTGAAAATTCACTTTCAATGAACTGAATCCACGAAGATTTAAATATAGACAGAACAAGGGCCCTGCAAAGAAACCACATTATGCATATGAGCTTTGAATGGAATGGAAGAAAAGCTAATAAATGGATAGGAGTAAGAAAAACTGTGAGAACGAGACAAACAAAAGCCTGCAGAGAGGTTTGGGATAAAGAGGATGCTAAACAGGTAAGAGAAACTGCTTATTGTAATTTTTTTGGTCTAATTTCCAAAAATTAAATGTTGTGCAAGAAAAGGCAGCAAATGCAGAAAGGAGGCCGACAGACAGATAACAGCAGCAGATGCAGAAAGGAGTTAGTGCTGACTTACTCTTTCACATCTCTACTGCCAGCATTTGGTTCTCTTAAAAACAAGCAAACAAAAAAACCACTAACACAAGCATTTAGAACAGGAGATGTCTGCTTCCTTGTCAGGAAGGGACGATAATGTCCTCAGAAACGGAGCCATTTAACATCCCCTAACTGAGAGCAATTTGCTTCATTTTGTCACCCTGTCTTCTGGTACAATAATTCAGCTGCAAACAAGGGGCACAATGCTGAGTAATCAAAGGGTTTGGTGATGCTGTGAGCAATCCTTTCTTTTCCATGACAACGTTTGCCTTTCCACTTTATTTCTGCTTTCTGTTAATTTCTGTGTCACTTCCTATAGGCTACCTCTTCCTGGTTCCGTGACTAGGTAAAACAAAAGCAGCTGCTGGAAGCCTATTATCCAATTATCTTGTTAGATCCTGCACAGACTGTTGTGCTCTTACAAGCAGATCACACACATACTGGCTTGTCAGATTGCTGTTTCTTACCTAGCACACAAAACATACTGTTGTGCATTCTCTAACTGTGCTAGGTGTGGAGAGGAGTTGTCAGAAAGGCCTTTTCTTTGTCACTGTCATCACTCAAGTTGTTTTCAACTGGAAGCATCTCTCAGTTCAGCAAGAGCTGCAGGGCTACAGTGTCTCACCAGATCAGGGCCAGGAGGCAGCCTTGTATCTCAGTAGCAGATGTCAATGACCACAGATGACCCCACGATGAAATTGCTGGTTTCCAGTGTTGGAGCTGACAAGACACGTCCATTTCAGCCAACTGGTGGTCACTGGCTCCTGAGTCTTTTGCACAGCTTCTTGCTCTGAGCCTCCAGAGACAAGCACATAGGTATAGTTATCAAATTTGGATTACTGAGTATTTTGAAAAGCACATCTGAGTTTGGTCACTGTGCAGAAGAACTGTAAGGCACAGGAAGAGCACACCCAGCACACAGTGGTGGTGCCCCTGCACGCATGGAGAGAAAACAGAGAAGCACTCTGTGTGGAAGAGCTGTCATTAATCAGTAACTTCTTACGGTCACCTCAGGGAGCTCTGTCCCTGAAATGCTGACAACACAGGCAGCATGAATATAACACTCCAGTTCAAAACCTCAGGGTTGTTACCAGATGAACCTACTCTCCCACTGCTCTGCTAAATCCATCTACTCTTTGAACTATTGAACTAGATGAAGCTGATCAACAATGTAAGGTACTTGAAAGAAATAAAATCTACCATCTCAAAACTCAATGAAAATGTCAAGTCCTGGGTTTTTTTGAAAACAAATCCCAATATACTTTAAAAACCTCTGAACACATGCTGTCAACAACTTATATCCTCTCCAGGAAAAAGAACTAAGGGACAACAGTATTTCTTTTTTAAAAAAACAAGACAATGTGTTACTGCTTTCTCCCTACCAGGTACCTCACCTACTCTAATGCAAATGAATGTGGTTTAAACACTTAAAACCTACCTATTCAACCTCTACATTTATTCTTAATATTCTTAATTCTACTCTTGATTTTCAGAAATACTTGGAAAACACTTTTGAATCGTCCCAATACAAATTCTGAACTGAACAGATGCTGCAGAAAAAAATCAAACCAACACTTTTCAGACCGTAGTTGTCACAAAATAAATGCTGTTCTTAAGGACTGTTCTACATATAAGCTAACCTGAATTTCAACATGCCTTTGTGTTCAGTCTGCCTGCTTGTAATAGGCTAGAAGGACACAGATGAAAGCATGATCCAGTATGGCAAATCCTATCAACAGTCAATCCATTTCAGTGCCCTGGCTCTGACACAACCCTTCAGAAGACAGCAAGTCTTCAATCACCTCCCAGCTAGTTATGATCTGTCCAAGGTCCAAGAGAACAGGGATTTCTTCTCAGTCTCCTTAACATAACTACAGTATGGCTCATTTTGATTAGATTGATTTTTTTTACAATTACCTGACTTACACCATGATAAAAAATTACCTAGCTGTTAAAAAATGAGCATAAATATTTGATTCTTTATCTTCCCATAGCAGCAGGTATTATAAATGGGAAAAAATACATTTTGTCAGTTGAGCTTTCAGTTATCTAGTGGATTTTGTGAAGCCCAGAGCCTAGAAGGAGGGAAAAGATGGCATTAAATGTAAGCAATGGCTATTGACAGCTTCAAAACTTCTTACTCGTACTGCACTGCTCTGCTAACTGCCTTTCCAGCAGGAAGCAGAAAGGTGGAGGGTGCAACTGATAAAGAAACACAAGTTAATTCTATTCTTCTGGTATTTTGAGGGTAGCTATGGCCTTCAAATATTAAGTCTGGGCTAAATTACGGTTTAGGTGAACGCATCCACAGAAACAGGTTTTGTCAAGCAGTGGAAACACGCACACTTTGTGCAGCAGAGTAACACTGGTGTGTCCAGACATTTAGCAAGGAAATGTCAAGGCAGAGACATCCTTGTTTCATCTGTTTTTGTGTGAAGTGCTAATGCTCACAGCCTACATATGTCGATAACAACACGACAGCAACCACTGTCCCAAACACCCTGCTACTATCCCTACGCACCCAGCGTGTCTTTAAACACCCTTTGCTGCCTGTGCACCTGTACGTCAGCACACACGTCTACTACTGGATGGAACTACCAATGGATTGACCACCTGGTAGTAATATTTGTCTGGCAAAAATGTGAAAAATGTTTTCCTAAGTTCTGTATGTAAGTAAACAGTCCAGGAAATACTAGTATGTTCAGTGTATCCCATTTCCTTTAAAAAATAAAGCTGGTACAGTAACTGACAGTTGGTAATTTACTCAATGAACTCTCAAATGGCCATTTAGAGGTAAGTTCCAGCTAACTCAGTTCAGTTACAGGAGAAATCCTGGACAATATGGAAATTTTTAATGCTTTGATAGAATATGGAAAAATTTAATGTAAGGAAAATGTTTTGAAAGTGGCACAAGGCAAAAGCAAAAAGCTCAGGCTCAGCTCTTCAGGCTAAGCTGGCTTCTACACTTGAAAGAGCCACTTCTGTGGGGCACATCTGACACAGGCGTGTGTGAACCAACAGTTTTCACATGGGACATTCTGATTTAATCTTCCTTTCCTGCCTTGTGTCTGCATTTCTTTTGCTGCATTCCAGACATTTAAGAACTGCAGAGTACCTCAAAATAGCTGTCAGGAACAAGCTTCATGGTCAGGCATAGGCTTCAAGCCATCAAGAAGATAGAAGTGAAAGCACAGCATACTGTATTTTTAAAATAGGAACAAAAATAGTAAGAAACCAATTAATAAACATTTTTTACTCTTCTCTGTACTCTGTTCCACAGTTGAGCTCTTCATTCACACAGGCAATGAGGATCTTAGCTTCATCCTTCACAACACAGCCAGCCGCCCTTCGTCCTACTGGGTTCTGCCAGCCCACCGACTACAGCAGAATGGGGGACAACAGCACATAGAGGCAGAAGTGCTGCTGTAGCCAGAAGACAGAATCATGCCAATACCTTGACCCTGTAAGACCCCATGCACAGCTCCACTCTGAATTGGACTGTCCAGCATGTTAACAAATCCAGGATAGCTCCCAATATACTGTCACTACCAAAAATAGGAAGCTTTTCCATAAGACAAGCTGTTGACCAATCTGTAGAGCAGAATGATTTGCTAATATTTTAGAGACTCGTGTATTTGCATATGAGGTACAAGCAAAGGTCAGTTGGAATAAATATCCAAAACATGATGGCAGAAACAATAAAATGGAAGAATGATAAAAACTCCAACAAACACGTAAAACTATACATACACCGAATTTACTAACGCGTTTCTGTGGCACAGAAGGATGATGCAGAACCAGCTGTAGGTCAGAACATGTGACCTCATTTTCTGCAGCCCAGCTGACTACCACATGATCTCCAAGTTTCCATTACAAATTATCCAGCCCTTCTTGGAGTTGAACGGACACATAAGCCGACTTAAGGCTTATAAGCAGGAGTTTTGATGTGGATCCCAAAAATTGAAGGGGTAATCAGCTTTGAAGAAGGGAAACTGAAACCTAGACCTGTCTTGCTTTTCTGGTTATAACTGAAATAAGTGTTTTCTACTCTAATCTTCCATTATTTCTGTAAATTAAAACAAAATTCACCAAACTTTAACGAAACACGGAGTGCGACTACCTGTCCTGGAACTTTCTCTACAAGGTTATCAGGAGTTAGATAAACGCACACGTGCTTTAAACAGGTAAAGGAGACACAGAAATGCAATGCCACCTTCCAGTCCTGTGCCATGCTTTTCCTCTATCAGTATCTGTATCACTGGGAGTCAGTGCAAAGCCCAAGAAAGTCTTTCAAAAACCTCAAGCTGAACAGATTTTGCTGCTAACACAGCTTATGGAGCAAAGCATCGCAGCTGACAGGCATTGCAACGAAGCTGATGGCCTGTATTTTATAGTGAGCACAACTGCAGAGGCCGTATGATGATTCTTAGTGTTCATCCCCCTTCGTAGGAGCGTGTGGAACTTGTTTTGCCTTGCAGAGAAAACATTCTTCCTTTAACAAGTATCACAGCTACTGATTAATCATCATGCAGAGCTGCCCAAAAAGTGTTTAAATACCATAGATAAGGCAAACTCCTGAAAAATTAAGATACCACCTTTATTTCAGTCACTGAAGCCAGCAAATTGTCTTCTAAGAGTAAACTCTATTGGCACAACCTTTGCTATGAAACTGTTTTTTAAAAAGAATCATCCCCAGGCGTGGTGCCTTTGAGAGCTCAGCTCAGACCTTGTGTCCACAATTATGCTATCATTCCTAACCAAAAATTCTGGCTCTCATTTCTTCCCTTGTTTCAAGTTTCCCAAAGAGAAATGAATCCTGACTTCATTTATAGGGGTTAAGGAGAAACAAAGCTCTACTTGTTTCTAAAGGACATTGAGCTAATTTCTTTTGTAGGTGCAAGTTCTCCACATAAAAAAGCCTGTGTGCCACACTCAAGAACCTTCTCCCAACATGAAGAATAAGCTATATGTTTTTACAGGCTTCCAGAAATATGAACAATATGTCCATACAATAGCTTCCCTTGTTAGAGTAAAACAGCTTTAAGAGCAATAAAACCGATGCCCCACAGACTTCTTGCTACATACTCACACATTCTCCTCGCCACAGGAACATAGGGTCCTTGTCTGCAATTCCCACCCATCCCCCAGCTGTGATAAGCCACAGGCCATGTTTCACATCCTAAATACTTCAGTTCCTGCATCCCAGCCACAGCAACCATGGCTTTTTCTCCTGCTCTTTCTCTGCTTAACGAGTGAGAAGTAGCACTGAGCCACAGTTCAGCTGTTTTCACACCAAACCTTACACAGCTGCTGGGCTTATCTCACACCCTTCCCTTTAGATGGGGTAGTAATGATTTGTGTGTCTCTCTTAATAGACTAAACCAAAGCAATTAATGAAACCAGGCACAGCTTAACAGCACCGAGATCTCACTCTTTCCACCAAATCATGACAGTTGATCATTGGCTTCAAAATGCTCAGTGGAAGACAGATGGATAGATAAAGGCATTCTATAAGCTTCAGTTCCTCAGGAAACCAGGCTAAAAATAGCTGATCTCAAAACCTCAGCCAACAAACTGAACTGAAATTAACACAAATACCAACTGCAATGTTAAAACTTGTTGTCCCTTAAACACTATCTTTTAAAACCTGATGTTTCAAAGGTCAAAATTAAAACAATATCTATATATAGCAACAGAAGAGCACTAATTGACTTACAATGTCCAAAGCCAGGTTACAGCCCATGGTGACATCAGTGCAGAACAGAGTAGGATGCAATAGATGACATGACCAAGCAGGGATGTTTGGCTTGCCTCTTGCTCATTCCACAGGTCATTACTTTCTCAGAGTGGGTGCAGAAAGCATTCAAACATCAATTCCCTTTAAAAAAAAGTGGGTACTTCCTTGGGTTTCGGCACTTGCTTCTTAGATTTCCAAATGTTTTTAGAACCTCTTTCAGCACAAAAATGTTAGGACTTAGTAGCTTCAATTTGCCAAGCTTAGTTACTGAATTGTAAGAGATTTTGGCCCTGATCTTTACAAGAGTTATTCATCAGCCTTAATTTGTATTTTTAAAAAAAAGTTTCATTTCACAGACAATGAAAATCTTGAAGTTGGTGTTTGGCTTCCAAACAACCCTTGAGATTCACAGTGTGGGGAACACCAAACATATTTTATACAAACTGGTACTTCGTAATGGTACCATAGAATCATGGAATCATTAGGGATTGGAAGGGACCTCGAAAGATCATCCAGTCTGATCCCCCTGCAACACAGCAGGATCACCTAGACCAAGTCACACAGGAACACATCCAGGCGGGTCTTAAATGTCTCCACTGAAGGAGACTCCACAACCTCCCTGGGCAGCCTCTTCCAGTGCTCTGTCACCCTCACTGGGATAAAGTTCCTTCTCATATTCACATGGAACCTCCTATGTTCCAGCTCACACCCACTGCCCCTCGTCCTATCACTAGATTACATTGAGAAGAGCCTGGCTCCATCCTCCTGGCACCCACCCTTCAAGTATTTACAGATATTAATGAGGTCAGCCCTCAATCTCCTCCAAGCTAAAGAGACCCAGCTCGCTCAGCCTCTCCTCAGAAGGGAGATGCTCTACCTCCTTCATCATCCTTGTTGCTCTACGCTGGACTCTCTCCAGCAGCTCCACATCTCTCTTGAACTGAGCAGCCCAGAACTGGACACAATACTCCAGATGTGGTCTGACTAGGGCAGAGTAGATGGAGCAAAATTAGTACCTAAGGATTCCGAATGCGCTCATTTCATCTCCTCTACTGGGATCATTTCAGATAAAGCACTCTAGAATCCACACAACAAAACTCTCCTTACTCATCTTACCTCAAGAATGAAATAGTACAAGCCTATGCAAAGTCCTCACAATCCCTTCCTCCAGGCACCTCAGGAATGTTTATGTTATTTCCCAACAAAACAAAATAATAAAGTCCAGTGTAATACTGGTAATCCTCACTTTCCACCAAGATCAATGGGAAATTAGGACCTTTAATACTTATTTATATCTTACTCATTTGCATCCAGCCCTCAGAGAGACCAACACAAATGTGTTGTTTGCCAGACCAGGAGCGTTCTGGATTAAAGCAAACAGCTTAGGGCTGGTTCTAACTCAATAAAGAGTGTTTCTCAAAATTTTTCTTTGCAAAACTTCCCATCTACTCAACTATCTAGATAACCAAGAGCGAGAACTGTACACAAGCAAAACTCTGATATTAGTGCCTAAGATTTCATGGATTCAGAGAACAATACTGTTTTGGGCGAAACATTAGGCTTCCCTGGCATTAAATGTGCCTTTTTTAATCTTCTTCAGACTCAAGTCAACTAAACTTCAACTTATTATATAGAATTAATTTCCACAGGTCAGATGCTGAAAGCAGAATCAATCCAAATTGACTGAGGGAGGGAAAGAAAAAGGTAGCAAGGAAGAAAATCTGTAATTCAGCTAGACTCTCCTGCTGAAGTTAAGTTGCAATGACAACTCGGGGAAGTTTAGTTAGAAACATCTTCAGCAAAAGACCTTCCTATCTGTTGAAAAAGGAACAACAAGAATAACTCAGGTGATTGCATCCTGGAAAACCGTAACACTGAATTCTTCCAAAGAGAACAACAAGAAGAAGGGAAAAACAGGCTGTCACTGAGAAAGGAAAAGAGTGACCTGGAACAGCACTGGGCTTGGCCTAAACATGGGAAAGCAGCAAAAAATCTGTATCACACTGAAGATGACACTCAAGCAAACTGTACGCTCTTCATCTAAATACATTCAACACATGGGAAAATCTTTATTAAACTATAAGCTGCAGAAACATGTGTTTTGATTTAGGTTATGTTCCAGCATACAACATGAAAGACCACTGCCTGTATTTTTCCCTGGGGCTTTTTTTGGAGGAAAGCGGTGCTGTTTATAACATTTCTCCAACAAGCAGAGATGACAAAATAACTTTGGCTGGCTGGAAGCTCTGAAGATCATCTGGTTCACCCTCTCTCTCACCTCATCAAAACAAAGACAACTTCAAAGTTAGATCCAATTACAAATGTGGTTGGATTCATTAGGACCCTGTTTGTATTGCTTTGGATAGCTCCTCCAGAGATGGAGACACCACAGCTTCTCTGAGTAACCTGTTGTAGTGTTTGATCACCTTCATGGGGAAAAAAGGCTTCGAGTCATGTTCAACTTGTTGTCCACTAGGACCCCCAGGGCCTTTTCTGCAAAACTGCACTCATCTCAGTCCATCCCCAGCTTCTATTGGTGGTTACTTCCACTAGGACTCTGCCTTTGCTGAACTTCATAAGGTTTCCACTGGCTCATTTCTTCACCCTCTTGATGTCCACCTAAATGGCAGCACAAGCAACTGGTGTATTAACCACTGTTCCCCATTTTAAATTGGTTGTGACATTGGCCATCACCCACATTACTAAAAAGGATGCTCAACAGTATTAGTCTCAATGTCAAACAGTGACTTGTCTCTAGATGAACCCTGCATTGCTGATATTTGAGCACTTTTGAGTACCAGTACTTGAGACAAATTTCAGTCCTTTCAGTCCATTCCACCATTTACTTAACTAACTCACACTTCTCCTGAGTCTATGAGAACATTATGGGAGACAGCATCAAATGTTTTGATAACCAACCTGAGCAGCCTGTTCCAAGGCCTGATGACCCTTTCAAGGAAGAATTTGTCTTCTAATGCGTAACCTAATCTGTAAAGCACTGTGATATTAGGTGCTTCAAAGGAAAAAAGTTAACAGTCACAGCAAAGCTTTTTTTTGGGCTCATAGTTCTGAACTTTTATCTCTGCACAACAACAACAAAACAGAATGTGTCCATTTAAAATTCAGTGAAGCTTCTGTGTTTATGATATATTTGTCGAGAAGGAGGAAGATGAACAAGAAGATTATTAAGATGAGGCAGAACATCTCACGACTGAATTTCTGCTACTTCATGAGCTACCTTCACTGAAGATAATCAGAGAAAAATTCAGGGTTAGGCAAATACCCTCAACAAAGGTGCATATTAACCCCCCCAACAGTAACAAGCAAATTTAAATGGTATCCCTGTGTGAAAATATCAAGAAACTTCATTAACCACAGATCCTCACTTTATGCAGGCACTCATTTCTACATAAACGCTGTCCTTCTTTGCTGCAGCTCACTTCACAAGCAGGGGACTGAACAAAGAAATAAAATGACCACTGTCAGAACGTACCAGGACTGTCATCTACTGGCCTATCCAGTACCATTGTAAACTGTTCCTGTGTAACCAGCACAGATTTCTCATGTCAACAGCTTCCAAAGTAGATGCAATTGTGAACTTGGTAGCCACAGCCTGAACTACTCACCCACCATGTGGGAAGAGTCAGCCCACTAACAACTGCTCACAGGCAAGAGGCAGAAGGATGTCATTACTGTTGGGACCCTTGACAAGTGAAGAAGGCACCAGGGAAAGGTGGGGAATCTCGTGAATACTGTGTGCGTGCAAACACCGCAAGCTGGATTTCTCGATTGATAACATTGCACACTGCCAGGAAGGACAGCAAAAGCTACAAGCTTGAAGAATTTAAGAGTTCTACAACAATAAGAACTACCACCATGATTCTCAAGTCTTTCCAACTTGATGTTTAGCGAATTTGAGAATTCAAGAACAGTTCTGCAGTGCTTTCTTTTCAAAACTAGTAAGTTGAAGAAGCAAGCACAAACTCCACAGTTTTTTAATTAATGTGGTTTTCATTTTTCTTTTCCTGTTTCCTCCCGCATGTGATTTTAATATTTCACTGGTTTTAACAAATCTTCAGTCCCAATCCCACAAGCAGTTCTGTGAATAGCTATGTGAATCCCATTGGCATCTGCCTGGCCAGATCAGCTGCAGAACATGATCTTCACTTAAATAGTGCATTTCTTAGAGGGAAGTTCCTCAAGCAGTTAAAGGATGGTCTTCATAGAAACAGAGAATCATTAGGGAGTGGAAGGGACCTCAAAAGATCATCCCCCTGCCACAGCACGATCGCCTAGACCAAGTCACACAGGAACACATCCAGGTGGGTCTTAAACATCTCAAGAGAAGGAGACTCCACAACCCCCCTGGGCAGTCTGTTCCAGTGCTCCATCACCCTCACTGGGAAGAAGTTCCTTCTCATATTTATGTGGAACCTCCAGCTCACACCCATTGCCCCTCGTCCTATCCCTAGATGACACTGAGAAGAGCCTGGCTCCATCCTCCTGGCATTCACCCTTCACATATTTATAGACATGAATGAGGTCTCTTACGAGATAAACAGTTCTTGGAGTTTTCTTTCTCATTTTAAGCACTGCAAAGCTGGTAAGCCTCTGGAAAACCACACTGTACAATACAGACTCAAGTCAGGCAAATGAGGAAACAACCTTTCAAGGAGTAAAGCAATGAAATGACTTTCAAGGGAAAGCAATGAAAGTCTGTACAAATGACATATCCACAGCACCAGTTTATTACCTTAATCACACAATCATTACAAACAAAAACTGAGCTTGATTGCTTATTATTCTAAGTTGATTGTTAGGAGGTTTACACCATGTCCTAAACATGGTGTAAAATTGATACCACAGTTAGAAGTAAGGTGGCTTGACTGGTAAAACATTCCAATCATTAAGTGGGGTTTTTGTTGGGACTTAATTGGTTTGGTTTTTGTTGTTTGAAAAGGAACCTTCTACATTGCTGAGCTCACTGTATGGCCTGAGTTAGCATAGTTCAGTTCTCCTAAAAGCTTCTAGCTGGTAAACAGCTGCAAGAACACACAGAAAGCTGGGACTGTACTCTTGCAGCTGCAGTTTACTCAGGGTTGAATACGTAAAAGTTTCCTTCCCTACAGCATTTAGTTGGCAGGTTCAGCAAACAAGAAATCCAATGAGCTATTGAGCTGCTGCCACAACCAATGTGGTGTTTAGTACAGACGGCTCGCTGAAAGGCTGGCGATGCCTTGTACAAGAACTGTGTTAGCTCTGAAACCAAAAGCCTTTACACTGTCTTCCTGATTAGTAATCTAATTCGTTCTGTTCCGTGGACTATAAGACAGTGAGTACTAGCTGGGATTTTCTGTAGAGAGCTTTGATTCTGAGATGAATTTACTATGGCTCTACTCCTGGCTGCCATCCAAGTCAGACTGTGGGTACCAACCTCTGGGTTCAGAAGACAAGTAACTCTGACCATCCATTGCAATATATTTCACCACTGACACCAGAAACGTGCGATGCTCCACGCAGCTCTGCGAGACACCGTGAGCGAGGCACACCGGTAACTGAATACGGAGCAACAGTTACAACACATCCAACTTGAATACAATGACTTCTTTACATTTTGTTTTCTTTTATTTGTGAGCTGGTAACCTACATTTGATAATCTGTTTTGTTGAGGGCTGAAAAACTAAACAGCCTTATACAATGGGAAAATAATTCAAGGTTTAACTTTCTGATACGTTGCTGTAGTAACATTCTGCCCAGACATTGCCTACGTTGGCTGAATGAAATTAATATACAACCAGAAATACCTGGTTAGAACAGTCAGATAAGTTGATACTGGGTAGGATAAAGATTGCTTGCCTATTTTGAAATATTAGGAGCCTTTTCTGATGAGAAGCTGTGAGTGCTCCAATTCAGTTTGTATTTCTAAAGCAAATCTTACAGGAAATGACATTCTGGCCTTCAGGCACTATACTGAGTTCAGCTAACTAAGAGGTTAAATTGATTTTTCTTCTTAAAGGACGTTTGATTTGATTGATTGGGAAGGAAAAAAGTGACATTGCTGATAGCATTAGTAGGGGGAGACTCTGTGAAAGAAGCACAACACAGTGGTGTACTGGAAAGAACAGACTTTTCTATTGCTACGTTGAATGCTTTTTTACTTAGATAGTACAACTGCTAGTTGAAGTTAGAAGCACTTCTAAATCATGGTGGTAGAAGTAAAAGAAGACCAATGACAATGCAATGATTCAGAACTGCTGCTTCCATGTGTTGCTTCCTAGAGAGTGCACTAGAATTAAATGTTTGTGTAATAGCCACTGCAAAACAAAAAAAATCAGAAAAGCCCTTTAGGCCTTGATATTTAGTTCCTGATTAGAAACAAAATTAGACTTAGCTAATAAGTAGGCCGTTTAAGCCTGTAACTGGTGTGCAAACAATTGATGCTTTTTAAACAGAGCTGCCTTGGGTCATTCCTCAGTTTCATGAGCACACCGGTTTTCCCAGCCTGTTTTCTCTTCCCAGAGTACAGGCATTAGCTAGAAAACTCTAAGAATAAAGAAGCTTTCACATATCCCAATGCCACTGATATCTATGAGACACTATTTGTATTTGCTTTTTATAATTACAGAATTGTACCTACATTTGAAGGCTAGCAACATACTGTTGGAGCCATCCCCTGACCTTCCCCCAGTACATATTCCATAATTAAGGAGAAAACCAGAGCTGACTGCTCCGAGTAACCTGATTTTGCTCCGTGTGTGTTCTGCACTGAACTGCATCCCCAGGCAGTGACTTAGTATGGCCTCTCATGCGTAAGATGGGAAGACAGAGCTCAGCGGCATTCCTGCAGAAACCAGAAGAACTGAAGAGAAGCTCACGAATTACCAAGAACTTACCTATTTATTTAAACTTTTGTGTACATGCTGCAAGAAGTTGCTGCATTAAACATGATGGCAGAAAGAGAAGATGGTTAAGGAACCATTTCAGGCAGGGTAGATCTTTATAAACCTGCTATTTCACTTCTAGCCAGGATTACACCCCTGTGGTCAAACACTCGCGTCTCTTGATTTCACTTTTTCCACAGAAGCAGCAGCTGCACCCTGGCAGCTACTTTCTGCACTTGAGAAGATACTGTGGTACCCTGGTGTCATGGGGAACCGAGCCTCAACTGGGCAGGGAACTGCTCAGGGAGGCCAACCATCAGAACAAGTGTGAGCCACTTTGGTTTGGGGTTTGTTTGCTTTCTGCAGAACAGATAAATTAAACCTCAAAGCACATGATTTCTGTCAGACGTGTTTCTCTCCATCAGCACAATATAAGTACTGGTATTCTCTACACAAATAGCAGTTATTCTTAATTGTAAAAGTTTATGCCAACGTACTTCCTTAGCTTAATATTATTTGCTGTGGCATAAGAGCATCGCACAATCCCCAAACTGCTCCCATGGGAATTATTTAAGTCAAGAGAGACACGGGAGTAGGTGAATGAGTCACAAAGATACTGACTGCATCCAAGTAGAGTGGTTTGCAGGAGGACAACCAGAATACACTGTGAGTCTCTAAATCAAACACATGGCAGAAGTTTCCTGAGATTACAGAAAGCTCGATGGGCATTCTCAAAACCAATGGTATTGCTCTAACAACATGTGTCTCGTGCACACGTAGCAGAAAAGAAGTCGTCCTAGTTTTTCAATATCAAAGCAAACATACAGTTTCCTTTGTCTTTACTGCTTACAAAATAAAACTGCATGACTTTTCCTCTTCTTTGCATTCACTCAAGGCACAGAAGAATATTCTGACTGAGACTGATCTGGGAAACACTTTTCAGCAGGAATGCTGCCCCTCCTGACACAAGGGATTGCAAACATATTCTTCATGCATATATTAGTCACTAGATAAGAATTTGTTAAATCAATATAGTGAAAAAGAAACCAACAGAACACTTTCTAAAACACATACTTTTTAATCCTCCAGCGATGCATACTCATTAGTAAAAAAAGCTGAACTATCTGCATGTCTCCAAATGCTGAACACTTCTTTGCAAACAAAGTAGTGAAGTATTTACTACCACCCTGAGAAACTTTTGATTTCAGGAACGTCATCATCCTGACAATGGCAGGCTGCTTTTATCACTTTTTTAATTAAAAGTCATAAATGATGAACTCCCAGTACAAGTTTTCACGAGAGAAGCAAGGCTGTACCACCCACATCCCACCAAAAGCAACCTTCAGAAGAGGTACTTCTGATGGCAGAGCGAGGCAGAGATTTCAGGAGTCACTACTGTCCACTCCTGCAGTTGCTGTTTGGATACAGCAGCAATGACTGAGTATTACAGCTGAGATCAACATCATGGGGACGGACACCCCTAACTGAGGCTTAATACAACCCTAAAGAATTTTCCAGTGGAGTTTCCACTTCCTTTATAATCTTCCAACTGTGTCACTTTCTCCAGTTTCTGCTGTGCAATTATCTCAAATTACACAAAAAAACAAATGAAAGATTGAAATTAAAAACCCTTCAATTTTTGACTTCACTTTAACCTTCATCTTAGTAAAACGGAGGAGTTAATTACAGACTGAAATTGCATTTCAAGTGATCATCTTTCTCTTAGAAGCTGCAACCCAGTTTGAAGAAAATTGAGTAAAGCACTTAATGTCTAACAGAATAAAACTGAAGGCTTTTTATCTGTTTGCTCTGTGTAAAATGCTGTTCAGATCCAGGCCCATTTCATCCTTGAGCCCAGAATTTTGAATGTTCATCGGAGGAAACGGATGTAAAAAGCACAACCCTGCTGCGTATGAATCTGCAGCTTAGTAATAGGCTTTGCAAGCTATCTGTAAAGTCTCCACTCTCCTCCAGAAGAGGTTGTCTGAGAAGACATCTGAGTATTTTGTGACTTTTCACTGTTAGTGAAATGAGATCCACAGGATAAAAGAACACAGGTTACTAGACTTCCACCTCCAGTGACATTTTAAAGTGAGACAGATCTAAAACTTGTCTACAGTATTCCTTCCCTAGGATAGTCTAGTTACAATTTGTTGTTTAATTGTGTTCCTTGTCCTGATATCATGGACAGGAACAAGACAAACACAAGCTGAGCTTTCCACCACACAACGCTCTCTTTCCCAATTGCATTTGCTGAGTTTCCCCATCCTGCAGTTGCATTCTGCTGGCTCTTTGCATCCAACAGATCATACAAGACGTAACCACAACCACCTGGTTACATATTCAAATTAATTCAATCCAGATATAAATAGCCTCAATGTAAAAACATGAACTCACAAAGTGCTGAGAATTCAGTATCTCAGTTCACTGCTGGGATTAATTTCTTTTCAACAGCCTGGTTGTCTGGAGAATACCCATAATGCGGTAAATGAAAACGTGTGTGCTGCTGCCAGCACTGAGAATTCATGAAATTGTAACGGAAATTATATCCAAGAACCAGAGCTGTGGTGGGAAACCAGTGGCTTGGGAATCGCTGGAACAAGAAGGATAAAGCTGAAGATACCCGTTTACGGCTGTATTTTCCTCTCACTTAAAAAATGAATAAACATGGTCTCACATGGAGCTTCATTAGTGGAATATTTCCAGACACAAGTACTTCAAAAACAGAAGATTCAGATTTTTTTGCCTAGTTGCAAAAAATGAGGAATGAATCAATTACATGGAAAAATGCATGTTTGTCCCTTTAATACAAAGCACATAGCTCAGTGTTCAGAGCATAAAGATTTTTGGGGCACTTTTAAGACAGAAGTCTGAGTGTTTTATATTACACTGTGCTATAGAGATCGCAAAATAATTATCTTTGAAGTTTCTAGATACTTTTGATAGTAAATTATTAAGGTGGAGGACTACAGAATGCTTTATAAACACTTAACTTTGAATGACTTGTCTGACAGAAGTTGACGACAGCTGCTAATGGTATCAAGTTGTATAGTTAATTTGCCTTGGCTTTGCATTTGAGGTTCCCTTTCCTTGCAAAGCATCTCAGTATGAGCTCCGTTCCATCAGTTTGTACATATTTCTGACTGTCACGGTGCACCTGCCACTCAAGAATGTAAGTCTGTAAACACCAGCAGGTACCAAAGTGAAAGAGAAGAATCCGACTGCAGACAGAATGCAAAATAGCACAATAGCTGCTGACGCCAGCTATGGCTCTGCTTGCATTCACAACGGAAGCTACTGCCTGGTTAAGTAGTTCAAGGTTAATGTGACAAAAATAATCAATGAAGCATTTCTGACTTACTAAAACTGTTCTTTGGAGTGTTTGCAACAACACTCCAAGTGGAGCTGAGCTACTGTAGACTCTTGGAAAAACACATTCTGCAAGGAAAGGGCATTCACATCCTTACACAGCGCTACGCTCTTGCTAGAAGGGAAAAAAGAGAAAACATAAAGGCACATTAAACAAAGTGGGCCTGAGTAAGTGTTACAATTAATTAGAGAGTTCATTGAATAAAAGCATCCCAAACCAATGGCACATGAGATAAACTCAAGCTTAGCATGGCTCTAGGGTACAAAGTCCTAACCAAGCCTATTTATCAGATGGTTTTGCAGCTTATGAAGCCTCATCCCATGGGATTATCCTAGTGCTTCCAGATATCTTCAACTGTTAGATATAAATGTAAATGTTTAATCCTTGGCAAGGAACTCTGCTAAATTATCAATTTCTCATATTAGACAAATGTTTATTTTGTGATTACTGCATTCATCTTCATCCCAAGTCACCACTTCTCTTTCACACTTCTGGTACAAAACTCATGTCACATCCTTTAAGCACTCTTCTTTTGCAAAGGATGAATGGAAGTAGAGAGAGAAGAATTCTCTCTTCTCTGTATAGATCAGAAATGTGAAGGTTAAGTTGGAACTTTCTGGCACTGTCTGTAGTCAGCGTATTCCAGGGGTTGTACAACCCGCATTATTGATTCATTCCAAAGGGCAAATAATAATAATTTCCAATACAAATACATGTGTGTTCAGACACATTTTCTAAAACTTATTGTTTACAATAGCAGGGACACTGAAAGCTCCATTATTTGAATTATCAACCTCTCTTCCACGCAGTTTACAATGGCAAAATTTAACACTAATTTCTCAGCTGACTTACATCAAGCCCCGTAACAAAGCCACCACTCAGAAGTAATACACAAGACTCCTCCTAAGACATGAAGTCTGTAAAGACTTCTGATGCAATTCTGTTTTAAAATTTGTGCATTGCATCCAAGTTCACTCAGATTCACCTCCTGCCAAAGTTTCGAGACAGCTGATAATGGACGTCTCTGAAACTTTCCTGATAAGAGATCCCATATCTTTATGTTTCACATGTGGTTGAAGTTGGAATGCAGTTTCATCCCTTAACTCCTGGCACGTAGAAGGGCATTGTCCACTGCTAAATTCACCAGCTAAATAGGAAGCTAAACCTAATGCATTCAGTGAGACTTCCTTGCCAGCATTACAACCTTCATGCCCTCAAGTGTCAAGTGCACAAGTGGAGCCTTGCAGAATGGGTGTCAGTACAGTCATCAATGGTCTAGAAATTGTGAGGGTAACTGAGCACTGTTGCCCAGAGAGGCTGTGGAGTCTCCAGCCCTGGAGGTTTCCAAAAGCTTTCTGTTTGACTGATAGAAAAATCTAGTCCAGGCCAGATTGGATTGGACTAGATGATCTCTCGAGGTCCCTTCTAATCCGTAATGATTATGTGACTCTATGATTCTATTTCTTCTGCTCAGTGATCTGGGATCTGAAACAGATTACCTAACTGTAGGAGAGAAATTAGACATTTTAATAATAATCAGGTTCATTTTGCCTATTAACTATATTCTTTTACTGCAACTCTCAGAGCTAGGTTAGTTGCAGTCGTGCGAGGCTCCCTCTTAAAAACAAGAACCACTTTCAGCTCCTCTATCCAGTAACAAGTGTTTCTTCAGGTTTGTGAGTTTTTCTGCCCCACGCAAAAGTGGACAAAACAGACCAAAGCCAAATTATTTTTCCTCTCTGATCTTGAGCTTTTCTCATGTGGTTAGCAAGAGTCTGAGACAAACTGGCAACGCGTTCCTGCTCCGCTTCAAGTAGATGCACTGTTGAGAGAAAGCGCCACTGTACAGAAGAACAGACGGAACTGGGGTTCCAGCTTTACTTCCTCTTTCAGCTGGAGGTATTAGAAGTCTGACAACACACACAGTGAAAAATAAGAGCATTCAAGTGTTCTCGGCACTCAGAGCAGAAGAAGAAACACACAACTAAAGCTTCCTCCAAATGAAACTAGAGCTAATTTCAATAAATTAAAAAATAATAAAACAATGACATTAACCTCTTTCCTTACATCTGTTAAACCAACATAGGAATAACTCTTGAAGACTCTTTCTTCACTGTAGATGGCCACATTTTGTAGCTAAAAATATAACCATGTTCCCAGAAGTAAAACTGAAAAATAGGTACCCATCTTAAATAAAAAAATGAAATACACAATCAATACCCTGCTGAACAGTTTCCTGAGCTCTTTATGATGCATTACCTGCTTCTGAGAGCACTGAATGCACGTGTTTTGAATATCCCCTCTGCTGCTGCAGATTCCATGTTTTCTTACAGCTGAGGTTTCAACCCTTATGTTTATGTTAACGTAAGATTAGCACTGTTATGTATTCCTCCTTCCCTCTTCTCCTCTCTTTCACACGTGCACAGCTTTGGTGCCTCAAGCAGTTGCGATTCTAAATCCAAGGGCTGAAATTTCTTCAACTTGCTAAGAGAAACCTGAGCTGCATCCACTTCCCCTTCTCCTAACAACTGAAAAAGCACAGTAAATTCCCAAACCTCCACTCTGTATTTGCCCATGAAGCTCTGCTAGTAGCTGAAGCAGGTCCAAAAGCTGCAAAATAAATCTGCAAAGACTACACAGTATGCTTGACAAAGAGTCAGTTATTTTCAATATGCCAATCAATACGTATTCCCATATTTTTAACTACTTCCAGTGTGACTGTGCTTACTGCTAATGAAACTTAAGGAAAACCAGACTTCAGATGTTGTGCAGCACAGCTCACCCACCTCTGTGTGGTTCTGCTGGCGTGCAGCAGGTTCAGTCTTTGAATCAAATGCTACCAGATAATCTTTCATCTTGTGAAGCAGATGAACAGCAAGTACTAAACCAAGCAGCTATTATTACAACTCGTAATCTTACACCAGAGCTGCAAACAGTACATTTAGGGGTTAAAAGTATTTTTTAATGAGCACATCTGATTGACTGGGCATTAGCACAAAAGTACAGCAGCACGTTTGGATTTTGCAGTTTTAAGAAGAGAAAGTAAACTGGTACCAACATTCAAGCTTCTCTTCCAATTCCACCAAAGAAGTCAATCAAAAGAAAATTCAGAGTGGTATCTCTTGCCTTTTGAAAGATTAGTCCAGACCACAGGGATATTTAGTCATCTTTACAAATGGGGACCTAGTGACTTAGTATGACTATGCATTCGAAGATATATATTATCTGAACACATATTTGTAATGTTTAAACGTCCACGACGCGCTTGTTTCAAATACCTTTCAAGTACACACAACACCACCACCAAAAATCCACACAGGCCTCTGTACTTATAGTTAATATCATTTCTATCTTTGGGATTTGTGAAAGATCTGGGAGCAGGTCTGTTCCAAAATACAGTGAAGGTCACAGGACACACCTACAAACAGAATCCAGATCTAGTTTGTCCTTTGAGTCCACATAAATCAATGAGATTCCTTTAGTACATTGCTGAGAACATGTCCTACACAGCTAACTTCATTGCAATGTAATCTGGTGATAGGATGAGGGGCAATGGATGTGAGCTGGAACATAGGAGGTTCCACACCAATATGAGAAGGAACTTCTTTCCAGTGAGGGAGACAGAGCACTGGAAGGGGCTGCCCAGGGAGGTTGTGGAGTCTCCTTCACTGGAGATGTTTAAGACCCCCCTGGATGTGTTCCTGTGCGACATGGTCTGGGTGATCCTGCTGTGTCGGGGGGATTGAACTAAATGATCTTTTGAGGTCCCTTCCGATCTCTAGTGATTCTATGAAATGTGTCCCTGCCTGTGGCAGAGGGGTTGGAACTAGATGATCTCTGAGGCCCCTTCCAACCTAAAGCGTTCTATGACTCTGTGAACTTGCCAATTATAATGTGAACTCCTTTCTTTTCAATTATCTTTCTTGGTAACCCACACTGACACTAGACTTCTACTGTACTTGTTAGGATAAGAAAGGACAGTGACATCTCCAGACTCCATATTTTGTAGACCTGACACATAGCTACTTTAATCTGTAAGACACCATCACTCTGCATGCTGTTTCAAGTAGAACAGATACTGGTGTAGTCACTTGTTTTCAAAGTATACGTAAGCAGATTCTTAGGCTACCTCAAACCGTGAAGGCTTTTAGGTAGCAAGTACTCACATTCAAGTCAGCTCTTCAACACTTTCCAGTTGGTGGCCTGGGCAGACTTGAAATATGTGCTTTCTTCTTTTTTTTTTGTTAACAGCCCACCTAGTTAAAATACTGCAAGAGTCTGTGCCTTCTCTCTTCCCCAGCTAGCCCAGCTGGCACTCTGCCAACTCTTCCTTTTCAGTTATGAGGGAGAACAAGAACATCCTGCTGTAGCAGCCAGCTGGCTTCCTTCTCCTGTCAAGGACTTAATATACTTCCATGAAGTATTCAGCTGTTGCTGGATGAGAGACAGAGTGCTCTATAGTGCCTTCTCCAAACAGTCCTCCTCCTTGACTAGCACAGACTGAATGGATGAAAGAACCGTATGCGAAGGAACAGGAGTGAGGGCACAAACACAGCTTTCATTCTTTGGATAATCAGTCACCTAACTCACCTTAACCTTCAAGATAAATACTTTCTCTCCAGGACAAAGCCTCACTGGACAAAAGTTCATGCAAACTTGAAAAACCTTCAAGCTACTTACAATTTCCATTGATTTCCCATTATACTTAGCTCGAGCTTGGCTCAATAAAAGCTTTCTTGTACCAAGGATGAAAATGTTTCCACTCAAAAGGAATGCAAGAAAACCAAACATTTCCAAAGTTGTTTTAAACATGAACATTCCCATTCAATGTCTGTACCTCAAACATCACTGCAAAAGTGAAATGAAAGCACAAAATGAGGACTAGCCTCGCCAATTCTTACCTTATTTTCTCCATGAATCACAGATTCAGTCAGGCCTGGAATTTCTTTTGCTACAGCAGCAGGAAGCCTACCCTTCCGGTAATTTCAAATTACCTTGTTGGTCATTTCAGCTGGATGCTGAGAAACTTGCTCCAGCTGCTCTTGTCTCACTTCCCTGCCATGCTGGAGAAGACAGGCTGGCTGTTCTACAGGAGCCAGACTACACCCTCTCCTCCCCAATGGTCAGCACTTGCACCAAAAGCAATACTCAGCATTGTAGGAGTAACTGCTCTTAGACAGATTCGAAAAGCACAACCACCCCAAAGAATTCTTGAGTTTTAAGAAGCCCAGGTTTATACTTTTAAGTATGGAATTGGCATGAATGGATTTGCACCACTTAAAGTTAAGTTTAGCACTTAGATTTCATTTGGAAGTCAAGTGCCCATTGTTTTGGGGTATCTGGAACAGCCTACACTGATTCAGTTATGTGGGGAGTTTTTATTTCTCTAAACTAATGTATTTCAGATTGTAGTAATCTGGACTCTCAATATATTATTTAAAAGAGCAGTTTCCCATCACCTATACTGATACTGCCAAAAATCATATTAATAGATCAATCTCTTTCTGCCATTACAGAGTGTGAAGAGAAAGAAACTGGCAGTTCTGTTATGGCTGCACACACAACTTCACAGCTATGCCTTACCAGTACCTTAGCTACAGCTTTTAGTTCAAATTAATCATGTTCATGCAACAGACTCCAATTTCTGGTAATTTTAAGAGCTACATTATTAACTCTCTGCTATGTGTAAGCATCTCATAGGAGGCAATTAAATAGAGGAGCAAATGAGGGGTTCTGCTCCCAACGCTGACTCTGGCTGCACTGTGCAGTCACTGTTTTTTTCTAGGGCACTTCCTCCATGTGACTGGGTCATGCTGTGATGTTTAAGACACAAATGCTTCAGACCACACCAGTACAGCCAAACAAATTCTCTACTCTGGGAAAGTTACAGATATACACAAGTCTAGAACAATCCCCTTCTCTTAATGTACCTTCTTAATTTGCATCTTCAAATGTCCCCTTTCCCCAGCTATCCTACCCTTTCCCATCACTCTTGTCTGCATTTGATTTGTCACCAAAGTAGATTTGCCCTCCCCTAAACAGACACGTCCTCTTCATTTACCACTTTGCTAGTCAGTCAGTGACCAAAGAGATTAGTTTTCACTGAAACATAATCATCCCCAGTAATAACTGACCTGCACATGCACCAAGTACTTCATGTCCCAGTGCAGTGGTTTTCAACCCATGGCAACAAGCATCTAGGAATTTGTGGGCTGTTTCTTCAAGAAGTTCATTGATACGGTGTCACCTTATGGTATGACACTGTCAAGGAATCTGCAGTATCCCTAGGCAGCCTTTCAGGGCCTTCAAATGCCCCCAGATGAGAAGAGCAGTAACAGGTAACACCTGTTCACCTGGGAAATATCAGTGTGAGGATCTGATGGCTAAGAAGGACAACACAATCACCTGCAAGTGGTGCTGATATGTCTGCAGGAAAGAAGCTTCAGCTGTTATCGTAACTGTAATTAGCCAGGCATCTCCCATTAAAATATCATGCTAATTTGAAACAGAAAATATACTAAGCTATCAATAATAGATTCATAAATACTAATTTGTGATAATTATTTTATTTATCCTTTCATGTTACTGTATTTACAACTGAACAAGCTCTGTTTTCAAGTAGTTATTTCACAGGTAGTGGCTAGTGAATTAAATAAGAGAGTACTATAGGAGTTAACTTTCAATTTAACTCTCAGTAAAATATTATCACAGAAACTGAGAACTTGAGTTCTTTACTTTAGGATGCTTCTTCCCCACAGCATCCTAAATAGAAGGGGGAAAAAAAAGAGTAAAAGAGAAAATAGAAGGAAAAAACCAACCCAAAACACCAAATGCAAAACACATACGAGTAATTTATTTCACAGCTATAGCTACACAGGAAGTCAGTTCTTTAAGGGCAGTTAGTAAAGGCACTGTTAACTGACCCTCAAAGATGTGTTCCCTCAGCCCAAGAAAATGCTGAACTGCTCCCCCAGTAACCTTCTGTCACTTCTGGCTATGCTGTGCATTTACCATCTTCCCTGTAATGAAACCTAAACAGTACAGACCCCAAATGCTCTGCAGAAAAGTGACCTCTGCACTGAAAGGTATGTATGTGCTCAAAGTTACTTATTACATGGAACAGATAGAAAATTCAACTGCAACAGGTAGAATTACCCTCTGTTAGTGAAACAAAAGGACTATCTGCTTTTAATTCTGTTTTTCTAACAAGGCAAATCCAGCTTGACTTCGTAGAAATTAATCGCAGAACTTGGCTCTTTCATAGCTGGTGTGAATCTAGATGGTTTTCACAACATTTTTAGGGATGGGAGGTGGTGGTTATGTTTTTTTTAAGTAGCTGCAGTTATGAAAGTCTCCCCTTTCACAAAGCTTGCTGGTCCTGCAGCTTCATATTTCTACCTTGCTCTTCCTGAGACTGCCAAAATCACAGAGTTGAACATGTTGTGACACTATCAGCTATTCCAAGCTTTCCATTTGAATCTTATTTTAAGAACCTTTCTTAGTCTTTCAAAGCACACATAGCCTAAGTTAGACTTTGACAGGAAGGAAGATCTGAAGGGTTTGATGAGGTTTTTCACACAAGCAAGCTTATGACATGGCTCTCATTTATTAGATTACTACTGCCTTGTTACTCTTACAAGCCCACAGATATGGCTGACAATGTTCATTTGCCACACAGAAACCTCAGGTTGGCAGTCACAGGCTTCAAAATGGCAATCTTCAACTGGTTAACTCTGAACTTCAACCAAGGCTCTCAAAGAAAGGAAGAAAGATCTGAAAATACAGTAGTCCTGAATTCTTAATGTTAACGTTTTGTAGGGAGCTTGAGCTCGTTGCTGGCTCAGCCCTGAGCAAAGAGTTGAAGCAGACTAGCTGCAGAGGTCCCTTCCAATCTATATCACACTATGAGTATTGAAGTGCTTTCATAGAAAGAATTTTCTTTTGACAGCTGCCAGTGTTTGTCCCTAACTGCAGAAGGGTTTTTGAATTACTCTGAAACTTTTAAGAAACCACTGGGCTATATTTATTTCTGATTGCAGCATTAATCTGTGTAAATACAGTGCTAGGAACTACTTGATGAAGTACTTTTATACTTCCCATAACATAACTTTTTATATAAGGTTCAACAAAGCATTCTCTTTCACATCAATTAATACAGATAAACTTAATTCTGCAAAATACCTTTTATTTCAATTATTTTCATGAGAATTGTGGTATCTGATATTGATTTCAATGGACAACACACTGAGAATTCATCATTGCATAACGTAACCCAGCTCATTTCCAGTAACTCCAGTCAACCTAAGGCAAGGCACAGTGGTTGAGGATCTGGCTTGTCTCTGCCAGTAATTGGAAAGGGGAAAAATGTTCCCCCAACTTATGGGCACTGCAGGCCTGGTATGAGCTGCTCTTCCCAAAAGTGCTCCTTGTAAAATACTAGAAAGAGATTTCTAACAAAGTTTTATGGGGATCTATGCAACTAGTCCATGCAGAGGACAGGAGGGTGGATGTTTTCTAAGAAGGGACAAAACTGAGAAGGGGTGAGATGATAGAAGGGAATAAAACAGAGTATCTGCACCAGGTAATGAAGCAATGACATGTGAAGGGTTGTTCAAGAGCAAAAGAAGACCTCCTTTATGCACGAAGAACTAGCCTTTCAACACTAAGCAGTATCTACACACAAATACTGTTTACTATCAACTAAATAAATTTATTACAAATAAATTAACCAGAAACCATATGAAGATATTATGGCATGAGAACAGGACCAGAATTCTAAGAGCAAAGCTGAGTGAAGCAAAAAAAAAATAGAATGAAGCTGGAGTCCCATCACAAAACCATGTGAGAAGAGAGCAGTGAAAGAAGCGAGGAGAAAAACCACTTGCGGCTGTGTGCTGCATGAATATTTGCATCTGTCAACAGGCCATCAAAAAGCAAATTGGCACAGTCATAACTTACCATTTATATTCTGGCAGCATCACGTTTGTGCAAGTCCTATCAGTCAAAGCCTCCTTTTTGGAGATGGGGATAAGAAAAGGAGATACTGTAATCTACTTCTGTTTGTATTTGCTGAGTTATCTGGTGCTTGATGTGCACCTTATGCACCAATTTTTATTCAAAAATTGACAAATGCATCCCAGAAGGATTTTAACACACTAGCCTTATGTACAAAGGCTTCGGCAGGCACTTGCAGCCATGATTTATGTACTGGCATGCAATGAGGCAGCACTGAACTGTGTGTGCATATTGTACTCACAGCTTTGTCAAGACATCTCACTAGAGCATCAAGGCAAGTTTTCAGCTAAGTAGCCTGTTACTAAGTCTTTCTGCAGATTTTTAAAAACCTGAGAACTGGTGGAGCCCTTTTAGATTAGATAGTGCTGCTTTAATATCTAAACACGACCATTAGGATGAAGTTGTTATTTTTACCTGCTCAAATTTAACTTTAAAACCACATTATCTTAGGTAAAATATGGGTGTGGATGATAAATGGACTTTGCTATTGCAGAAAGTGTCCCCAGTTCTGAAGTGCAGATACAGCCTTGAAAAGTGATGAGCACCTTCTCCCCTATACAGCACAACACATGACATGTAGTACAAAGACCTGATGTTGCACTGAAGAAGATCATCATCACCATAATTAAGTGGGTTTAGAATTCCTGAATCTTTCTGCAGTGCTATCTACCTGCTTGTTTGAGGAACACAAATAAAGACAGCAAAGAACTGACCCAGGACATGCAAAGGACCTGTGGAAAGACAGAGATGACAAGGAGGATAAGCAATACAAGTTCTAGTGCCAATCAAGGAAGGAACAAGAGATAGCAATGAGAAAACCAAGGAAGTGCTAAAATATTATGATATCAAGACATAGAATCATAGAATCACAGAACATTAGGGATTGGAAGGGACCTCGAAAGATCATCTAGTCCAACCCCCCTGCCACAGCAGGGTCACCTAGACCAAGAAGCACAGGAAGACATCCAGGTGGGTCTTAATCATCTCCAGTGAAGAAGACTCCACAAGGAGGATGTCAGGAAGATGGAGCCAGGCTCTTCTCAAAGTCACCTAGTGATAGGACAAGGGGCAATGGTTGTAAGCTGGAACATAGGAGGTTCCACATCAACATGAGAAGGAACTTCTTCCCAGTGAGGGTGACAGAGCACTGGAACAGGTTGCCCAGAGGGGTTGTGGAGTCTCCTTCTCTGGAGATGTTTAAAACCTGCCTGGATGTGTTCCTGTGTGACTTGGTCTAGGTGATCCTGCTGTTGCAGGGGGATTGGACTAGATGATCTTTCAAGGTCTCTTCCAACCCCTAACAATTTTATGATTCTGTGATTCTCAGAGAGGTGAGAGAAAAAGGGCTTTTACTTGTAATTTGAATTACTGAAATTCAGTGTCCTGGTCTGTGACAGTCCTGGTCTGTGACAGCCACCACTGTCCTGGCTTGAGGGAAACCAGAACTAACTCTCTATTCAGTGACTTTACTTCTCAGGTCTGTCTCAGAGCGGTAAGTAATCTTAAGTGGCGTATTTGTGCAGACAGCGTCTGCTTCTAGCAGTGATAATGCTCAGTGTTTGTAATTACTGCAAAGGATTGGTATGTAAAAAGACTCTTGCTTACACTTGCTCCTGCGAGAGCCAAGGTCACTGCTAAACCTTTGGTGCCACACTGGCATTGCAGTAAGTGAGAGGCCACATCTGTGGCATGGAGTGGACAGGTGATCCTAAACTGACCAACGAGACATCCCATAGACATCATATGTGGTATAAAGCTGACAGATAACAAGGGCCAAACTCTCTTTTTCAATGACTGGCATCCAAGGAGGGCTCTGTCCATTGTTCTGCCTCCAATCCATGCATTCCTAAATCTGGTTTCCTCCAGACTTAGAATCCACCTCCTGAATCTAGTTCGCATCTGCCAGTGGGACTTCTCCATCACGTGCTCACAGCATCACTGGTAACAGCCATCAGGGAGGCTGGATTCAGTACTGATTTTGTACATATTTGCATACATTTTTTTTTTACTGTCATGGTTTCATTAGAGCAGTTTTAGTTTTCTAATCCACAAGTCTCTTTCCCTTATTCCCTTTCTCTTCCTCCTTTGGTGAGTAAGACGGGTTAATGGAGCGCGTCTGTCATTCATCTAGCAGCCAGTCCAGCGCTAACCCTTGACATCTCCCTGTGTGAGATAATCACATTCCAGAAGTGCTTTCAATATGAGACCAGGTTTTCTAATCCTTCACTCAGTGCAATACTAGCAGCAGGGTGTGCCCTGAGATGCCAGAAGTCTAACATGAGATTGTGCTCTCGGCAAAGCATCACGCTTATGCTGCATTTCTTTAGCTACGGACAACACCTACTTACTTAATTCAGAAGGAGGAGGAAGAAGGCAACTATTTTCCCCCAGGCACTTATCCTGTTCATTTATTATGCCCCTCCAGAGCATATGGCCACAAGCAAAGACAACTGTTTTTCATACAGAGCTTAAGGAAAGTAACTTAAGGTCAGCCACCCTGTGCTTAAGCAAGTCACGGCATCGCTGCTGCGCAGCAGCGAACACACTGTTCCTTCGTAGCGTGCTTTGTTTTGCGACTTCCCTGTTACAATCAGGCAAAGCAGGTAATATTCCTGCCACCTAAAATTCAATTTGAAAAAATAAACTTCAGTTTTACCTACCTATGGCAGGTAAAATTCACCCACCCTAGTACATCTGAGCTAGACAGAATGGCTGGACAGTTACAAGGAGCAAGGAAGACTCACGGATCACTTTGGCACGGTTGGGAACTCAAAGGAAACACATTTCTGCAGAACAAGTTAGGTGTAGAGATGATAAATTAAGTCTGAGCTATCATCCTACACTCTCCTTGTAGGGATAAACAAGCACCTCTACAAAGCAATTAATCTCATCTTAAAATGCATGCTTGAGACAGGTGTGATTAACAACCTGTTGAAGGTACCGTGTTTTCACCCCAACCACGAGTGATTATCTGAGGCACTGACATTCAGTTTTAAAATCTTTAAAGCTGGAAGAGACAAACTTCATTCTCATGGGAAAAGAAGAATACAACATGTAGTTCAGCTCCTCCTCTTCTGACCAGAATATCCTTCTCATTACACTTCAACTAAGAAAATGTAGTCCTAGCAGAATCAGCCTCCATTTCTGCAACTAGTGACATACATGTATGTTTTGAAGCTGAGAGACAGCAAACATCTCCCACTGCTCTTTGGACTGCTGCCACCTTCAAACACAGTGGCCAATGGGAACACTCCATAGCTGGGGAGGGAACTTGTGGTCCCTCCACAGAGCATCAGTCCAGCCTCACCAGTACTGTGCAAATCAACATGCAGACACAGTTTCACTGACCCCTTCAGTCAGGACAGCAGCGTTCAGAATGCTCACACGCTGCCTCTTCACTCACAGATGCCAGTCCCAGCACCAGCTCCATCCTTTGCTCTGTGCTGACTCCAGCACTGGTGCACAACTTGGTGAGTCAGCTGAACCAAGAGAGGTGAGAAGATACTATTTGAAAAGCCTTCCCTGATCACAAGTTAGGCTAATTATTCAAGAAAATTACATTCATTCCCCAGTTGTCTACAAATGCATCAATCTGGTCTGAAAATGGACTGGATCTGTTGGCATTTAAAATTTTATTCCCACTTGCTCCGTTTAGGCCACAGAACATTCTAACAAAGAATCAGCAGCTCGAACAGCCTGCTGCCTCAGGTAACAGATGTTTGTGCATTACACTCTCTTCTGTTTTGAAAAGCACATGAATTACTAATACAAGTCTCTGTCTTTCAACAGGGACATCCTTATAATTTGTCAAGGAAAATCAGAGTTTACTGGATGTCCACTAATAATCTTCTGCTGAGGAAAAACATAACTGATGTGTTCCAGAATTACAGAGAAAAACTTTTCTTCTTGTCATTTCAGAAGAGCCAGCAGGGCTGGGCTGGAAATTAAGGAAAACTTAAATGCTTGATATTCATTGGAAATAATCTGACAGTGATGGCCAAATAGTTTTAGGCATGAGAAGAAAAGAAAGACTCAGACTGATGAATAACTGGCATTTGACCTGCTGTTCACTTCCTAAGCTGGAAAAAAATGCAATTCACATTGAATTGAAGTTGAGGCTGGCTAAGAAAGCATAAAACACTGTTTCATGTTTGTCACTGCCTGACTGCCTAGTGCTCCTTGTACAAAATTGTTTTGTTCACTACTTAGAACTGCACATTGAGGGGTAAACACCCAGGACAAAGCAATGACCAGAACCTATAAATTTATAAAGCTGTGGCTGAAATTTTTTCCTTTAATAGAGTAATACAATGGTTGTGCAAGTTCATAACAAAGTGCATGTAATATTTCTTGGTTAAGTGTTGAAACTTTCTAATACTAAGCTTCTTCTGGCACACTTACACTTGCCTGAAGTTAGGAGTGTACACTTTCTAGAAAGCACTTTCCCCACAGAAGGAATATGAACCACCACTAGGTAGCTAACACAAACAAACAAACAAAACCAGCCAAAGAAAGAAACCCACCCAGAATGTTTGCCTTAAAAACAACGCCCCAGCAGGATTATGAAATCTTCTCTGAAAGCTTGGGACTTAAGGCACAGAAATTCCCTGCCAAGACACTACATCAGAAGTCCAGTGGAAGATAAATAGTTGTAAATCAAGGTCTTAATTTTCTTTACTCTCAAATAACTTTTAGGATGAGGAAGCCTTTCTCTTCTAAGAATAAAGCTAATTGAAATGAAAGGTTTACAATTGATGTTTACTAAGAATTATATCCGCACCCTGCTTTCTATTAAGATACTCAAGTTGCTTAAGAAACCCAGTGTTAACCTCTAAAAGCAAATAACATTTTCCAACCTAACATATTTCACAAAGCTTGAACGCATTCAGAGGGAAAGAAAGTTTACGTAAGACACAAAACAGACACTTAATCTGACAGGCTGTTTTGGTCTTTCCTTTGGTCAGCCACCAACTGTTTTTTTCCAGACACAATAAAGAAGAGTCTGGTTTGGTTTTAATTAGAAAGACTGGATCCTAATCAAAGGAAACTTTACCTCCTGTGACACAGACTTTGATCTCACTGTTGATGCTGATGCGAAAGAAACAACTCTGACTTCCAAGTTAGCATCAGTTGTATCATTCTGGTCACACCAGTGTCACTCACACAGAGCAGGATATGATCAGGGACAAGCATCATCTCAGTCAGGGTTAAGCCTGGTCTGAGTCAACAAATCCTCCCAACGATCTAAGGTGAGAATCAGTCTTGTCTTCAACTTTACATAGAAATGAACAACACTGACTCTTTCTGCATAGGAGTAGTTTTAAAGGAGGTTACTCTGACACTGAAACAATTATAAAAATAAATGTAATACAAATGGCATAGACACTAAACTAAAGGGGTTTTTAATTAAAAATGTAAATTAAACATTTTAATAAAATTAACAATTTTAATGTAGATTTTAAAAGTTAAAGGGTTTTCCTTATCAGAATTATTTTCAGTAGTTGCAAGTATCAGATAATTTTTTTTTTCTGTTTCTTTTAAAAAAGTATTTGTTTTTTACTTAAACCAGTGTGAACCTCCAGGGAGGAGCATATTAAAACTAACCTAAGAAAATCTGTATCCCAGTCACTTCCAGCTAACAAAGATGAGATGTGTAGAAATAAAACCAAAGCAAAGTCAAGCACATCTCTTGTATAATACACATCTCCCGCTTGGCTGTGTTGGGTTTCACAACTCTTATGTTAGAAGTGTCAACCTTTCAAAATGCCCAAGATCTATCTATATCCCATTAACATTATTATGTGTACATGAGTGAAAAATGTTCTTCCTCCTTCACATTAGTCATTTCAGCTAAAGCTGTTGTTCTGACAGAAAGGGACCATATTTGCTCATTCTGTCATGCAGCCGTAATTCAGCCAAACACTAGCTGAAACAGACCACTGTGTTTTGGACCATTCCATCCTCATTTAGTAAATCTAACTATTTTTAAAAGTGAATAGAGAAAAAGCAAGAGACAAGTATCTGTTGCACACTTGCATGCTGCTCCTCTACAAAGCTAACACCAGGACTGACAGTGCTAAATGATCGTGAACTTCCAATTCATAGCCTGATTTTCAGGCAGTGATCACCTACAACTGCAGCTGAAGCCAGGTCTTACATGTCTGAGAGCTCACGACAGCCTGAAACCAAAGGTACAGAAACTCAGACATAAAAAGCTGAGTAACTTACAAGGGGCAAGGATAGTCTACGTAATTTATCTTCTCATAGCAAAATGAAGTTGGTTTATTTGGATTTAGGTTGGACTGGATGATCTTTAAGGTCTTTTCCAACCTTATAACTACTGTGATACTGTGAAGTGTTCAAAAAGACAGTTAATGAATTTTATACTTTCTATTTATGCTAAACATAGCAAACACCAGTATAATCCTCTACTGAAAGCAGCAGTGACTAGCTTTCCCTAAACACCTCCTGCATCTGTATTTGCTTGAAGAGAGTCATCATCTGTTCTGGCTTTTTGGAATATAGGAACAGTTGGAAATTCTGCAACAAAGTGCTGGTTTTTAACGGCGGCAGCATTTAAGATAGTCCTTTGTACCTTTCCTTTTACAACACTGCATTTACAAAGGCCAATGAAAAAGCTTTCATTATGGCTTCTGTTTTTTGTCTCCCATACAAACTCCTCTATGGGTATATAGGGGTATTTTTGCTTTTTTCTCCTCGGTTAAAAAAATCCCAAAACATTTACATGCCCATATTAAAGACATGTGGCTCTCTCTCCCCTTTTCTTTTTTTTTTTTTCTCTTTGGGTCTGTAAGAACCTACTGCAGTGAGCCAAACACACTATTACTACATAGCATCAAATCACTAACATCAAAATAAACAAGTTTCATTTAGAAGGACACATGAGATCACCTTTACACTGCCCAAAGAGCAGCAGCACAGGGAGAAGAATGGCAGTAGGTCATGGGTTTGGCCTGTTTTGTTATATACAGGACAGTCATAGAAATGTAAAAGATTTACTAGGGTGTCCAGTATAGGGCACAGGGGAAAGCTTTTCTTTTTTTTAGCAAAATCCAACAAAGGGAAAAAAACCTAACTAAAAAAAACCCCCAAACTCCAAACCACAACAACTACAAAATAAAAACAAACCCAAGGGAAAAAAACCACAGATAAAATCTTTTCTCAGCTTTAGCTTATGGAGGGTGGTGGTGAATCTATGACAGGAGAAACTGTAGAAGCAGGGAAGAGTAGGCAGATGGATAGTCCCAATTACTTTCCCAAAATTCAGGAGGAAATAGCAATAGTATCAGTTCCTAGTTTTACCCAGACTTCGTGAGGAAGTAAGAAACCAGCATGACTTAAACTTCGTATCTGCTTACAAGATGCATTATAAGCAGCACAAAAATACTCAAAACTTTGGCCCATTTGCTAATAAAGACCGTCCAGTAAAATTCCTGCAACTGTAGGAAACACAAGACCTCCATTTATATTTGCCTTGTATTTGGGAGGTTATTTTCATAAACACAGCAGCTCAAGTTCTGAAGAGAGTAGTTCAGAGCTTCAGCCATGCAAAAAGCAGGCTTCTTCACAGAAGCAGCACACCTGGAGATGTGCTTAGGAATGGATGTTCAACATCCCTGGCTCAGAGCCCCACTTGCTGCTTGTATAATATTTTATTGAAATAGTCTCCCTTTATTCTCTGGTGCATACTGCACCAATCTGCCTAAAAGCCTATAAATGGGAACATGAGTTTTCCAACATGAATAAACACCTCCGTTTAAACGCTTTAGCAGGTTTTTTTAATTTTTGAGGTAGGACTAAAAAACTTAATGCCTTTTGGAGTGGAGTTAAAACGATTGCTATCACTCCATTTGACTATGTGCACCTTGAAGACAAAAGGCTTTAGCAATCTGCCCTAAGAGACTTCACAGTGTAAGCATCCTGTACATTTCCAAGATCTTACTTTGAGACCAACTCGATTTCTTTGAATAGGGGTAGTTATGAAATAAAACCCTCAGAAAACAACCTTACTGAAGTGCTCTTAACAGAGAGTTGTTTAAACACCCAGGCCTTCCAGGTTTTGCTGTAGTTTAAAACCAACAGAGTAATCTTGATGCCTTCTAAAATGGAAGACAGAAAAAACCATTTTCTCAAACTCCCAGACGCAAAGCTGGAATTACACAAGTGCACCGCACCCACACATTACTTAGTCTGCTTCTAAACAATTTAATGAGAGGGACCTAATCTCAAAATAGTTCCTGCCAAGTGTTCGTTAAATAGTTATTAATCTCATAAAATTGTATGAAATCTCCCAAGCATGGTCAAGTAGCAGCTGTAGGGTGTGAGGTTGTGTCACTGCGTCTGAAGATAATGAGGATATTTGAAGGATATTGGTACCACAGAAGATAAGTGGCACAACCTTTACTGTCACCATTTGACAGCTTAAACAAGAACTACACTTTTGAACAGTCATGAATGATCTGAAGAGTAGTAATTTTATTCTGCTGCGGAGGCTGATAGGTATAACAAGTTGGTGCATATCTGCCTGTGCAGAGAACTCGCTTTCTAATGCAACAGAATCGGAGACCGAACACACAGTTGTAGTTGGGTCACAAACAGTGGCAGAAGGAAGAGCAAAAAGCACAGGACAGCAGTTTTTCAGTGATCACAAGCCATTTGGCATGCATGCAGCACACTTATGGGCTGTGTATCTCGCTGGTAAGCCTCCATTTCACAGACCAGAAAACTGAGCCACCAAAGGCATGGAAGTTACCATAGCTACTTACAACGCAAGTAGCAAAGGCTGAAATCTGAACTAAGGTTTCCAGTTTCCTACTCACTGAACCTTGAGGAATTTGAAAAATATACATTCCAGTACATTCCAGTGCACTCTCATAACAGCGACAGTGTTCGACGGCCATACCTGTTAATTATCTAAGCATGGCACAGTAAAATCATTGGTGGTTACTAGCAGCTAGATAGCGTGAAACAGAATTAGTCTTTGTACCAAAACTAACTCAAGCTAACTCTTCTGACCACACTCACAAAAAGGCCACAGTAACTCTTGTTTCCTTGGGAAGTACAAACCTAGATTTATTTCAGTCAGGTACAGAGAAACATTAGATGAGATTGCTTTGATTCCTTGCATGCATGAGAGCATTTGGTGCATGTGAGAAATTAGGGAAGACTTTGATGACATCAAGTTATCTAAGGACTTGCCAGAGGAAACAAAATGTGTGTGGATCTATGGTTTACTGAATCAAGAGCAAAACAGCGCCACGGAAACGTATCAACCGTTCAGCAAGTAAAGGAAACCACTGATGTAATATTTGAAGGGAAAAAACCAACACACCAAGGACTTTCACCTCTTTTGAAGTTGTTCAAACAGAAACAGAACAGTAACTGTAATTTACAGTTGACTTCCCTGTTGAATGTTATTCTATTGCGCCATCATCTACTTAATGCTGATAAAGCAGCCTTTTTCTCCACAGCATGACTTCACTAGCCAAACTCACAGTTGACATAAAAAGACAACTGATTTGGAAACACAGGATTTTTTTCAGAAGTGCCTGAACAACACCTATCTACCCAATCTGCCCATCCTTACCGGAACATCGAAAGTTTCTTGCGTGTCATCCAGCATCTGAATTTTGATGGAGACAAGTTTTCCCGGGGGTGTCATCGGCGGTTTCTGTCCATGCTCCAAGGTACTGATCCCAGCATTTTCCTGAGCTCCTAACCGGGATCCTGCTGTTGGTCTTTGCTCTGTTTCACCCATGTTTAGGGAACCACGTTTCTTAGATCTGATAAAAGAGTAAGGACAAAGACAACCGTGTCACTTATTTGTAAGAGATTTTGCACACAAGCATCATAGTTTCTATAGCCTCACAGCAAAAAAACCATGTGACCATTTGTTTTAGTATCTCATAGGAATCACAGAATTGCAGAACAGCAGAATCATTAAGGCTGGGAGAGACTTCCAACATCATCAAGTCCAACCATCAACCCAACACTGCTCTGCTCACCCACTGAACGATGCTTCCAAGCACCAGATCATTTTTTAACACCTTTTTAACACCTTCAGGAATGGTGATGCTGGCAGCTACCCAGGCAGCTTGTTTCAATATTAGACTATTCCTTCAGTGAAGAAATGTTTCCTGATATCCCATCTAAACCTCTCCTGGAGCAACTTCAGGCCATTAAGAAAAGCAAGCAAGTGTCATACTTTTCAAAACAGATGGCATAATCAGGTGCTGGACCTAGACAGCTACAGTAATGATCAGTGGGAAAATACTCTTCTCATGGCAAACCAACCTTGCTTAAGGATCTGTGAAGCAGAAAAGCCTACAAGATTGCCTCAAGTACAGGGCCTTAAGTGTTTTGCTTAACTCGGGAACCAGAGCCGCTCTAGAAAGCAGAGCCCAAGTGGATCCCATTGATGGGCCAAGAACTGGGAAGACATGCTACTGGGAAGACCAGAAATGCCAGCACAATTGGGAAAAGCATGGTAAATCTGATTTACCAGAGAGCCCTGTCAGCAGGAGAGGAGCACATAGGATCATAGGATGTTAGGGGTTGGAAGGGACCCAAGAGATCATCGAGTCCAACCCCCCTGCCGGAGCAGGACAAAACTATCTAACATAGATCACAGAGGAACGCATCCAGGCGGGCCTTGAAAGTCCCCAGAGAAGGAGACTCCAATCTTCCTAGCTGCGCAAGGGGAAAGCTACATTTGTACGGTTTGGCTCCATCATTTGCTGAATGTGGATGTCTGCTTCACATCCATGGAAAGTAACCTCTGAAACTGGCTTCTTAATTTTCTTTCTGTGCAGCCGTCACACTGTTACGGAGCGCATGCCTACTAAATAAGTATTCAGAAGGAACAGAGCCACAACAGTGACTCAGGGTGACTTTTCATTAACTGGCACAGCACAGAACTTTCATTTTTAATTCAAGGACCATTAGTTTTACCTGTCAAATGTTACATGCCATACTAGAATTTTATGTCGCTTCCTCCCGTCACCGCACTGTCTTTTGACACGCTAGCGGATCGCATATGGAACCTGCTGCTACTGTCCATTTACCTTTCCTGGCAATCACATTTTCATTCTGCATTACTTTGATGTGCTGATCAATGACTATTCACAGAACACGCAGCACACAGAAAGAATGGAAATGTAACTCTCCAGCTGAACAGAAGCACTACAAGGATACTGCCAGTCACGTCTGGCTGTTAACTCGGAGGTTGCAGTCACTGAAAAGCCTACAGGGGAAAAACAGCAAGCACACGATAGCCTATGTATTAGTGACTGACAGGTAGTAAGACACCAGCTTCCTCCATAAGGACAGAATAAAAGCAGTGCTGGTTTTGGCAGGTTGTACTATTTACTATACACCACTTTTCCATGTTCTAAGCTGCTCCCACAGATTTTTCACACAGCAAGTAGCTTAGAATCATAGAATCATTAGGGATGGGAAGGGACCTCGAAATATCTTCTAGTCCAATCCCCCTGACACAGCAGGATCACCCAGACCAAGTCATACAGTCAGTCTGGGTTAGAAGGGACCACAGGATCATCCAGTTCCAACTCCCCTGCCATGGGCAGGGACACCCCACCCAAGATCAGGCTGGCCAGAGCCTCATCCAGCCTGGCCTTAAACACCTCCAAGGATGGGGCTTAAAACATCACTTTGATTAAAAGAAGTGTGAGCTGAGAAAGAAGGGGATGAAAAGTTAGGCATCACTCACTTCTTCATACCAGCCCAACAAGCACAACTTAAGGAGAACAAAAGAAAAAACTCCCAGAACCACAGGTAGCAAACTTTTGCAATGAGTCGGCATTGCATCAAGACTGAAGAGATGCTAGTGAAACCTTCCCAAGTACATGACATTACCGGAGGGCAAAATTCTTCCTCTGCTGGAACTGTAGTCTAAAACGTGTAAAAGGAACCAATTACATTTCTTTTATTCTTTAAAATTAATTCACTTAAATCTTTTATAAGAAAAGAAGCACCGACAGGAAAGTTGTACTTGAAGGCAGGAATTTCAGGAGACACCAAGCTCTACGGAGTCGACTCCAGACCTACCTATATACAAACAGACGCGATCTTCCTGCCTGTGTAACGCACATGAACATGTGCAAAGGTAACACAGGCTCCCTGAAGTCACCATGTACCACTCACAGAACCAACAGAGAAGGATCTCTGCAGCTGCTTTGTTACTACAGTAGTTTTTGGCTAGGGACAGGCAGGTATTTAAAGTGCACTACATCTGTTTTCTTCATTAAATCCTAAACACAGGAATCAGTCAGTCCGAGTGATATCATTAAATAAACAATGCAAGGAAATATTACAGAGTTTGAACCTTTCTATAAACAGTCGCCTGACTAGATGATCTAGTGGCCCACACACACATTCAGACAGGCCAATAAAGTTAGTGAAACTAGGAGCCAGATTTAGGAGCCAAAAAAATCATGGAGGAAAGGTACAAGCCAAACCACTCCACATCTACAGCTGTGAGAGGTTTCTTTTTTTTCATTACTAACAGTAACACAGAAACCCTTGTAATATTTACGTATGAAACCATTCAGTTACACGCACACACTCTTGCCTTTGAAAGTCAAGATCTAAAAAGTACTGGCCACCCTGATCATACGCACCTACTGCTTACAAAAAGAAAAGCAAACTGTTTCTTTTTAAACCCATACGTATATCTAAACATCAGCATGCTGCACTGGAGATTATTTAAGGGTTTTTCTGTATGACAATGGTCTCATTCATTATGGTGCTGTCCTAACATCAGCATAATACCTTTCTTATGCCTTTATGTAAGAGGCTTTGAAATTATTACGACGACACTCTCTAAAATAACGCAGCACGCTGGTCAAGCTGCTCATCTTTCTCTAAGTCAGCAAACTGAAGTCACTGAATGCAACAAAAGAGCATTAAGCAGATACTGAGAAAACCTGGGGGATTAGCATAGCTAAAGTTTGTCACAATGAAGAGAAGGATCAAGTTTGGACAAAGGATGGAGAATTTTAAAGACACTCTAATAGAAGGATGACGTCTATTAATTGGGAAAGGTATTAACGGAGCAGAAAAAGCAGCAGAGTCTGGTGGCCAACATACAGATCTAAGCGGAAGTGGAGGAACAGAATCAGTAGAGGGGCAAAGAGATTGGCAAAATAAACACTCACCTGAAAATTAAGAGTTTCTGCTTCTCTTTTTGACAACTAGGGCCAAAATCGTATCTACTGTTTCTGCAGCAGACCCACTATATGTCAACATCCTTCTCAAAAATACTGTAGCATATGCAGAGATTGGGAGCTACTGCTTCAGAGAACTAACCTGCATCACAACCTGTGCAGAGAGTTTCCCACAGAGGAGCCTCTGCTCTTTCCCAGCCCAACCCCCATGCAGTTCTGCCTGACGCTGCGTGCAGACTCTAAACCAGCCCAGACCCTTCACTGAGCCCATGCACCTCTACCTAAAATAAAACAATTCAGTGCTTTGTTCTTTGCTGGGTTAGCAAATTAAATTAGCTCTTGGCAGGCTGGCAAACCTAAGTCCAGGGTGAGCTAAACCCAGCCAGCTGCTGGCAGGCCACCAGACTGACTCCAGCCATCTCACCTAACTCTACCTCATCTAACACAAAAAGCTACAACTGCTATTACGTATATTATTTAAAGTCCTAATTTTGTCTCAATCCCATATTAACAATGTTTTACAGAGATACTAAATACTCAGATGAAAATTCAGATTTTGTATATGCTTTCTGCAGCAGCTGGACAAAGGCCACAACGTTATTCAGCATAAAGCCACTTCAGTTCTCCACGTTCCAAACATGGGTATCAGACAATGAGGTTTGGACATTTAATGCAAGAAGATCCTGAAGACTAGTTGTAGGGGGGAGGAATGGTACCAGATATTAAGGTCTTTTCCACTTGCTTTGCCTAAACACATTATCACCGGACAAAACAGAAGGCTCCACACTGCTCACTAGTGTCCTTCTAAAAGTGGGGAAGCCTGAAGCACAGGGGGATGATGTGACTGCCCTGTAAAGTCACACAGCAAGCCAGCTGCAGGGCTAAGCTGCAGTCCAGGCCTCTCAGATGTAGGGCCAACACTACCTCCAGATCATACGACCATGAAAGATTAAAGTAATCCATATAATAAACTAACTCAATGGCTTATAAACCATCAGTATGAACTAGGAAGGTACTAGAGGATAAAAAAGGAACAAATTCAATCCACATCATCCTGGGGTGGATCAGAAGGAGGGTGGTTAGCAGATCAAGAGAGGTTCTTCTTCCCCTCTACTCTGCCCTAGTCAGACCACATCTGGAGTATTGTGTCCAGTTCTGGGCCCCTCAGTTCTACAGGGATGTGGAGCTGCTGGAGCGAGTCCAGAGTAGGGCAATGAGGATGATGAAGGAAGTGGAGCACCTCCCTTATGAGGAGAGGCTGAGGAGAAGACGAGACTGACAGGTGACCTCATTAATGTCTATAAATATTTGAAGGTTCGGTGTCAGGAGGATGGAGCCAGGCTCTTTTCAGCATCATCTAGTGATAGGACGAGGGGCAATGGGTGTAAGCTGGAACATAGGAGGTTCCATAGAAATATGAGAAGAAACTTCTTCCCAGTGAGGGTGATGGAGCCAGGGGCTGCCCAGGGAGGGTTGGGGAGTCTCCTTCACTGGAGATGTTTAAGACCTGCCTGGATGTGTTCCTGTGTGACTTGGTCTAGGTGATTCTATGATTCTGTCAAGTCTTCAGTTCTAAGCACTTCCTTATCTGCAGAAGAACATGAAACTTGACAAACTTAAGATTAAGGAATTATAACAAATAAGTTACAAGGCCAAACACAATACACAAAGTCCACCCATGGAGGGCTCAGAGTGAGCAGCTATGGCAAATCTAACCATGAATGTGAAGATGGTACTTCCCTCTGAAGCCCACGTCACCTCTGCATCAGGCATGAATGCTCCAAATAAGTGGCAGGATGTGTCTGCACCTAGGATACCCCACTGCAGAGACTGATTCACCAATTAATGTGCTGATCCTTCGGATTCCTTGTTCCCTCCCCATGGACAGCAGCAAAGCAGGTATGAATGTAAAGCCCTGGCAAGAGCACACAGCAGATGCAGACCTTTCACAAAAGGAAGACTCCATACTCACAGCATAAAGTGTCTGCATAAATGAGGCCGTGCTTTTATTAACATACCAGAATAACTACAAATGCTAAAAGAATCACACAATGGTTTAGACTGGAAGTAACCTCAAGGTCAGCCAGTTCCAACCCAACTAGACACCTCACAAGTCCAGTTTGTTCAGAGCCCCATCCAACCCACCTTGAACACTGCCAGAGAGAGGACATACAGGACTTGTTCCAGTGCCTCACCAGAAGAAGAAAGAAGAGGCATGCAAGTTTCTTGAAGAAAACAAATCACAAAAAAATCCAAAAAATCACCGAGGCAAGAAGACCAGGCAGACTGAAATCAAATTCAGTCTGAAATTATAAAGATCAGACTGAGAGACAAACCTGTACAAAGCAAATATGGTGACTAAAACAATTTAAGTTATTCATCTAAATAATACTAATACAATTTCTTCACTAAAACCCACAATTTTTAAAGTTATGACGAATCACAGTATCACTGTATCACCAAGGTCGGAAGAGACCTCATAGATCATCAAGTCCAACCTGTTACCACAGAGCTCAAGGCTAGACCATGGCACCAAGTGCCACGTCCAATCCTGCCTTGAACAGCTCTAGAGTTGGCAACTCCACCACCTCCCTGGGCAGGCCATTCCAGTGGCCAGTGACTCTCTCAGTGAAGAACTTTCTCCTCAGAATCAATGTAAAAGAAAGAAATAGAATCACAGAATCACATAATCTCTTTGTTTGGTTGAGTCCTGTAACATCACCAAGTCCAACCATTAACTCAGCACTGCCAGGTCACCACTAAACCATGACTGTGTTGACATGTCCTTTAAATTCCCCCAGGGACAGCGAGTCTGCTGCTGTGCTGGGCAGCCTGTTCCAATGTTTGATAACCCTTTTGGTGAAGACATTCTTAATATCCAGCCTAAACCTCCCCTGGTGCAGCTTGAAGACATTTGCTCTAGTCCTACCACTTGCTGCTAGAGAGAAGCGCAAATCGTCCCCAGCACTTGCTCAGCAGACAGTCCACGCAGACCAGGCACAGAAGCAGGGAAGGCCAACCTACAAGGCAGCAGACACGATGCATGCACTAGCCATCACAGCAATAAATGGCAAATTTATTATTCGAGTCATGCTACGTGAGCCTCATTCCAGGCAAACAGCAATAATCAAAACCAGATTCCCGAGCAGGAGTCGCCATGTACCACATGGGACAGCTGTGTGGGAATCTGACAGATTTATACTTTTCACAAACTATGTTATGTAGGAAGGAGAGGCAGACAAGAAGAGAATTTTTTTGAAAGCTTTGAAGTCACCAGCATCTTAAGAGTCTCTGGCAGTTTCTCATGGGGGAATATCAAAGATTTATTGAAAAAATCTTATCTTTAAAGTCTGATTTTCTTAAGGAACCTTCAAAACCCACAAACATCTGCCTCACTAACACAACATTTGTGCTTCACATTATTCCTCACAGAACCTCATACAGCCTTGAAAGTACACAAAGGTCCTACCAAGAAAAACATACATTAGAAATCTGACATAAATACAGCAATTTTTCGTTAGGCTAATGGACAAACATTTTTGTGGAAGAAATGTGACACCAAAAGCTCTTAAAATAAAGTCAGCTCAAACTTGAAGGTCAGTAGTACAGACAGTGGTGCTGGGTGTCTGCTTCTCTCTTTGCACACAGCAGACCAAGTTTGGCTGCTCAGCCTCCAACAGAAACCTTGCAACTGAACATGGCTTATGGATCCATGCTCAGTCTCCTGTCTGCCTTTTCTGCTCACATCTGCAATATTCAGGTAGCAAACGAAGTACTATCACAAGCCACTTCTTCTGTACAACTGGACTGTGGGAAAGCCTCTTCTCTCTGGTAGAAAGTGATAGGACCAGAGGAAGTGGCTCCAAGCTGCACCAAGGAAGGTTCACGCTGGATGGTAAGAAGAATTTCTTCACCGAAAGGGTTATCAAACATGGGAACAGGCTGCCCAGCACAGTGGTAGAGTCACCATCCCTAGAGGTATTTGAAGGACTTGTAGACATAGGCTTAGGGGCATGGTTTAGTGGTGACCTGGCAGTGCCAAGTTAATGGCTAGACTTAATGATCTTAAAGGTCTCTTCCAATCAAAGAGGTTCTATTGCAAATGATGGCTTCTTCATGAAGTCAGTAGAATGGTTCTAGGTGAGTGTGATATGTTTGACACTTTGAAACTGGTTGACCCAGTTTCTGTGGTACAGTTCTGAAGATAGACAAAGTACTCAGACTTGTAGAACAATTCACTATGCTTAGCTGTTAACACCAAAGTAGCTAGAACATGAAAACAATAAGCAGCACAAAGCTTTACAAACTCAAACTACTTAGTACAACAGCAATGCATCCTGGAATTTAGAATAAAGAACATTTATGTACGTAAAGGACAAAAACCCCTACATGCCTATTAGCATGGCATTCAGAGTGCCCACAGTCATTGTCGGGTCTACCTTAGGGCCATTCAGCCTTCAACTGGAGCTCATTTATCTTCATTGCACTGAGGTCCTAAAGCCATCTGCAATTCTGTGGCAGGAGCAGCTGTTCCAGATTCCACATCTTCTGCCAGATATCAGCAGAGAGCAGTCCCATCCTGCACAAATCCGTTATATGCTATCTTTTTTCCTCAACCACACACCTGGCAGCAGGTCTATCAACAAGTGAGCCAACAGGTTTCTGTATGCTTTTGCATTCTTTATGCATGAAGACATTGTTCTGTGAATCAAGCTGGTCTGGTCTACAAATACTCATTTTTAAACCCACAAAACTCAAATTATTTTTCATGACTGTCAACTCTATTGAACAAAAGAGTAAATATATTGATTCACTGCATGCCATGCTTTCTGGACAACCTTGCATTAGAAATGTACTGTAGGCAAGGAATACTTTTCTTCCCACATCTCATACAAGCAAGCAAAGCCATTGGATATATGTGAGCAACTAAGGTAAGCTCACCCTCTCAAAGGAGCTTCACAAAATCCTCTTCACAAGAAGTTACTCTTGGAACTGGTGACCACTTCCCAGCCTTTAAGGACTGCACTGTCAATCCTTCACTCCCTTTCAATGGCACCCTTGTACCATGATCAACACTATGTACTTGAATCAGAAATTCCAAAATCCTACTCAAACCATCACAGACAATTATACGTTTGAAGGCACTGTAAAAACTGGTAATTCTGTCCACTCCTGGAAATAAATTAGTATCTCATCTGCTAAGCCAAGGGCATGATTAGCTCCATTTGCTCAATTAGTGACTCTTGCAACAACTGCATTTCCCCTTCAAATACGGAGGCATTGTCCGAGGAAAACAGGGAGCTCCTGGAGATACTGATCACTTAACAGCCCGGAGGGAGATACTTCTGCACAAACGTTCTGTTTATTATTAGACATACCACACTTTCAATTAAATATTGCTCACTTGCTTTGCATTTATTGTGTCACAATTTACCTACCACACACGTGCTTCTAACTTATTTGTACATTAAGTTCAATGCAGTGTTTTTCTTTGAGAATCACTTTCCTGCTGCTTTACTGTTTCATCAGAACAGACCACATTCTTTTTATAAAATTTCTGCTTTATTTGAGGGCAGAGAGGGGGAAGGAATGTCTTCTTTACTGTGAAACTCACAGCCTGCTTTGAGATGTTTTTCAACTTGTTGGCAAAACTGCCTGAATGGGAAACGATGCTTGGGAAGAGATCACAAGCTATTGGTATCACACACTTGCATTCAATTTAATTGACGCTCCTTCCATTTTGCATAATCTGTTCATGCCAATTCTGCCACAAAAACCTATGAAAAAATAAAACCTAAGCCCAAGTAACAAAATGGAGTTCTGAAAAATATCTAGAGGGGAAAAAAATTAAAGTGAAGTGGGCATAAAATACACGTGGAAGTCTTACAGCTAGTCCTTCACTAGTAATCAAATGTGTGTAGAACTGGCAAAGTACGTTATCGTTTTATGAAGACCTAAAGCATTTTAAAGTTGAGATATAAAAGCATCATCACGTGGGCAAAAAGCTCTTTCACTTGATGGACAGAAAGACTGCAGAAGCTTGATTGCCATGTGGTAAATGGAGGAACATACAAAGAGAGTTTAAGAAAACCTCTTTTTTTGTGTTTTTCCAGGCAGCACAAAGTCTCTTGATCAACTGGGTCACCACCTGAGCCCACAGTTTGTCACTGGAAAACACAAGCAAAGCAGCTAAAAATGTAGAGCACTTTGGTGGTTCAATAGTAGTACAAAGCACTCCTGAAGCCATTAAAAGCATTTTCCAAAACCCTTTCATGCCATCACTCTGCATAAATAAAGCTGCTGAACCAGCTGGAGTGCTCTGGGCTCATTCATCCATACAACACCTCATGTGAAAGCCAAGCCCAATGTGCTTATAGTAGAAGTAAGTAATCTGATTTACTTCCAGACTTAACAGAATTCTGAAAGGGATCCAGCAACTCATACCCAGCCTCAAGCATAACACAGGCATTTTCCATGAAATAAAAACATGTCAAAAGAATAAATAACTCATTACATTAATACTACTGTTCAGCAGTTGGAGGAAAATCTGACGCAGTCCTGTTTTTCAGAAACAAAACAGCTCAAGGGAAATATTATTTCATTGATCCAAGTATGAGCTACTCTGGATAGCTGTTGGGCACTGGACCTTAATGCAGGTGTTCAATTGTCCTTCAGAGAAACTGCTCCCTTCTTTGAGTAGGTGGACCTCTAGAAGAAGAACAAAAATGCAGCAGTCAGCATGCCAAGACCCTTTCCTGTCTCCTGCTGAGGGACACAGGTTAAGATTTACTGCATTCATGTTATGCTGCACAACTAATTCAGACTGACTGTATGACTTGGTCTGGGTGATCCTGCTGTCGCAGGGGGATTGGACTAGATGATCTTTCAAGGTCCCTTCCAATCCCTAATGATTCTATGATTCTAAGTACAGAGTAGAAGCAGCTTGTGAGATAGCCACCATACATGCTGTGCTGCATGAAAGGGGTACCCTGATGGCCCAGTAGCTCAAAACCGCAGAGAAACACAACACCCATGCTCAGCATTATGCACTTGGGGAGAATGCCTATCCAAACTCGTTAAACTGAAGCCATGATAGTCTTGACTAGTTCTCTTTTGGGCCAAAACTTGTGATCAGATTCCCACAAAATTATTACACAGATCTTTCACTGGGAAAAACACGTATTTATGGTCATAGTTGTATGCTCAGCATGCAACACACTATAAAAACAAGGGGGAAAGTCCTTCAGGCTTTAAATATTTAAACATCTGCTCCAAAAGGAGACTTTTTATCAAGCACTGAATATACAATGATTTTTTTTTTTTAATTAAGTCTTTCACCAGAAGCTTTATTATGCTTGACCAAAGAAAGGCCACGCTTGGTAATGACATCATTTCCAGCAAGAAATGCTCGTACTGTCAAGGAAAAAAAAATTGCTTTATGTCCTGCTATTCAGAAAAACATAAGATTCTTTGGCATCCTGGTGGAGATACAATGGCTCACAAGGCACACTGGTATAATACCCAGATACAGATCCCCTATAGTGTTTTTAAATTATGTCTTTTTTCTTCCTTCAGAAAGCATTAAAAAAAATAAACAAAACTTTCAAACTTGCTAAGGTTTCTATCTTACTTCTCTTCGTACAAACTGTACAATTGTTGTTAACAACTACTAAAAGAACCCTGGAGAAACCCTACCTGTGCTGAACAGGACAGTCTAGACACTGTCTGCCCCTCTGTCTGATGACAGCTCTCTCAATCTTTCAAGATAGAGCACTTCTCTGTCTTTAGATAACTGATAACACTGCGAATTAATTCTGTGAACAGATATCAGAGGTACCCTAAGACAGAGACACAGATACACCGCTGCCACAGGTAAGTCCTCCTTTTATGTCTGGCTAAAAGAGCAGTATTCATGAAGACACTTCATGAAGACAGACCAGGCTTGGTTTTCATGTAAAATTGGTATAGACCAAAGAGGCCTACATTAGCTGCTGTTGTGTCTGCAGAATAAACTGGTTTTCCCACTGTAACCTTTTTCACAATGAAAATTGCCCTCAGTTGTTCCAAAGCAGTAGTGCAAATTTTAGAAGGTGTACCTAGAGGACTTGTCTGTTGAACCAGCCAGATGAAATTGTCCTTTTATCAACAAATCTGTTTCAGTGGAGATTATGCCCCTGTAGTTTATCTTTTACATTTCAAAACTAATTACCTGCTTAGCATTATCTGTAGAATCTGTACTTTTTACTATAGAAGGGGACATTGGAAAACATCACTTCTCTTGGCTCTTTTCTTTCTTGCAGCATTTGCTAGGAGAGAAGGCAGAGATACTGCCAAAGCTGCCCACTGGTCTTCACAGAACTCCTCCAAGTAGCATTGGAAGGAACCTCAACAGAACAGCCCTTCCAATCCAAGCAGGACAGGGAGCCACGAGACTCAATTTATTTTTTAAAATGAAGACATTAAGAGGCAGAAGTTGTCAGATCAAATAGAATGAGGGACATAGTAAATAACACATTTCAAAACATTCAAAGTGAATGCTGCCTGAAAGGTTTTGACAGGTCTTCTCACTACACTTCTCAATACAAGGCTCTCAGTAAAGCAGCATGGCAGAGCCCATAGCTGCACCAGGCAGACTGGGAGATGGGATACTGGACTGCTCTTGGAGAATATCCTACACTCCTCGTGTTCCTTTCTTGGCTCCTGAGTCTCTAGCAACTTTAGGTTATGCTGAGCATGGGAAGCAGTTTTTATACCCATCTCCAACAGCAGTACACAGCACACCCACGGCAGACAAAGACCTCCAAAGAGTAAATCAGGTTTTTTCCTTGCTAACCATGTTCAGGCTTTGCATACTGGCTCACCGTCTCTCCAGAGACAGGGTGAGCATGTGCCAGCCTCAGAGCAGAGGGGCCCAAGTGCAAACTCTGCCTGCCCAAACTGGAGTAGGTCCAAGTTCTGGAGTGGGTCCAGGCCCTGAAACAGAAGGAACGCATCTTTCCTGTGCTGGCCACGGTGGGGCTGCTGCACCCAGGCAGCAAGGAAGCGGAAAGTGGGCATCTGGAGAGCAGCAGGGACAAGTGCCAGCTCTCAGAGAAGCGAAAGAGCAGACTGGGACAAGGATCCAAAACAGGACGGGGAGAGAGAAATGGTCAGGAAAGGCAGACAGGAATCTCAAGACAGTGCACAAAACAAGGGAGAAAGGCAATTACTTGCGAGAGAAAAAATGGACAACAATGAGGAAACAAAACCAGGACAGGCAAGGTGTCTGGCCTCTGACAGTGAGTCTGGAAGGGAGGAGAAACTGTAGGTGAAAGATAATAAGAAGCCAAGAACTGGGCATATACACTGGAAAATGCAAAAGGATTGTCAAGAAGAGCAAGACAAATGAAAGAGAAGAAAAAAGCATTCTTTGATGAAGAGCTAAGTCACTTCCTTCCAGAGCTGGGACCTGCTTGGAGGCCTCTCTCCCTGTTTCTGTCCCTGAGAGAACAGATACCACCTCAATCTCAGCTCCTAGCATCCAACAGCAACCCCAGATACACACTCCAGTCTCTGCACCTTTCGGGGACAGAGGTCAGCACTTATGGAAACCTCTGGGCACATTATTTCAGAAGAAAACAAACACTGAGGCGTTCTCATGTTAAGCAAACTGGTGCATGGTGAGCACAGCAAGTGGCTATGAGAGCTGGAGGGCACAAACACGGATGTAAAAACAATTGTGTTTGAAATACAGTTGTTGAAAAAACAGGAGGGGAAAGCGATGATCAACTACTGTGAGCTGAAGCAATATTACGCTGAAGCAGTATTTATTTTATGTAAATGCATGCATAGGGTATTTCCAGGGCTTTAAATCATCACAGCAGAAGGAGGGTCCACTTGGACCATACTCAAACAATTGCCAGGGAAGGAAGATTTTTCCCCTCTAGCATCACAGGCTTATATTTTTGTAGGGTCACTAATGTGGCCTGGCTTCACCCCTTGGTCAAGCCATGCTGACTGTCCTTAATGACCCTCCTGTCCTTGATGTGCCTGGAGACAGCATCAAGGATAAATTGTTCCATCACCTTTCCTGGGATGGAGGTGAGGCTGACCAGTCTATCTGTACTTGAAGGCTGCTTCTCTCCTCCTCTTCAGCTGCCAAAGTCAGGCACATAAATGCTGCAGAACATCGTAGAGGGGTAGCAAGGCATAGGCATATGCATAGCAAATGCAATGCAGCACACAAGCACCAGAAAAGATTTAATAAGAAAACATCAAAAATTCAACTGCCAGGCTGTATCTTATCCTTCTACCCCCACATGCACTCTCTTGCATAAGTTTTAATCTCTTCTGTAGAGCAGTCCTCTCTTAAGTTGTCCTATCCACAAGTCCTTTCTATCCTGTACCATGACTCCTGTGCAATACAGTATATGAAAGAGAAGCCACAACTCTGACCAGAAACATGGAAAAATGTCCAAGTATTTACAACCAGCAAACAAGCCAAAAAGCAGAGGAACTAGCAGTACTCTGCAGCCATTTGCTTCAGCCCTTCTCCATACAGTCCCTACAGAGCAGTGTTAGGGCACCCTGACCACAAAAACAGCAGCAGGAAGAAAGAAAAGTCCCAGTACCCATTAGCAGCACATACAAATCATTAAACTTACTGCAGATTCTCTTGGGCAATCAAAGCCTTGATCTGGACAAATGGATGGGCACAACCAACACCTTGCTTGCCACACAATCAAAGAGACCACGTGGGAGCTTTTCCCTTTGTAATTCAACCTGGAACGCTTCCCCTTTGCTCCTGTCACTAAAAGATATGAGTTGTGGAGACTGCCATGAGGCTATTTACTTGCTTCCCAAAATAAACAGGCACAAGCCTCAGAACTACACCCTCAATATAGGCCCTGTAATATGTTATCTCTCCTCTTAGCTTTTGGCCCACCAATTCAACAGGAAGCAATGCAGGAAATCCAAGGTATTGGTGCAATTCCAATCCATGCCCTTCCTGTCTGGGAAGGGAGATCTAAAAGCAACCGGGACTCCTGCTAACAGAATCAGTCAACACATCTGCTGAAGGCAAGGGAATTTCAATTACTCAGTCCAAAGCTAAACATAGTTTAGCCAGTACACATCAGAGGAGACCACACTTACTGCCAAGCAGCATTCCACCACCATCTTTCTGACATACTTGGACAAATGACACTGCAACCAAGATGCAGCGAAGCCATGCCCAAAACAAGCTAGTCATGGCTGGGTAGCTAGGATATCAAGCAGTGATCATCAGGTTTGCCTTCCCTAGCTCTCTGCCACTGCACACAAAGCAGTAGTTTAAAACTTAACTTGCTACAGCCCTAATCCTTATAACCTGTTGGCAGCATGCTAGTTGTGGGGTTGCAGGACAGATACCCACTGACTGAAGTGGCCAGCCTGGCTCTAGAAGAGAAGCCTGTTCAGGCAGCAACACCCAGTGCCAAAGGGAAATCATAATGTTCTCTGTATGTTCCCCCTGCTGAACACAAGGCAATGTCAAGATTGTGACTTTCAAAGGTACCCCCAGGATGGTTCCTTGCACAGCCCAGACTAGTGCACTGGTGTGTAACAAGCTACAGTCTGCCAGAGCCAGGAGCAGGAGGCAACAGCCTTGGCATACAACCAGGGAAGTCACTCCCCAATGTATTAGGTACTACGATGAACTTTCCTCTTTTGAATGGAACATCAAACAAATTTGCTTGGCCTCTCAGTCAGTAAAACTATAACAAAAACATACAAACAAAAAAGAAATTCCAATTAATTAGAGAGCTGTGGGAGGGAGAGAAGGGAAGAGAATACTCTTTCCTGTATCTATTTTTAGGCTGTGTAAGGCTGTCTGAAACCATGGCAATGAGCCTGCTATAAATCCCCTCACCAGCTCACTGTTTTGTTTCCTTACAGACAAGGACAAATGAGCACACGCTACTAGATTAAATGGCCTGAATCAGAAATTTATCAACTAGCAGGCTACTGGAAATGTATTTCTCAGTTATGAAAGTCACTGGTTAAGACAGGTAGGAGTAGCTGATCCAGACACTCAGTCTCACACCTAGTAAGAAATCCTCTACAGCTCTGATAAATGGCACTGAAACAGGATCAGTCTTCAGACTGCATCTCTCCACTACCACCAGTCTGCTTCTGGGTGTACTTTGACATCGGCGGTTGCACCCTCAGTGCCCAGGTCCCCGTGATCCAGCTGTGGAGGTACATGCCCTCACCTCATTATTACCTTTTCTCCACCCTCTCAACACAGCTGTTTGCCAAGTTGCTGTCTAAGATGGTCCAGTGCTGGGGTCCAGGCTCAGAGGAACAGGTAACCTGGTGTCAGGGGTTTATCCCGAGATGAAATTAACCAATTAATTTAGTTAATGTGCTAATGGGACAAAACAAACACAAAGCAGGGAGTTCGAAAAACCACTTACAAATTGCAGACAAAGCCAAAATAACAATTTTAGAGAATTATTTCCAAGCTAATAACTTTCATTAACACCTTTACATGTCCTGCTCAAATAACACAGTCTCTGTTCTTATGTGGTTGGAGGTATCAAATTCACCCTGGTTTTTAATCTTCTACACACACTAGATTGGCTGCCAGTCTGTGCTACTTCAGAGGACAGAACCATCCTACAAAGCTCAGCATTGCTGTCATGACAGCTTTGCTTGGTATGTGGGGGAGAATGACAGAAAACATACCTATCTCAAGAGAGTTAATTAGATACTCAGCTTTTTAAAGTTTGGCATCCCAATCACATTTTGATTGCACATACTATCAATATCAGGAAGAAGTGGGGAGGAACACCTGTAAGCCTACAAAACTGTTACTCAGCAACATGAAATTAACAAAAACAACAAGACACATAGAATCATAGAGTCATTAGGGATTGGAAGGGACCTCGAAAGATCATCCAGTCCAATCCCCCTGACACAGCAGGGTCACCTAGACCAACTCACACAGGAACACATCCAGGGGGGTCTTAAACATCTCCAATGAAGGAGACTCCACAACCTCCCTGGGCAGCCTGTTCCAGTGCTCTGTCACCCTGACTGAGGAAGAAGCATGAAAACACTAGAAAATGCAAGATTTTGTCTCCCTGCAGAGGACAGGTAGCCTCTTTGGCTGGGTGCAGTTACAGCACACACATCACCCAGGCAGTATCAGCTTCCCAGCATTGCTAAGCAACACCATGCCACATTACCTCAATTGATTCAAAGGAGGGAAGTTGATTCAAAAGCTGCTGAAAAAAAAGCAGAAACTAGATAAAAATGTTGTGCAAATCTCCTACACTCAGGCCAGGATCCTGCACAGTCAGAGCAAAAAGCAATTAATGAAAACCACGGGACACAGACACACACAACCTGTAACAGAGTGAAAAACATCCGCATAAAGACAGGAGAAAGGGAAAACAAAGCAGAGAAGAGGAAGAAAACAGCCCTGCTGCCTCACCTCAGGTATTCTGAGACCAGAACAATGAATTCCACCTTTCTTTCCAGGGACTAAAAAAAAAAAAAAAACAGAAAAAGAGGCAGAAAACCATTGGAGACACAGGAGCATAAACGTAATCCACATCAGAAACAGAGCCTGCACACAACCGAGGATCTTTGTTACAGATGCTGAAGATCAGTAGCAGGGATGGGTATGAAACATTGAATTTTGAACTCCTTCAAAATCAAAACACACACTAACTCTTCTGAATGATAAACACGTCCCCTTCGTTCTGATCCTTAATTCTAAGAACATCTTACTCATTTGAAGAGCTGCATTAAAATCTTGTTATTAATATAATCTAAACCAGAATGGCACACATTAATATTCTAAATAATTCCAGTGTCTCTACAAAACTTTGAAAAAGCTGGTATACTTTTGTATACTTTTACCTGAAATTGAGATCTGTTCTGAGTGATAAAGACAAGAAACAATTCACTTAACCACACCTTCCATGCAAGTAGTTCACGCAATAAGAGCCAATTTACACACACAGGTATTTATTTGCAGAATCATTTAGATTGGAAAAGACCTTTAAAATTATCGAGTTCAACAATTAACTGTACCAAGTTCACTGCTAAACCATGTCCTTAAGAACATGTAATTATTGTCATGGTTGCTGGACCTGCTTAAGCCAATATGAACCAGACAGAGGCAGAAAGAGTTTCTCTGCCAGAGCTGCATATTCCTGCCTTGCAGCAGCTTTGTCCATTCCAGCTCCCACTTCACATTGGGAAGCACCTGGGGCAGTAACACAGGAATAGAAAGGTCTGTCTGCTCAGTAAGACCAAGGGTCAATGGAGACAAGTTGGCCACTATCTCTCTGAAAGTCAGGAAAATGCAAAGTGCTTACAGGAGCAAGAAGACAGTACAGGTGCAAGAAGACTCTCAAAATAACAACTTTAGATCAGACTTTAGGACTAACAGCAGGCTACCAGCATTAGCTGCCGTGCACCCAGGAATCGTAGGGACACTCCAAGACACAACCACAGAACTACAAACCATGCTGCCTAACTTTCCTCCAAGACAAACTCAACAGATGAGATACAAAAAGCCAAGGATGTGCTGCCAATTTCAATAAAAGGGCTCCAGGGAACTACAAGCTGGTAGCTGTAGGCTCACCCCAATGCTGAGAAAATTTCTAGAAACATCAAGACATGGCTGCTTCTCCAACAAGCTTCTGATGACATGTATGGATGTGTGGTATGAATGACATGTATCACAGGATGGTTAGGTTAGATTGGAAGCGACCTCAGATCATCTGTTTCCAAACCCTGTGCCATGGGCAGGGACACCTCTCACTAGAACAGGTTGCCCAGAGGCCCATACAACTTGGCCTTGAACACTGCCAGGGAGGGGACATCCACAGCTTCTCCAGGCAACCTGTTCCAATGCCTCAGCACCCTCACAGTGAGGAATTTCTTCCTAAGATCTAATCTAAATCTGCCCTTTTTTAGTTTGAAACTGTTCTCCCTTATCCCATCACCAAATGCCCTACTATCTGTAGTGTTCTTGGATCTCTTACAAACCTCTGACAGCATCTCCTGCCTCAGGCTTTTAAAGAAATTGAACTGTCATGGGGGAAGATGGAAGGTCATTCTGTGAGTTAAATGATTAGATGAGAAGAAACAGCACAGGAACAAACAGCCAGTTTTTTCACAACAGGTCTGGTTTTGCATTTGTGCTACTCAATATATTAATTATTTACATGGAAAAAAGAGCAAGCAGCAAGATGATGACGTATGTTGGTGATTATGGAATCAGAACTAACTCTGAAGAGCAGCAGATCTGTCAGGTATTTATACACACAACACAAAGTAATAGTTAATATAGTGAATAGAAACCTTGGAATCACTGCAGTTTAACTGAAGTGAGGAACCACTCATTCACAGATGACAAAGCGCAGTGCCAGTTGGGAAGGCAAAGAGAACATCAAAAGTGAGTCAGGGATACCCAAAACAACAGGGATCATCACTGTACCACTGCAAATCCTTGCTGGAGCCTACAGCCTTGGGCTGTTGCTCAGAGCAATTTTCAGAGAAGGACACAGCAGAACAAGAAAAGGTTCAAAGAAAGGTAACCACAATGGGATTGCTGGAGCAGCTTTAACCTAAGAAGAACTAAACAAACAAGTGCTTGTAGAGTAGAAGGGAAGATGGATAAAATGACAAACACAAAACTATGTGTTATAGAGAAAGCAAAGAGGAAACCATGAATTGGAATAAAGGAAATAGGTAGTATAAAATGAAGTTTATCAGGCAGCTTGTTTCAAAACAAGTGGAAAAGGAGGTACTTTTTCCACACTATGATTAATTATAGAACCCACTGTCACAGGATGTTTCAAATATATCAACACATGACTGTATGTATTCATAAAAGAAACTCTGTCAAGTACTGTTAAACAAAGGTACAGACATGACATTCTTACTCAAAGTCCTCGAGCTGCAACCTGCCAAAAGCTGGGAGGGATGACTGTCTTCACCAACTTTTTTTTTCTCCCTAAGCATGACTAGTGGCCATTATTAGAGGTAGGTTGCTGGGCTAAATCAGTTATCTGACTGAAAGTACCAGGAGTAAATTCTATGCTACAGGTCCAGGAATCTTTATCAAGATCTATATTGCTGGGAAGTCCCATCTCTTGATGTCCATCTCCTAAAGCATGATCTCTTCCACTCTCTTCTTGAGGGTGGTCCCTAGGTTGTGAGGGAACATCCATAAGCAGCAACCCACTGAAGGCACAGGACAGGAAAAGATGTGCTTGCTTCCTGCTGTAGAACTGCACTGGGTTAAGCATGTTCCTATTACATGAACACAGCTGTGCTATATTTTTCTAGAATGGGTTAGGTGTGGCCAACTTCTCCTTTTGCCTGCATCAAACTATGGGATTTACCTACTCTTCATTTCGAGGCTCGGGACTATAAATGTCCTTAGAGCCAAATTATACAAGAAGAGCTCCTGTCCCCCCCATTGTGGCTGGCTGAGCTCAATTACAGTGCTGTACTAGGGAGGTTGAAAGTCATTTGAGAAGTCGTGTGGTTACTGAAAGGCAGTACCAGAAAAAAGTGAGGAAGATGAATGAGGAAGAAGAAGGAGGCTGGTCTACTTCTGCAGAGATTCATAAGCTGATTGGCAAGGGCAGACAGCACAAAAGCTCTCATCCCAAAAGCCCACTTAAATGGTAGGCAAACTACCAACCTGGGGGATGTCAAGAAAATGGCCTCTTGATGATATCTGAGGCACCAACAGATTTATGCAGCTACTCATAACGTGAGATGTATGTCCACTTGCATGCCCTCACCATCATGTTATACATACAATTCTATTTTGTGCCTAGCAGCCAGTATTTTGGGTTTCTCTCCTGTTGTTAAAGATGTGTTTAAAGTGCCTTAAGGTTCTCTTTCATAAATACTGAGAGCTTCCAGTGAGAAGTGAATTTGCGCTTCTCAGTATCACCCGTTTATAGCTCAAGTACCTAGAAAATATGTCGAGCTTAGGTACGCTATTTCTCTTGGGAGAAACTGATAGAGCTGAAACCCAGAGAAAATCCTTCCCCTGGGAAGCAGCAATCAGTCATGAGGAAATTTCCAACTAGAAATCCAGACAGCAGCCTGCTCAACAAGATCTCTCTCGCTTCATGTACTATTTGTTTCCACACAACACCACTTACTTACACTTTTCTGTTATGTTCTGCAAAGTTTCACAGAGAAAATCAAAGCCAAAAAATAAGCTAATCTCTTCTAACACTGTATTTGGCTCATCTGCTATTCCAACTGCCCTGTAACATCTATTATTGGTGATGGCTTTCCTGTTCTATACAAATGTCTCAAAGCCACAGAGGCTGAAAGAGATCACCTTCATCCACTGTCTGCTGCAGGCTCTCTGCTGCACAGCACTGACAATATGAATCTCCAGATAAACCCACAACTTGTTCCTACTGGCCCCTATGGTGAACTGTCAATGGAACAAGTGGCCCACATTTTCCTTCCTGTGCTGAAGATAAAACTAACAATAACTCTTAAAATGATATGAAATACATCTGAGTAGCTTGTTCGATAACAAAGCTCGTTCACTGATGTGCCTTATGCTGTTATGTGAAGAGGTCAACTCTTCCTTGAGACATCAGCAGCACTTGTCAGATGGCAGCAAGTCTGTTATTGCCTATTTTGTCACGTTCCTGGGCTTACTTGTGTTGGCTCACAGTAGTTATCTCACAGATTTCAATACTGGCACTACGGTGACTGGTTCAGATTTGCCCCCACTTCTCCACTGTGATTTCAAAAACACAAACCACTTATTTCACCAAAGGGTGACTCCACCCACAGCATCGACGACACAGAGCTGCTGTCCTACGTCTTCTCATGATGCTGTGTTCCCACAACATTCAGTCTTATCTACAACTGCAAAACCACAGAAACACTGGAACTCTAGTCCAGTTATTGGTACCTCATTTCTCTTCACATGCCTCTGAGCTCCCACTAATTCTCAGACTGTTTATTAAATAAAAAGTACCACTGCTCTGTTTTTGGATTAAATGAGACACATCTCCATGAGAGATTCACTGGTACTACTCTGTAACTTTGCAGTGCTTAATACAGATCAGACTATACAATTCTGCGTCATTTGATGGCAAGTAATTTATTATGCTGAGGCCCTTTTTAGCCAACAAATCCAACCAGACTAAGACTGGCCATTAGAAGTTCTGACTTATACCTTCCCATCAACACCCATAGTCATGCTGATTCAGTGATGGGGTCCACCACTGGGCCCTTTCACAAAAAGTATCACAGATTCAAGAGAACTAGACCTCATTACTACAGCCATATGCGTAGTTCCTAATGGAAGATATTTGAAAACCATCTCACAAAAGGTGGAGGCCAGTATTACCTCGCTTCTCTGTCTTACGTTTTCAGCATGAACTCTTCCCCTTTTGTACTAAACACATAGGCAGAAATCAGCCCTAACATGTCCCCTTGTATTGCAGATCCTTTGAAGTTAATGCTAAGATACATTCATCTATTCTGGTTTTTTTCAGCCTCTGAAATTCCTTTCATGTTTCCAATTTCAGCAGCTTATGATCCTGGCCTTTTTCAAACAAACCCTATGAAGGAATGGAAACAATGCTGTACCAAGCTTCACTGCATTCTGCAAGACCTCCTGACCAGCAGACAACTTTGCCATAATAGTTTGCACTTTGCCCAATAACAGACATAGTCTTAACACGTTGTTTTAAGTGCAGACCAGCCTGGAAGGGGCATTTTGGGGGTACCTCCTGCTCCCATTTGTTTCTGTGCACAGCCTTTGGATTTTGCTCCACCAAACTGCTAGGAGCTCCAGAGAGCCCACCTACCATGTTGTCTGCAGTCACCCAACCCTTCCTGCATTGAGGTTCAATTTTTAAGCTGAACAGCTGTAGCAAAGAACATTTATAGGGAAATTTACTAAAGCCTTTTAGTAGCAGTAATGCAACATTTACTTTCATAAAAAAGACATGATTTTTAATATTCTGCTTTGTTCAGGCATCATTCAGAGTTAAGGAACCAGACAACGAAGCCAACCACCAGTAGCACTTTTAACTGCTCAGCATCAGCCTCTGCATTCAGTCTCACAAGACCTTTGTTTGGAAAAAATATTCCTGAGACTGTTATCTCACCTGAACCAGAGGGTATTTAAATGCTCCCCTGTTTAACCCAAATGAAAAGCTGCTGTTATTCCAGCTGTCTTTAGGAGACTGGGTCTGTGGCCACTCACAAATGAAAGATTAATATTCTGGGAACCACTGCCACCAGTATGACTTCCAGATCCAGCTACAGAATGAGGAAGTGCTAAAGTTTTTATATTGTTAAAAGAGGACCGTGGGCATACTTACGTCAAGCAGCCCATTTCAGGTATCAAGTGGCACTGGGCTGTTCTCGGTGTCACGTAGTGATAGGACAAGGGGCAACGGTTGTAAGCTGGAACACAGGAGGTCAACCTNCGGGTTCTACGGGTTCTACGGGTTCTACGGGTTCTATGGGTTCTATGTAGTATCCAGGTAGCATTCAAGAGAAAAATAAGAGTCTCAACAATATAAAGTTCAGGCTTGCATGTAAGAATAAAAGAAGCCACTGGGAGAAGGAAGAAGAGGGGCAATAAAAAACATTTCAAAGCCCCATCACATCACCAAGAATGTTCCTTTTTTCTCCACCTTCACGAACACCTCAAGGCAAAACAGCCTTGAACTTCAAATAAAAATAGAGCCTGAACAGTGGACTGGGCACCTGATCATTCTGAAAAGGAAAGTTTCAGAAGAGCCTCTTTCAATGTCTTTAAACACATTTCAGACTGAGTTTTCAGGGTAGCCTTCTGGATGAAATCTTTCTAACGTTACAGCGTAATGTAGCTCTAGACTTCAGGCATCCTTGGATTGCTCACTGAAATAGTCTCCCTAGTCTCTGCAAAGGAAAAGAGACTTCAGAAGCTTGAAGGCCTCTACTGTTGCTTATGTAAATGACATTTTGCTATAACAGGTTTTTAAATAAACTGTCTGATCCCTTCCACAAAAACCTGAGGTTATCACAGCAAGGAGGCAAGTAGAAAATAAACATGCCCACAACAGCAGTTTCCAGGAATTGTGCTTGGAAGGGTCTGCTTGTAGGTTATTTCATTCTTTCCCCAATATGTGAAATGGCAGAAAACTCAGGTTTGCTGGTGTAGGGGATGTCTGAATGCACAAACCACCACGCACAAAGTAGCCTGCGGGGGGGAACGAGGCAAAAACCTTTTGGAGACAAGCACTTTGAAAGCAAGTCTGAGGCCCACGCATCTGAAGACACTGAACTTTCCAGATAGGACCAGCAGCTGTAGTATCACAAGTCTTTCTTAGAAAGAACTGGCTATTTTTCTGGAGCAAAAGGTAAGTAACAGCAAAAGGAAAAATAAAAACCAACAAACCCAAACTTTCTGCGTTTAAAAAAGATAAAGTGATGCTGCAGGCTGCACCTTCGCAGTGTTCCTTTTGACCTGCTTCCATGGCTCAATACATGCTCTCCAACATGAAACTTGGGCAAGTAAAAAAAAAAAAACAAACACACCAAAACAACAAACCAACCAAGGTAAAAACAATCAGGATTAAACTATTTTAAAGTATTATTTTATGGTCCAAATGAAATAAAGATAAAACAGATCGCTTACATCGGTACTGCAAAGTTAACATATTAGTAAAGACAAAACCTTACATTAAAACTGCTTTTGCACTTTTCCTCTAGAAGTTCATTTCTATCAGTTGATACATCTCAAAGATTCATTTGCAATTAAATAAATACATTACATTTACTTTGATATCTCTTTTTTCATAACCATCAGGTTACACAACAATCAGACACTTTAAAAAGTACTGTACAGTCTTGTTTACAGTTACTGGTTGGACACCTTTTGTCTTAGAAATTAGCAGTAGATTTAGTTCCAGTTTCACTGTAGGTTTCAGTACACTGCATTTGGAAGGAGCTAAACATAACCCATCAAGATGTCTTCAAATCACCCTAAACAAGCATCACAAAATGAAAAAAAATTTACCACAGACAAGACTGCTCTTTAATCCGGAATTATTTCTTCTGCCACCAAGAGATTAAGATTCAGTGAGCGCAGTTAATTTTGCAATTCACCAATAGTCAAACTTACTGAAATACCATGAAATTCTATCAGGTATTAAAAAATAACCTAACCCACTAAGCCTGTGAGACACCTAATTTGCATGATGCCTTCAGTTAGACACCTGGAGTTCTTTGGATGCTTGAAGTTTTAATGAACATAATCCTAGTTTTCTCCTATCTGATTATTTTGTTCATAGATTAAAAGGGACAAATGAAGAAGGAAAAAAAACACTTTCCTACTTTCTGAGCTTCCTGATGGGCTCTTGGTCCTGAGTTTATTCAGAAAGAAGATTTTTCTCTGTGCATCTGGTCGCTGAATTGAAAGCAAATACACAAGGCAAGAGCTTTTCTGCTCTTCAGAAACAATATTTATGCTTGGAAAAATGGAAAGAGTACAACTCTAGTCAGTGTAAAGACTAAAACAGAGATCTAAAAATTTAAAGGGCAGGTCTCCTTCAGCAGCTTTATATATTTGAGATGGCTGTATACACTAAATGACAATTCAAAAGGCACGTCGTTTGCGCTACTTAATTTGAGAAGTGACTGATTCCAAGTTTTGCATTTATGTGGCACTAGCTGGAGCAGGCAAGACCATCTGAAAAGGTTCCACTTTAATTTGTCGGTTTTATTGTCAAAAGGAAGTTTTTTGTAAAAAGACATTTACATTATTTTTTGATCCATCCTGGTGTCAACTTGCTTATCATTAGGCTCTGCTACTTCCCAAGGTCTGCAGTGTACACTGCAATCTCACATCACATTATGTTTCCAAGTTGATGTTTCTACACTGAAGTTATTTTACTCATAATCCTGGTGACTGCTGCCAGCATTCAGCATCTGATCTCTCATTACTATTTAAAGAAAAAAACACAGCACACACCCAAAAGTTCAAAAAGTTTGTCAGTTGTTTCACAGCCCTCGTTTCAGTTTTCTCCAAGTTTGTGCTACCAGAGCAGGGATCACACAGCAACCTCCATGCTGTCCCAGCAGATCCCACAGACCTTCTGCAGGCTTCAAGGAAGAAATCTAAATTGTTTTTATGTTCCTACATCTGGTTATTTTCTAAGGTTACAAAAGTGAAACTTACTTACAGGAGATGCTGAACTCTAAGTCACACACAGCTAAAGAACCACAACTTTTCCCAGCTCACTGTGCAAACAAAGATGCTCTCAGCAAGGTGTTTATCCAGAAATCATGCTCACAAGAAGCACACGGAAGCCCTTCCTCCCTTCTGCCCCTCGAGGAAACGCCACCAAGAATATTTCTGCCTGAAAAAATCCAGAGAAGACTACAGAGAGGCAACTAAGGTCAACTTTTTTAGGCCAGCTGTTGTAAAGTAGTACCAAAGAGGAGATAACAACTGTGGTACCAACAGTAGGTTGTCATTGACCGGCTAGTGTAACACTTCTGGCAGCAATGCACAATCTCGGGGAGGTGTGCAAGCAGACCAGTTGCACACAGCAACTCTTACACAGAATGAAAGATTCACATCAGAAAGGACCCGAAGTCCAAACTGTGTTAAACTCCAACTACAAAACATTCTATTTTCTAGCCTTGCAATTGTTTTGATACGCTCTACTTGCTGTCAGAGATTACAAGATTTAGAACTCCTTTTGCTCAGTAATTGTATTGCAGCACTGAAAAGCTACCAAGCCCCTTCATCTTTGCAGTAAGGGGTACAAGGGAAAGAATCCAAAAGCAGATGACCTCGTGCAACACTACATGCTGGTATCTAGCAAGTCCCAATTCTCCCATTCTCCCAGTAAGATCTCCTCAGATCACCTCCAGCACGCCTAGAAAAACCACAGTATTCTCAGCCCATGCAACGCAGGAAGATCAGCAGTAACATCCAACTGACAGAAGATAAAACTATTCCTACTCTTCAGTTACTGTGTCCAAGGCCAAACCCTGTGGCTTTGCCATTCACATCACCTCCTGCATTTGCTTTGAGGGATTCTGGGTTTCTTCCCCATTTACCAAGACTACACAGTTTTTCCTGTATCACTGCCTCAGACAGTCCAGCCTCTAAGTGGATTACAATTCTTTGTTGACCACATCAAGTTCAAACAAAACTGCTAGAAAAGCAACCGAGGTTGTTACTAAACAAATGAGGCAACGGTCACGAAACTGGCATTTTCACCCTTCTTGCAGCAAACTATGAGTCTTGCAGCCACGAGTTAGTAGTCAGGAAACATCAATTGTGTATACGATTTGGGAGGCTTAGAACTTGGTTCTCATCAGAAATGGATAAACAACATCTGCTTATGAAGTAGTTAGATACTGTAAGGGAAAAATGTTGGCTTTTTTAAATGGAGGACAACGCAATGAAAAAAATGGGTATGATTCCTTAATCTATTTTAAAAGTATTTCCCCCCAGTTAGTATGGAACAGCCAAATGTGATGATTCTTTAAGGGAAATAAATAGCGTATTTAGCACAGCCCTCAGCTCGCAAAGTGACTCTGACTTTTTGCACCCTCTCCAAAAATAAGATATCTGTTAAGAAGCTCTCTTAATGGGTTCATTCAGTGGGGAGCTTTCAAAGTTGTATTCATCTATTAATAACAAAAAAAGATGAGTGGCTCTCTTAGTCGGTAAGGAAGAACGTGTACGTACTGCCAGGTAGCAGAGAACATCCGTGGCACCTTAGTGGTACCTCACTGAATTTCTGTATTGAATTCTTGTCAGGCTTTGCGATCGGTTGCTCAGTTGATCAAGTTTGAGACAAGATGAGCTAATTAATTTATTTAGTGTGCTAATGGGTCAAAACAAAAACCCAATGAGGTTAATAAGATACATGTTAAGAAGGTCTCTTAATGGATTCATTCAGACGAAAACCCAACCAGGGTTCAAAAGCACTTGTAAAGTCACAGGCAAAAAAACCCAAAAAACTTGTTAAATTTGGGGAAAAGCAAGACACATGGAATTCACACCACATAAAAAAACCCCAACATAAAGATATACAGAGAGTAATCATAGTCTTACATAACTGCCCTGTCTGCTACCTCCACCCCCTCAGGGAGAAGAAAGCTCCAGCAGTTTAACTTGTGCAAAAGTTAAAAAGAAAACTTTCCAGTCCATGCATCCATTCCTCAGTGTCAACAGTTCCTTTAAGGATCAGTTCCACACTCCAGGTTTGCTAAGCACACCCCCTTCTCCAGTGCATCACCTTGTACAAGCTGCAGATGGAAGACTCCCTCCACTTCAGCAAACAATGGGTTGCAAGTGAAACCTCTCCTTTGATGGTCTCTGAGGTTCCAAACTCCCACTCTCTCCTCCATTCACCATGTTCCAAGGGCAAGATGCATCAGACAGAGACCTGACAAAGCTGACTCCCAACAAGAAACTGGAAGGCTCAAACTAGTCATACTGATTCACAGAGGCACTTATTCAGCTTGAAATGCCAAGCTGCTTATCACGAGTTGCCATAGTAACTCCCCAATCCCCTAGGGTAACACCCACCAAATACAAACAACAACAGACTTGCTTTAAGGGTCTTAGACTGGTCAGAAGTATAAAAAACAAACTGTTCATTAAAGACAATTTTTAAAAACAACGGTGACACTTCAAAGCTTTCACAGTGCACCACACTTCTAACATCCTACTAAAGAGCATCCACTAACATTTGGGGTATTTTACTCTGCTTTTTTGTCTCTAGCACACCCAAGAAATTCTAAGGTATCCTTTTGCTGCTGTCTTTCAGCTCAAATGTCAGACATACTAACCAAAATAGATGATGCCTTACTAACACAGATAAAATGATTAAAAATATTATAACCTTGAGGTTATTAATCATGAACCACTTTCACTCTGCATAAAAAAGAGTGATAAAACAGTATGTAGAACGTTTTCTATAATGCAGAAGACAGCACTTAAAGAAGAATTATTAAAATTCAGAAGCAGAGAAAATAACAGGTCTGCTAGTCTGGTAACTAGATTACGCATGATTTTTCTGGAAAGCCAACTGCCATGAAGACAAATCCCTGCCCAGCAACTCCTGAAGGGCTCCATCCCACAGGCACCTCTCTGTACGAGAACCACATAACCTGGAGCAGAATAAAATCTTCCCAGGGAACCACGGAGACTCCCAGGGCAGAGCAGCAAGGGAATGAACCATTTTCAGGATAACAAAGTACAAAAGCATGTAAGGGATGTGGTCTGCAAGCTGAGTGGGCAATTTAAAAATTTAGGAGGAGTTAAAGCAGTTCTACACACACTAGCTTACCAGCAGGAAAATTCCCCAACAGTAGGATGAAGCCTATGGAGTATGGATTTTTCCTTCTTTTACTGAAAGCAGTGGCATTTCAGACATCTCATAGAAGTCTAAACAAAAACATCAGTCCTTACAGGGAACACCCCTGAATCAGGTTACGGATACAGAAAAGAAAGTTTAGGACCTTTGCCAAGATCCTTACAACCAGCAGCTCAAGCCTGTAGTTACCTAGAACTTGTCCTTCAGTCCACCACTGAAAACACATCTCTGCAGGCAATGGAAATAACAGGAACCTCATCCTACAAATCACAGAACATTAGGGATTGGCAGGGACCTTGAAAGATCATCCAGTCCAATCACTAAACAAAAGAGGAAGCAGGTAACAGCAAGGGTAATTATCAGTCAGAATATAAAGTCCTGTCCATTAGAGAGTAAAAGACTGTTCAAGGTGACTAATCTGTTAGATGAGAGCAAAAAAGATTGACTTTTAACCCATGGAGAAAAGAAGCAAGATGGATTTCTCTTGGCTGAAAAATGACAGGCTACAATAAAGTAAAATAAGGTGTCAGGGACATTAATAGTCTGTCTTAATAGTTGATAACTTTCTCACAGCCGGCGACTGTTTCATAGAAGTTTTTCTTTCTTCATCATACAGGACAGGACAAAGTGTATGTAGAACCTACGTGGCAAAACACAGACTGTAAAAACCCTTTTACATTTTAATCTTGTGAAGATCACAAAGAAAATCTTTAGCCAACTGTAATCTACCACAGGGAAGAAGGGAAAAAAGCCTCCAATAAATCCATCAATACTGGGTTTGCTGTTTGCACTCTTCCTAAATGAATAACAATCATACAAAAGATCTGTGGCAGCTTCTAAAGGCTTGATGCCAAAAAAAATTAGTTCTGTTAGGCCACCAAAACCCCAGATGAGCCTCAAAGATCGGAATTCCTTCCATGCTGTTAAAAAAGGCTAACGGAAAAAAGAGTACTAGTCAAAACTTACATGCTTACACTTCTGTTGGAGACATAAATGCACAGCTAACATGTTCCAGAACTCTCTAGGAGTAACAGTTTTTTGGTTATAAGGTTACTGAAACTTTACAAAATACAAACAGTGTAACCTTCCACATGTTTATCCTGTCAGTGGAAGATGTCAATACAAAGACTATAGATAAACACTACACAAAGCTGCCACAGAGAGTAACAGCGTTAAAAAAGGGGGTTGGGAAATTAAAACACCCATAGAATTCAAGAAGTAAAAACAAGTACATATTGTATCAATAATCAATACAACCAGTTATTGGTACTACCTAAAAACTTGCTTAAAGTATCACAAAATCACAGAATTGTTGGAGTTGGAAGTGACCTCTAGAGATCATCTAGCTGAACACTGCTGCCAAAAAAGGACGGTCTAAAGCACATTACACAGGGCTGCATCTAGGCAGGTTCTGAGTATCCTCAATGTGGGCCCACATTTTCCCTAGTCTTCATTTTCTATTGATACACTGGAAAAAAACCCACCTTCTTATTGTCTTTGATAGCCCTTGCCATTTTTAATTCCACATTGGCTTTTGCCCTTCTCATCGCATTCTCTGACAACATTCCTATATTCGTAGTGTCCAGCCTTGTTTTCCACATTGTGTAGATTTCTTTCTTCCTTCTGAGTTTATCCATACTCACTCATCCATGTAGGTCTCCTGCTTGCTCTCTTACTTACACAGATGCAGCAATCTTGAGCTTGGAAAAAGGCATGTGTGCATACTGACCAGCTCTCATGAACACCCTTATTCCCTCTAGGAATACCTGATCCATGGTATTCTGCCACACAGATCTTTGAAGAGCCTAAACCCTTCTGAAGTCCACACTTGAAATTCTGCTTGTTTCTTATTTCTTCGTCACACAATACTTAACTTCACCATTCCATGGTCACTATAGCCAAAGTCAAAAGTAGCATCAGTAGCACTCCACTAAAGGAATGATTCTGGCTGCACTATTCACCTCGTACTTGAGGAAGAAAAGCCATATATTCATTAATTGCTAGTGATAGATTTCTGTAATCTCAGCCTTGACACAGCATTGTTTAGTTGCTCTTTTTTCCCCTCATAAACTGTTGTTAAAACGATGGCATGAGGAATGAGTGGTTCTTCCCAGGACTGCTAACAGCAGCACACACGACATGCAGAATTAGAACCCTGATTTACAACTTTTTCCTTTCTCCCTGAAAGTAGTTCAGGCTTATTAGTTGATCAGAAAAAAACCCAAAAAACTATGGGTACTGCTAAGACTCTGAGAGTTTAGAGGACGAAGAAGGGAGGAGGTGAAAATAAGGGTAGACAAAAGAAATGGGCACAAAGAAATGGGCTACTATTCTTCCCTCTGCCATGAGCTAATTGTATATTGCCTAAGGCTAATCACCCACAAAGTTCCATGCGTTCAAAGGTCAAGACTTTTGCTTTTCAACTGTCCCCATCAAATTTTACTCTCTAAAGAAAAGCGCCTGAAGCTGTCCCACAGAGCACTCACTTTCAAACTCAGGGGTTAAAGATTCTAGATTTGCACAGTGTAACTTTGCACCAAGGCACCACCAACACAGGAACAAGAGACAAGAACACTGAAACAAGAAGCACAAACGACAAGCAGTGTCCTTCTAAAGGCTTGTCTGTCTATTCCATAACAGCAAGGACATACTATAAACACAATTGTATTCACTGGAGTTATTTCACCTATGTTGCTGTGTGGCTTTAATTTAGAAGTGCAGCCCCTCCCTCTTGATGCTTTATGGGCATTGATGCAGGACAAGTGTGACCCCACTGAAAGCATTCAGTTAAGGGAAGCCCCTTTGTCCCACAGGCAGAACTACATACATATATGTGTATGTGTATGCATACATATACATACCATATATATTCATGGTAGAGCCTTCAAAACAAGCCACTGGACCATTGCTATTCCTCCTTGCAGTCCCCCACAGCACGAGGAATTTGATTAAACTTCCTGAGCAGGAGAGCACTAAATAAACATTGTAAATTAAACAAAACTATGCTGATGATCTAGTTGCAATTACTTCCAATTGATTTGAGTCTTTACTGTCCCCTCAAGCTTTAAACCTCACAGATAAAAAAGGATCAGGGCCTTTACTAGCAACAGAGTGACAAAACTTGCCTTAAACACATTCAAAGGAACAGGACTAGCTTGTCCTCCTGAAAACATTCCAATTAAATTTAGCCTGTAAGTCTAATGCAAATAAAATAAAATAGGCTATTCCAGGATTTATCGAGTTTGTGGTTCAAATAAATGTACTCACTGCCTAACATCCACATACACCAATTACAAATTGCTGCAGCATATTTTATTTCACAAAAGTCAGATGTTGCCAAGAGACTTCAGGATACTTTCATCCAGCTGACACTGTACAATCCAACTCTCAGGCATTTCAGCCTTTTCCAAGTTGAGCCAACTGAGACTTGACTGCAACAAGAAACATACGGACAGGAGTGAAGTGGGATTGCTCACTGCTTTTCCAAAGTTCTGTGGGAAAGCAAAAGCAGATATTCATATTCCACTCCTGGGAACCCCTCTGCAGAAAAAACACTCGAGTTACTTGCAGGCTCTGAAACACCCCTTATGTCCTGTTGTGTATTGTCAGGCTGACTTTAATGATCAGATGTTAATTTCATTGTACTTGCAATGGCAAGACCTATTATTCTGATTAATCTTCTCTCCCATGTCTCCAAACCACATTCTCTGTGCCAAGCTGGAACCATTCTTAGAGCTCTGTTCTCAGAAATTCACTCTGCTCCAAGGTGAGGCAGAAAAGAGGATTCAAACTTCTAGAAGCATTTTACAATTTTCTGTAGAATTTTTTTTAAGATGTATAGCTACTGTTCTCTGTAGACAGCACACACCCAAGCTTTAGTTCCAGTCTTGGGATGCTTTTAAGTTGAAAGAACTTTATTCAGGCTGAAGGGGGCATTTTGCTTTAACAAAAGCAGTCAGAAAAGCTGAACATAGGCTATTCAGGATTTATTTCTATTGAATTATGTTTACACTAAAATGGAAATTCCTTCAGCTTTCTTACAAGACAAATCCTGCAGGTATAAGTATCTTCATACCACACTGACCTTGCAGAGAACCTGAATCCAAAGACGAAGGAGCATACTTAGATCTCTCTATTCATGACACCGTGGGAAAATGTAGTTCTGTTACTTCCATCCATCTCATGGTTCACACTCCAACAGCTTACCATCTCTACAGCTAACTGCTCCAGCTTTAATTAGGTTATTCTTTCTCCCGTTTTCTGCTTTAAGTATTTTAAATGATAACATAAAATGTGTCTTTTCAAACATTAGTCTCAGTTTTAAGGGAAGGAACTCTGAAGGAAAATGTGGTAATTTTATCTACTGCCCAAATAAACTTTGCCAACAGATCCTGAAATATATTGACTGTTGTGTTTGTTTAGGGTTTTTTTAATCAGAAAATTAAAGTCTACAAATCAGTTCCAGAAAAAAAAAAATGCTTCTGAGCTCCACCTTCTCATGGCATGTACAAACACATACACACATGCTACCCCATCACAAATGTGATCTAAGATTTCAGTTGTACACTTGCAGCATGCTGCTATTAGTCCCAAGCTCTCCTCCATCACATCTCTTTATTCAAGAGGACAGGAGTAGCTTCCCTGTGTTGGATTTTCTCAAGCAGAGAATCAAATATCATTTGCCTGTCCACTGTTTTAAATCATTCCTGTGAAGTGTTACTACAACAATAAACTGCTCCAAAGGCTTCTCTGCACACAAAATTAAGAGAGAAGTCACAGAATCAGAACAGTAAGAGTTGGAAGGGACTTCTAAATGTCATCTGGTCCAAACACCCTGCCAGAGCAGGATCACCTCGTTCAAGGTATTGCCTGATTGATAACTTCTTGGTTCAGAATCATAAGTAGTCTTGGATTTGCACCTTAAAAGCTGGACAACTGAAGGTAAATGTCACACATCATCACTGATACTTCCAAGGATAAAGGCACACAACTTCGTGGCTGTGAAGTAGTTGCTTGTTGGGAAGCATCTCCAAATAACTGTGGTACAGTGCATTTGGTGTCAACATGGCCAAGGATTTCTGATCAAGATTTCACTTTCTGGAAAAGCTGCATTAGTGCCACGTCTGTTTCCTCCCCAGTAAGAGCCACTATGTAAGTGTGCTCATGGATGTTGACTAACAGAGCTAATAAAAGCTGGGTTCCACTCAACTGATACTCTTCCCTCAGCCCCTGCATGATAAAAAGCCAGCTGCTGCATGGCTTGCTTCACCACACACCTCCTGTCCTGCCAACCCTCCCAACCCGTTGACCCACACTGTCCTCTTTACTCACTGCTAACTAGATGGCACGAAGCTGCATTTACTTTAAGCAGTACCTGTGTGACCTCCCAGCCACCATGTGTGCTGAGCCAGCAGCTGAAAGGCAATGCAGATGACCTCCAGTAACAGCTGCTGTGATTTGAGTCTCTCATCTTTCTATCACTTACTTTTAATTGAGCTTCATTGTCTAACACAGCTGAAGTTGTCCAATAGTTTAGAGGTACAGACAGAGAATAGAATCATAGAATCACTACGGACTGGAAGGAGCCTCGAAAGATCATCTAGTCCAATCCCCCTGCCACAGCAGGATCATCTAGACCAAGTCACACAGGAACACATCCAGGTCAGAAACAAAGAGGCAATGAAAAATAACCAAACCCTGAGAAGGAAAAACTTGCTCCGTAAAGTTACCATCAGCAACTTCTATGCTACAGGTCTACTTAGACTTTTTTCTCTTAGAGGATCGCTTCTGACTCACATGTTCTAGGTGAATGGATCCTGCATCCTTGGAATTGTACCATTTGTGACTTATCTTAAAATTCAAATATTAATAAGAAATGCAGAGCTGTGAGGGGCACTTCACCAGGACACCTTTTAAAATCTCTTTGTATTCAAATGGCAGAGTCACTTTCCCTTCTCCCCACTGCAATATTATCACACCACCTGCTTTGCCTGTTTTATTCATTTATTTGCTATTAGGGCACTTTGAGGGTTGATATTTATTGGCTGTACCTTCTATGTTATCTTTTTCTTTTTGCTGGGTTTATGTTTATTTTTATGATTTCTAGTTTCTTTTTCATACTACTGAAAATTATGCTCCACATTTCAAACAGTGCTCTGCACCAAAACATTAAACCACCTTATTTTCCTCATTACACCAGTTAATTCAGACAAGCTGTAAAAAACAGCTAATGAATGACACAGCTTACACTATACAGCTACATGTTTGATCTTCCTGCCTGCACATACTGATGTCTCTTTTTGAAATCAACAAAACTATTGAGTGTTCAGTAAGTTAAAGTCAAGCATTAATGGTTTCACATTTTACAAACACAATGCAAGACGGATTTTCAAGAAGAATTTTAACAAAGTTAAGACAAGAGGCTGAGGTCTTGAAATAAAAAAAAGACAGAAAATTCCTTTAAAGTAGACTAATTTTACAGATTCATTCAAAATAAATTTAACTTCTACAATCTACTGAGACTACTTGGTACATAACATTACAGATACTACACTATCTGAAAGGCACAGGAACTGAATCCCCCTGTCCCATTCTTCTTTTACTATTTTTCATATCGTTAAGGGCCTTCACACTAACCATTGCTGGGAAAAAAACAAACACTTGAGTGAAAAAGCAACAACTTCTGCAGACTTACAAGAGCTTTGCCTTCCTTTTTAGCCTTGATGTTTGAGAAAATAACCTCAGGCAGGGCAAACTAAACAAACCCTACTTTTCCTTAATCTGAGAAAGACACTGCTATTATGCATCACCACGAGAGCTGCCTGGAGACTCCAGCCATAATCACAGCTCTTGCGATCATGAGACTACAGAGAATTAACAAAATAAAACCCAATCTATTTAATTTCACTTTGCTGGTACGCCACAAGCAGCAGCAAACTCCAGCAGAATTTGGGAAATAAAAGAGACAAACTGAAAAAAAATCCTCAACCCCTGAAAGACAACCAGGGTGGCTAGGGAAATGCTCCAAGTCCGTCTGATACCTGCTGTGTTCCCAGAGCCTCAGCGTGGCCTCGAGTTGTGCCAGGGGAAGTTCAGGACATTAGGAAAAACTTCTTTATTGAAAAGGCTGCCAGGCACTGGAACAGGCTGCCCAGGGAGGTGGTTGAATCACCATCCCTGGGCACGGTGAAAAGTCGTGGAGCTTAGGGACATTAGTTTAGCAGTGGGCTTGGTACAGTCAGGTTAATGGCTGGACTCAATTATCCTAAAGGTCTCTTCCAACCCAAGATTCTATGATGGGAAGCCCTATTCTAACCAAACAGCAGTATCATCGCATCCTCATTTCACCTTTAAAGCAGTTTACTCTTAAGAATTATTTTCAGCTCTTTACTAGTGCAAGGGAAAACACCTCCCCCATGTAAGTAACACATCAGTCTGGTCAGCATTCCTGCCTGTTTGTGCAAGACTTTGTTTTAAACCCACAAAAGGAAAAAGGCAACTACCAAAGACATACCTGTCATTTCATATAATCTAACCTTCCCCTCCCCTGAACTTTTGGCCCAAAATCAATGCCGTACAAACCTGCTGAACAGGAAGGTGCTAACATGGGCAACAGAAGCGATAGGGAGTTTCACAGTAAAACTGATAAGGGGAGAGACATAAAAGACTAATGAGCAGCCTGCTGGTGCTCTGTCACTGGGCTAGCCAAGGTCCCCGCGGAACACCTTCGGTATTGTTCATGGGGACACAGAGGCTGAGACACGTCCAAAAAAACCACTCAGAAATAGCAAGAACACAGTGTCTGCAGCTCAAGTGCTCAAACCAGGTACAGAAAAAATTACTTGAAAGAGTGAAACCCACAGAAAAATGCCCAACGAAGAGTAGAGAGAGCCAATTAAATGCACACAGGCTACTGAGCGGACGGACTCTGTGCCACATTTGCTACTTGAATACAATCGCAAATGTCTTCTTGACATGCACCGCGCCGGTGGAGCGGGTGACTGAAAACGAGGGCCCCTTCATTAAGGGGATACAGTTGTCAGTATTATTAGTGACTAATGATACAGCAACTGATCCTGCAGTAATCGTCAGTAAAAGCCACACAAAGGCCAACAGTGGCCACCAGAAGCAGCAGCCCCAGAAGGAAGCACCAACAATGCCCACTCTTTCTATCATGGCCAGTTTTTCCAGTAAGTCATCTTTTGACCTACAAAAATGTGTGCTCATCCCTAGCCAAGTTTTATACAAGACAATCCAGGTCCCTGAGCAACTTGTCTCAGAGGCAGCGATCCCATTTCCTCTCTGTATGCAGAGCACACTGCCTGCCCTCAAACACCGTTGTTCCAAGCAGGGATGGCTCACTACACAATCTCTGTTCTAAAAGTCACAACTTCTCCCTGGACAAAACTGTCCATGAAACATCTCCAGCTGAAGAACTTCTAGACTACATTGTGTATCTTGCATCCAAATACCTTGTGTAGTATAGACATGGATGCTTTGGGGAGAGCCACACCTTGGGGGAGGAGGTACACAACTTCTTGCTACACAGCTTCTCAGAATCACAGAATCGCTCGGGTTGGAAAAGACCTTGAAGATCATTCAGTCCAATCAATAGGCTAATAACTTACCCTTTCCACTTCTGTGTTAACATAACCCATGATGGAGAGAGCTTGAAACGGCAATTTAAGGAGTCTTGCAAGACAGTAGAATCAGACATCAAACTGGAGCATGATAGTCTCTTGACATATTTGCATTATGGCAAACTCGGTCACCCTGCAAGGTCCAAACCACTACTTGGACCTCCTAAGGAAGGAAGTACTAGGAACCCCCTAACTTGGAAGGAAACTGGGATTGAAATAATTGTTAACATGACTGCTCCTCTGAGCAATCTCATACCATGTGTCAGCTACCTTCAGCACTGATGCCTAAGTGGCCAAAGAACCTGGTTTTAATGGCAAGCAGCAGAGTATAAGCAAAGATCACCAGTAACAGAACCAGCAACACCATCTCAAAGACACAGTTTCCCACCTCTCAGTGGGCTTAACCACTACAATTTATTTATAAGCTGGGAAAGAAAACACCAACTGGAAACATCATCCCTCCCTTACTCCAAATTATCATCCAAGAAACATGTTGTACAGAAATCTTCTACTGTAAACCTCAACATCCAGATTTCATGGCTCGAGAAAGTTCTCTCCTGCATGTTATACCATGACACACCATCAGATTTTACTGTACAAGCATCACCCCATAACATTCAGGGGAACCTGATAAAAATCACAGTTCTCTCTGAGATCAATAGAAACCACAACTTTGGCACTTCCATGAACTCCATCAGCAAAGCTTCGTATTATTGGAGTACTGAGACAGCATTCTCTTTTTTTTAGGTTATTTTTTGAAAACCAAACAAAAAAATATTTCCTCCATTTATACTTCCAGACTAAACAAATAAATGTAGTTACATACATTTGCTTCTCACCCACCCCCCAAAGCAGATCCTATTTTCATTTTTTGCAATATTTAATCAACTCTGCTTCGTTACAGACAAGGCAAAAAAACTCATTGTGCTGCAATTGATTACAAACAGGATAGTTCCCACATCTGATAAAGACTGACCTAATTGTCTGGCTCACCTGCCTTCCTGCAGGCCAAATTCACTGACATTTTGCACAATTTCAAAGCTGACTGAGCCCGGTGACCTTTTATACCTCTGAAACTTATCTTCTGTGCCTTTACAACCACAGAAGCAAGCTAGAATCATAGAATCATTAGGGATTGGAAGGGACCTCGAAAAATCATCTAGTCCAATCCCCCTGACACAGCAGGATCGCCCAGACCAAGTCACATAGTCAGTCTGGGTTAGAAGGGACCACAGGATCATCCAGTTCCTACTCCCCTGCCATGGGCAGGGACACCCCACCCTAGATCAGGCTGGCCAGAGCCTCATCCAGCCTGGCCTTAAACACCTGAGGGATGGGAACTCCACCACCTCCCTGGGCAACCCATTCCAGGCTCTCACCACTCTCACGGTGAAGAACCTCCTCCTCACATCCACTCTAAATCTCCCCATCTGCAGCTTTGCTCCATTCCCCCGAGTCCTGTTGCTAAAAAGCCCCTCCCCACCCTTATCACTGTTCCTAGTTCATCAGCCCATCTGTAAACCACAAACTTCACCATATACTTAGCACCTACCAGTCAAAAAAGTCACAGAGGAAAAAAGAAATAGAAAATACACAAACCACAAGTTTTCAAAGTAATGAAGTTAAGCCTGGAGAGGCCCTTTTAAAATAAACATGCCAACTTCCAAAAGAAGAAACAGAAGAAGCAGGACCCAACTTCAATAAACAGCATTTTTATCGTGCTTTTCTAAAAAAGCCAATATAAAATAAGGACACTGGCACAAATGAGCACCACGGAAAAACAAGGGGAAAAAACAACCCCAACAAAATGCGTAGAAACCAAGACATAATAATACAAGGGTTTAACTGCCGAAAACATCCACTAGAACTTAATCTACACACATTTTTGCTACCTAGTCCTACAGTCACCACAAACACTTCTTAATTCTGAACCTAAGTTTAAAAAAATGAGCCAAGTCTGAAGCGATGATCAGCCAGCAAGATGCAGATCTGCATTCCCCCAAGTGAAGGACAAGGTCAGAGTACTAACCTGCACTTCAAATTCCAACCTCAGGAAAGAAGAGCAACCTTTAACAATCAGAGAAGTCACATCTGTAGTTCTCCAAGACAAATCTGAGGAGAGACACTCTGCAGGCAACATCCACATTGTTCCTTTAGGCAACTGGCAGCCCTGAAATGTCTCTGGCCACCGGGCTGCTATGTAACTGCAAACACCACAAAAAGAGCGTGGTCCCGTGGACCATCTTCCCCAGCTTTGTGGTATAACAAGATGCCAGTTTGGGAGCCACTGTACCAGGAAGCTCCTTGTGGAAAACCAAGCCCAAAAGCAAGCCAATGACTTAATGAAAAGGTATTTCAACCCAGAGAAGCGTTTCTTTTGCACAGCTCCACCGCAAAGCACACGTAATCTAAAACACTGCCAGCCTTGTACTCATCAGTGTTAGGAATTTTCATATTCTTTTAAAAAAAGAGCTGCTAATTTTCATCACATATGAATTTCTTAAGTGGAAATCTGGATGTCTTCCTAAGTCAAACTAATCTAAAAATCAGCAGGGAAAGTTTAGTAAATAGCTCTATAAATTCAGAATCCTCTACCTGAATTTTAATGCAGAAATACATCTCCTGAGTCAAGTCCTTCTCTTTCTCAAACCATCATGCTGGAGTCATGCTTTGGTCATTCATCACCCACAATTTTCTTTCAAAAAGTTTGATTACAAGTACTCTGCTTTAAGATATTGATTACAAAATGAATAATGAACTGCGTCAACCTGGGAGGCTGGGGATAAATCATTCAAATTTGAAGTCACGTCATTAATTTAATTCAGGATTTGGTATAACACATGCAGTCTCTTACCAGTTTCTGACATTTTGAAGTCTCACGTGTTAAACATTTTGCCCACTTTCCTAGTTTTCTCGTTGTTCAAGAAATTAAAGTGCATAAGAAAAAAAAAACACCACCACAATTCATTATGCACAAGATAAAGCAAACAACTGAGCACAGGAACAGTTTTCTAACCCACTTCCCTGACGGATGGATGACCATTGGCTCCACTGCCAAGTCTCCTCCTCACAGCTACATTTGACCTTAAACCTGTGGGGATAAAAGAATTAACAGCATGTTTGGGCTGAAATAGTGATGCCTAAGCTTTCAAAACCAGTCACTGTAACTCTGTATCAGATACAACCCCTCATCCTTGAGATGTGCAAGGAGACGGTGTAATCTCAGCAGAAATCCACACCTACATTAGCAGAGCTCTGAATTAGAAAGGAAAAATGCAAGGTGGAATCCCTGAGAACCAGAATGATGACCTCAGCTCAGCATTGGGCAATTCTGATACCATGGGAGGCCAATGCAAATGAGGAAGACACCTCCATGTCTCACTTGGACAAGGAGGTCACCAGCCAGGTGCACGTCAGGATGACTACAAGCCCCAGGATGCAGTGCAATGGATGCAGTGTCCAGCTGTCTCAGCCAACACAGAGCTTGGAGACCCCGTTGGGCCAGACACGTGAGGCATAGCTATGAGGATTTTGTACTTTCTTGGTATGCAGGACCATTTGTAAAAGGCTCGGATGCACCAATTAGCTAGATAGGGCGGTCCCTGCGCCAAATCCATAACTAAGGGAGGGCGATGCCTTCATTCAAGAGAAGGTCTGGGGCCTCTCTGAAACAGGCTTCTTCAGAATTTTATTCTGTTGACTCGATTCCAGCATCAGCTGCTTGCTGTACAAACACTCGTTGGGAGCACTACAAGGAGCAAGAGTCAAAGCATCTGAGCAAGAGAGGAATAATAAAACAGCCAAGCAACACTGTTCCTCTGGAGCACTCATCCTCCCGCTCTCCAGGGACAAATCTCTCTGAAGGAAACCCTGGTAAGAAAGCTGCCATTGAAAGAAAATAGCACTACACATTTCATTTATTTCATGCCAGCAATCAAACAAATCCAGCAACTTCAGTAAAATGCATCGACCTCCACGGAGTTTCTTCACAAGAAGAAAAGCCAAGTGGCAGGACCACACGAGATAAGGCCCCCGGGCACACACGAGCTCCCCCAACCCTGGAAATAAACTTCTGTGGACTCGGAACTTCGGTGCCTGTGTGAGGCCAATCCTAAGGAAAGGCGGAAACACCTGGCTCGGGAATAACAAGGGCCAGAGGCGTCGAGGGCACCAGACCGGGGCCGCCCAGGCACTACCCGGGTGTGAGGGCGAAGGGAGGACCCGGGCGGCGGCACCGGCCGCTGCAGCCGCTCGGGGCACCCCGGGGGCGGCCCCACACCGGGACGGGGAGGGGCCGCGTTGCCCTCGCACACACCACCCCCTGCCCGGAGCGGCACTTTCCCACCGGCACTCGCCCGGGTCTGGCTCCAGGTCTCAGCCTGGGGGCGCGGCAAAAGGTACCAAGTTGAGCGCCCGTCCTCACCGCCGCCCGAAACTGGGGGTGGGAGCCCTCCCGGAGGATTTACCCGCCCTAATGGGATTAAGCGGGGCTGAGCGTCACCGCGGCTGTCAGCTCACGGGGAGGGGGCGGCGGCGTTGCTGGGGAGGGGAACGGTGGCCGTGCCGGGGGCTCCCTCTCACGCCCTCAGCGCCCCGCGGGCGGGTCCCGCCACCCACCCGTCCCGCCGTGCCTGATGAGGCGGTCGCCAGCCGCCTCCGCTCCCGCCTGGCCCCATTGTTCGCCGCGCCCGTGCTTACCGTGCGCCGGGCCGGGGCTTGCGCGGGCTCCGCTCCGCTCGCTGCGGCTGGTGCAGGGGCAGTGGCGCTCGGAGGTCCGAGCCATTAACAGCTCCGCGAGGAGGAGGAGGAGAAGGCGGCGGCGGCAGCAGCAGCAAGAGGAGGAGGACAGCGTGCGGCTCGCAGGGTCGCCATGTCCGGCTGTGCAGCGGCGGGAGCCCGCCGGGCCGGGCTCTGAGGAGAAACGGGGCTGGCGAGGCGGCGGGATCCCGTCGCCGCCTTCTGCACGACCCGGGGAGCGGGAACTGGACGCAGCTCGCTGCGCTGTCGCGGCCGCACCTCCCCTAACCCAGCCCCCTCCTGGAGCGGAGCCGCCAGCGGGGGAGGCGGCTGAGGGCCCCCTCCAGCGGTCACGGGCGGCGGCTCTTCGTGGCTGCTCGGGGCGGGGGGTGTCCGTCCGCGGCCTGTCCGCAGGTAGCGGGGCGAGAGGAGCAGCGACCGCCGCCCTCTGCCGTGACGAGGGGGCTCCGGGGGTCGCTGCCCACTCCTCCTGCCCTCTCTTGTGGGACCATCCGCCACAGGTGGTTCCCGTTGCCCTTGACAGCCCTTGAGTTCCCTCACAGGTGACTGAGAGGTTGTTTAACGAGGAACCGAGAGGTTGCCTCAAGGTTCTGTGCGAAGCCATCGATATTCCCGGTTTTCTGCCTTAGGAGGAGGCCTCAAGAATTGATGGAGAACAGATCAGTGCTTAATTTACGAAGAGACATCTCTCCACACCCTACGTACTCCCAGTGCTTGTTTGAGTACAAGACGCCAGATGCTTGGAGATGAGATGCTGGAGAAAACACAGAACTATGTGTATGGTTGGTGCATTCACTTCTGTGGTTACTGGGTAGTAACCTGTATGTTCTTCCTTCCAACCAAAGATCACAGGGCTAATTCAAGTAGTAACAATCAGGGCTGTCTTTCAGCAGAGTCTCCACTGCAGCATGTAAACAGAAATGAGACCACGAAGCTGAGGCCAGGGTTGGGAGGTGTGCCATCTCCAGACATCTCGTCCATTCCCTCAGAGAAGCGTTGGAGCTCTAGCAGAAAGGCTGCCACACCTGGGACTAGCGCAGCTGTCTGCATACAGCAGCTCTTAAAACGCCACTATCCATGGACATAACGTTAAGTGTTGGGATGTGCAGCTCTTTGAGCCTTTTCTGGGTTTTTACCTAATGTTTTTTCAGGAAGAACCCTGGGCGGTGCACAGAAATGAGTGATGCAGGGGAAAAGATGTTAGGTCTTTGAAGTTTCTTCCGTGACCCAGGAGGGAGCAGTAAGTAAGGTGTTCTCTATAAACTAACCCTTCTGAGCACCTTTTAAAGACCATTTGAGGATTCTGATATCTACCTTTTGTTTTTAAGCTGTGGAGGAAAGAGAAATGATATGTAAGCACTGTGATTTTATTATTCTTTTTCTAAGCTTCGGCCTTGCTTAATCCCAAAAAGACAAATTCCTCTGTCAGTAGTAATGCCTCTGCAGAAACACCTCAGCACAAATACCTCCAAGCATGTGCTAATCAACTTTGTGAGATCAAGAGAACTTTATTTACTCGGTCAGCCCTGAAACCTTAACCAAAGTATATGTGTTACCAACAGAAAGGCTGGAAATTGCACTTAGCCACCAATACTTGCTAAGTTAGTAATTGTTGCTATCCCAACCACCCCCTACCCAGCATTTTCCACACAAAATCAGTGGTCTCTCTACAGAAGATCAAGAAAGAAAGAGTACATTCTTTTTTTGACAGAATAGAATAATTAGAATTAATGGAATATTTCTGTTGGAAAGGACCTACAACAACCATCTAGTCAAACTGCCTGAGCATGTAAGAGGTGGTTAAAAACACAGATGTAATAAAGCAAACTTTTTGCCTTTTTGCAAGTATTTCTTTCTTCAGCAGATTTAACTTTTACTCAAGGTGCAGTCTGCAAGGGTCAATGGTAGCATTTATAATGCCCTGGTGCTTTTAAAGGACACTTCCAGATCACTAATGCCCCATTCACACTTAACAAAAGAGTTTTCATCTGCATCAAGTGCGTGAGGTCATCTTCAATGCCTTCCAAGTTTGAGCAATCTTGATTAATTTCTGGTAGTGAAGTAACAGGCTGCCTTGCAGCTACTGATCTTTTATTACTGAGCTCTACAAAGTGATAGTGTAAAGCTACCTGGAATGGTACCCTTACTGAAGTGTTCCTCACTGTTTCTGGATGTTTAGCAAAGCCATCTTTCACCTATCCCCTGCCATGGATGCTCTCTACAAGTCCGAGGGAGCGATTTTTCTCTAAAATGGACTTTTGTCTCTTGAATTACACACAGCAGCAACTTGCACTCTTTTGATGGGATTGGTAAGAGAAGCACCCATCACTGCTATTGGTTTCCTACAGTAGATAAGGTTATGTTTCTTGCATGTTGAATGAGATGTGGAATTTGGTGAGACATCAAATAAACAAAGTAGTTTGAGAGAAACACCATTGGCTTTGAAAAGTCACTGAAACTAGAAAAATGTTTCTACTCAGTTCACATTTCTGACCAAAAACAGAAAAGTTTTGTCTGCATCCACCGAGAAGAGCTGGATTTCAGATTATCAAGACCAAGCCAGCATGGTCATTTATTTCTGCCTCATTTGATAAGAAGGAACTCAAAGGAAAGGAAGAGAGGGAGAGAAATATGTTAAAGGCACTCTGTCATCCTGAGAGACTGCCTCTCTGAAGCTTCTGCCTTTTTCCCTGTTAGGAAATAAACAGGGACAGCTATAATGGAATGCAAATACAGTCTCTGGAAAGACTCCTTCCCTTTTTACAAGTCTCATGCCAGGATGATTTGTGGTTGTTTTTTCACTGACATTTTCTCCTGCTTGTTGAGAGGTTCTAGAAGACATACATGTGTGCAGGCAGGTACGGCAGGGTGCCTGAACTGTCACATTTACCTGCCACGTGGTAACTTGTTTTCCTCTCTGTGTGGTTCATTAAACTGCATTATTGAACTCAAAACCCAAGTATGTTTGGTCTGGCTTACACTAAGGTCGGATAGGATTCTTCAATGATCCTTCTGGCCTTAAAGTCTGTTACTCTTTTGTAAACTGATTCAAAGTATATGTTGAGTTCAAATGTGTTTCTGGGTTTTATTAAGTTGAGAAGCTAAGATGCTGCCCTAATCAAAATCTGTATTTCAGCTCTGTCTTTTTCATACAACATTCCACAGATCTTTTCCCTGAAGCTTGAAATTTTGTTTCAAAGACCCTTTCAGCAAATACTTTCCCGCTGTGTTTATCAGTGTGTTCTGGTACAAATGTGATTTGGGACTCTGGCTTGCCAATCTGCAGTATTTGATTAGTGAGTTTTAGGCTCTTTCTTGTCTGTCTTTACGTTAACTAGTGTTAACTCATCTGTTTTTGCTGATTTTGCTGTAAAAGCATGTCAGAATTGTCCATCCAGCTCTTTGAGGGTCATTCCACCATTATTTTTATCACACATTTAATGGTATACATGCTCCCCACCTTTTCAGAGGTTGGCTTTTGTTTTCAGTATATCTTTACCCATGTCTCCTCAAAACATATCCCAGTTATTAGTTGTTAGGATTATAATGCTGCTAACTCCTCTGCTAAGGTTACTAATATTGAACTTCCGTGACTTTCTTGCTTCTGCATCAGAATGCCATGTCAAACTGTAGCAAGAAGCAGTGGTAATTAACAGTTTTCCTAATAGTGTACAATACTAGCAGTAGACCCTGTCTTAACTTTTCGGGGGGGAAAAAACTCCAAATAAATCTTCAGCCATTTAGCAAAGGGCCCACATCCATTCTTAAACTTCAGGATTTCCATGTGAAAGAAATGGTTCCATAGTTTCCAACCAGTGAAAAGAAGCCATGTAAGCACCAAAGGCCAGCTAATTAACAGATTGTGTTTACTGCCTGTGACAAGGGTATAGCAGAATTAATTAAAATAGAGCCTTTTAATGATTAATGGAAAAGTCTCCCAGGCCCTTCTGAATTTAAATAAAGAAAGCATTTGTGTATCAAGATGTTGGAACAAGCCCCTCTCTCTAACCTCAGTAATAATAACATGCAACATCACCTCTGTTATGTGTCATCATATTTACCTTTTATTGTCCCACGTATTTGCTTGCTTCAGGATTAATGTGTTTGTTACATTAGCTGTGTATCTGTGCTGAGATCATCACCAGTGCAGCAGTTACTGGATGAATCATCCCTGAAGCTTCAGAGCTGAAAAGTTCACTTGAAACTGATAAACAATTTATACTCCCCAGAACAACACAGACTGCATCAGCCTATACTTGCCCCATGATTGTGTTTTTCCTTCTGCAAACCCAAGATGGGCAACAAAAGATAATTTTTAAAATGATGCTGAAGATTCCAAGCTGTTCGCTAACCAATAAGATTGCCAACTACAGCAGTCAGTGAAAACAACAATACAATTTATTATAATTGTCTATAAAGCCATCATTTATCAAATGACAAAGATCAGAACCTTCAAGAAAATAGAAGCCAAGGTGTCACGGGTTCAGATCAAACCAAACCAGAAAGAAAGGCAGCCAGGCCTTGGATAGAAGGTGCAGTCTTGGATAGAACTTACTGGGCAATGGAGCAGCTTAGGGAAACAAAAGGGGTTTATTAAATCTATGACTATGTACAGAAAGAAGAAAAACCCCAAGCAAGACAAAACACAAACCAGAAACGTCCATCGTAATGCCATTACATATATTTGTGAGATAACTGAGCAAAGAATTATGGAAGCGGTCCTTGTCTTCCCATCAGGGTCCCTGGGGCAGGGGACAACACACGCGCACACTTAATGGCACAAGGGGAAGGGCCACCCTTTGCCATCTCAGCTCCCCCATTTTTCCCAAGCAATCTGCCAAAGATTTAATCCTTTCAGCTGCGTTCTCCCGCTTACTCAAAACATCCCCAATCTTCCTCAGTGGCAAAATAACACACAGTTTCTCCTCCTGGAGTTCAGCCAGTCAAGGTGGTGACAGCAGTGTGGCCGGCCACGTGATGCGCACACAATGGTGGCGGCTGCATGACCGTGTCCAGCAGGGACCTTCCTCCTCCTCCTTTGGGCTTTGGGCTCTCCCTCTTTAAAGTTGTCTCACCATCCGATGTCTCCGGGTTTGTAACATCTTCATTTTTGCTCGATGCAGGGAGGAATTAGCATTGGTGGTTTCCTGACTACGTCTGCCCGCCTCGTGGCACAGCTAAGGGAAAGACTTTCCATTGGCATGGCACCACGCTGCACACCTCAGCTCCGGGCAGCTCGGTTCAGCATGGCAACTGCCACCATCCTAGACCATCACCACCATCGATGCGGCATTCCAGCCTGACTGGGGCCAGGGCCAGGGCTGGGGCCGGGGGATGCGGTGCTCCTCTCGAAGTGAGGTGGGGAGGGTGGGGAGACAAGACAGACCTCCCCGGGTGACTCCCAGAGAGGAAGAAAAGACACAGGGGAAAAAGGGACAGGCTCACCCCAGAGCAGTCTCTTTTATCAGGGTGTGGGGTACATGGGGACTCTCCTCCCTCTAAACTGAGGGCAAACCTCGAACCAAAGTGTCCTACCCCAAACCTTAGGTTTCAGCCCAGGGGTGCTCAAGGCTCTTGCAGCCTGATGGAGGCTTTGTCTATGCAAGTGACCCATTAAGAAAACAGTAACTTAGCTCCTCTAGCTCTTTAATTACTCAGCCTCCCTGAGCAGCTTTTGGGTGAGGGGTTTCTTTCTGACTTCCTTCGAGTTTAAAATGTAACGTGTTATTTTGGGAAAAAAAGAAGAAGAAAGGAAAAGTGATCCCAGAATCTGTTTTCCTAACCTAGCACACAAGGGAAAACACAGAGATTTGTAAAACAAACTAAAAATCAAATGTCATTTTGCTATTCTCATTCAGGTTTCCTCTCCTACAATCCATTTTCACCTTTCTCCCAAAAGAAGGGCAAAAGAACACTGGTTATCAGGACGATATTTCTATCAGATGCAATGTTCTTCTGTCATGATAAGGAGAGAGAAGTCATAACAGAAAGATAAAATATTTGCAGATATGAAAAGATTTTACAAGTTGAGTAACAAAAAGAGTCCTAGGAAAGAGCTCCTACCCCATCAAGTGCCGTGGAGCCTGCTATACAGGGTGCAACGTGCTGCGCAGGAATTAAAACTCACCGCCAGCCAGCCTAGTTAATCTTTCAGTACTACTTTTGAGGAAAGCAAATGTGGTGTTTGAATTTAAATTTAGGGTAGAACTCTCTGTACCTTATCTCATTCTCTTCCAGTGCTTTTGTAATTATGAACAGAGCAAACTGTTTATTAAAAAAAAAAAATAAAAGAAACTTTAAAGAAGGTGGCACTTCAATACTTTCCAGGACAGTGTCATTAAATTATTTAGGTGATTTTGAGTCCATTTAGCCCTGTAATGAAGAAGAACCTGTAGATGATCTTTTGAGGTCCCCTCCAATCCACATCTAGAATTGTGGGCTCCTCAGTTCAAGAGGGATGTGGAGCTGCTGGAAAGAGTCCAGCGTAGGGTAAGGAGGATGATGAAGGAGGTGGAGCATTGCCCTTATGAGGAGAGGCTGAGGGAGCTGGGTCTTTTGAGCTTGGAGGAGACTGAGGGGTGACCTCATTAATGTCTATAAATATTTGAAGGGTGGGTGTCAGGAGGATGGAGCCAGGCTCTTCTCAATGTCATCTAGTGACAGGATGAGGGGCAATGGTTGTAAGCTGAAACATAGGAGGTTCCACATAAATATGAGAAGGAACTTCTTCTCAGTGAGGGTGATGGAGCACTGGAACGGACTGCCTTGAGAGGTTGTGGAGTCTCCTTCACTGGAGATGTTCAAAACCTGCCTGGACATGTTCCTGTTTGCCTTGGTCTAGGTGATCCTGCTGTGGTGGGGGATTGGACTAGATGATCTTTTGAGGTCCCTTCCAATCCCTAATGATTCTATCATTCTATGATTCTATGACTTACATAAGCAAAAATGGTTTAAAAAAGAAAAACTGCCATTTCTGCAGCCTCTCAGAGTTTACACTGTGAGTAGACAACTGAAAAGAGTTTCCTTTCAGATAGGAAAATGAGAAGAACATAGCTCACTAGACACAGCTTTAAGCCTTACCAGACCTAAAGATCCCCGTAAAAATAATGATCCTGTCGCTCTCCTTTGTCCTCCACTCCCAAACCAGTGTTTTTGCTGTGACCTTCTGCAAGGGAATACAGTCTGAAACATACTAACGTGTCTGAAAAAGCCCTTTTGGATGATCCTGGCTTAAGAGTGGTCCTGGGTGAACCTCATCTAGGGCTCTGTTGCACTCATGCTGGGTGATAGACAGTTTAGTTTTGCAATGGCTACTTACAACAGGTGGCTCGACTACTGTCTTCTCCATTGTCATCTTCATCTGGTTTCATTTCTCGAACACTAAATCTGGCTGGCGGGAGCGACAGTAAAACCTGTCAAAGCAAACATCAGTTCAGCATGATTTTGCTGTTTCAGAGCACAGCCTCTGAAATTAGCCCAGTTCTAAATGTCAGACCAGAAGCTGGGTCTCCTAAGGGTGGTAATTTATTCACTCCCCACCCGAGAAATATTACAGTGTGAAGGGGAACAAGACCATCTATTTTCTATCCGGGTTTAATATCATTAATGAAATTCTTTCTTCAAAAGGGATCTGTGAAACTTTCTGTTCAGAAAGTGAAAGGTGTTATATAATTTATAGAAACAATATTTCCCCATAGAGAGCTTAGCTAGGCCTGCATGATTTAAGTTTAGTACAAAGAAATAATTTAGTTATTAGGCTTGAAAAGCATTTGCACTTTCCTGCTTATTATCTTTTATCCACTGCCATTTTTCTTCCTCAGGAATTCCAGTGAATGAAAAAATAACTACCCTAGAAATAGAATTTAGACTAAAAACTATGAGGCACCATTTACTGTAGTTTTCTCTTTTGTAAATAAGTGCAAGATTCACTGTTTGCTCTGACAACACAGAAAGCAAAGTTTTCTAATCTTTAGCATACATTTGTCCTTAAAAAAATCTTAATTGTCTGTAGCTCATTTATAAAGGAATGAAAAGAAGAAGGTAATCTTATTTTCAAGTATTAGATATCAAAATTAAAGTGAACTTAATTTATAAGTGGGTTGAATTCACTGCTGAAATAGGTCAGGCTTCACCAGAACACTCCCCAGAAAACATTTTAAAGTGCCAGGAGTTTTAATAACGGTCTGCACTGAATTTATACACATCTTTGTAACACAGATGCCCATCATGTCATGCTTTTAGACTCTGAAATGCATTCTTCTCTTCCATGTTTCGTTGCTTCACCACTGCCTGCTCATTTTTTCCCTTCCACAGCTGTTGACGGTGCTGAGCCCCACACTCCTGTACTGTGCCACGTCTCCCTCTGGCACTGCGCAGTCAATCTCAGTCCCCATTTCCTGATGTAGTCTCTCCTCCTGAAGAGGCAGGGTCAGTAACAGAAGAGCAGCAGTTCTCATAAAGCTGCCCAATGGTTTAATCTTCTACTAGGGAAAGCCAGGGAGCCTCCCCCGGTGCCTTGCCTTCGACTGCACTTTGCTGCTTTGTGTAAGCTGCTACAATTCAGCATTTCAGACCTGCCACGTGTGAACACGTGAAAAATCCATCAGCTCCTCCAAAGTGGTGTGGAGGAAAAGGATAGAGCATTCTGTCACAGGCTTAGTGATTTGTTCTAGTCTTTGTCTTTTATTTAGAACCCATGTCATCCTCAGCAGCATCAAGTTTTTCCTTCTCAGAGGAAGCATCTGCACTAACACTAGCACCGAGGTGCACTTTATACAGCGATCCCTGAGGGAGCAGGTCCTGTGCGGTCTGGGTGAGGAGCAATTTGTATGTCACCAAGCCCTGTGCAAACACCGTGAGGAGATTCTGATCTGTACAAATGAAACCAAGGAGGGGAAAAGCAGGCAGTGCTGTAATGAAGGACGTGTACAAATGGTCACGTGAAGCCTGATCAGAGAACTGGATGTCTTAAGAGGAGCTGCAGCAAGGGAGCTGTTGCGCAAAGTTGACGGACAGGCGCGCGACACAGTATTTCTTTTCAGCCTACTCTGAACACAGCGAAGCAAGCTTCTTTTTATTACCTCGTTCTCTTTCATGCTTCTACGTATCTGTCTTCTGCTGATTGTACAGAACCCCCTTCACACACACAAGTCTCCAGTGATCTGCCAGGTTAATTAGCAAGCAAGCAGAGTTCACATGTTTTTGCGACCCTTTTCCAACCTCCTGCGCCCAGGTGTCCACAGTTCCCATGTTCTGATCTTCATTTGTGGTCTTCTCTATTGTTACCATGACACTTGGTGGTGGTTCTCACCAGCTAGCCACATTCCTTAGCTGACTTGAGGGCTACCAGCTGCAGCATGTCCTTTCACTTTTCATCTGCAGCTTCTCTGGTATTTTATTCTGCCACCGTTCCCCCTTCTGTACTCACAGCAAGTCTGGCTTTCATAGCCCCATCGATGAAGCGCTGAGCACCTTGCATAAAACATGGTGGACACACAGCAGTGCGTAAAAATCTGCCCACTTGATACCCAGGAGCCTGGGGGGAAAGAAAACAAGGAACGGGACAAACAGAACGGTCCTTTCCTGAGTCTGCCCTCCCAGCTTCTGACACACAATGTTATGGACTTCTTGAGCAAGTAACTTCCTGAGGAGCACCAATCTCACACCTACCCTTAAATAAATAGGTCAAGTTCTTTTTTTGACTTCTGGACACACTCGTCAGAATTTAGTTTCATGCTTTAATTGTACAATATGAAAAAAAATTCTTGCTGGTTTTAAATATCCTGTCTCAGCAGGACACTTGATCTTGTGTTAGGAGAAAGAGCTGATTGTTCCCTACTCACCTTTTCCACTACATTCAGAAGTGGGTAGGTACCTATCCTACCTTCCTTGGAGAACTCTTCAGCACCTGCTGCTCAACTTCTTAAGAAGGAAGAGGAATTCTTACAAGGAAAAGCAGTCTAGTATCTTCCAGCTTTGCCCTTTTTCCAACCAAAGTGACCATTCAATTCTACTGTAACTACAGTAGTACCAGAGCAAGGTTCCAGCAAACCAAAAACTATGGCAAAGATGGCTGAACAATGAGGCAGCAGGACAAAAATTATCTGCTGCACTTATGTTAGGACCTGTAAAACATTATTAAATATTTATTTAGAAAATAGAGGTTACAGTGGGCAACTACTCTGCATCCTGTTTTAAGCTCAGGCATACAGTTGATGAGAGGAGACCAATTCCAGCAACTTGGAAGTTTGGGCTGGGCTCTGGGACTTATTGTCTGGATATTTTCTCTCTCGAGTAATAAATATTACGTGACAAGATTTTAATAGCAATGAGTGCAAATGAAGATTCCGTCTTCTCCAATTTCATGCATTTTGTTTCACTTAATTCTTTTAAACTTTCCACTTGAAATGTGTTTTCTTGTCATGCTGCTACCTCCAGTAACCACAGAATCACAGAACATTAGAGATTGGAAGGGACCTCAAAAGATCATCTAGTCAAATCACCATGTGATAACAGCATCACCTAAATCAAGTCGCACAGGAACATGTCCAGGCAGGTTTTAAATGTCTCCAAGAGAAGGAGACTCCACAACCTCTCAAGGCAGTCCGTTCCAGTGCTCCATCACCCACACCACGAAGAAGTTCCTTCTCACATTTGTGTGGAACCTCCTATATTCCAGCTCACACCCACTGCCCCTTGTCCTATCACTAGATGACACTGAGAAGAGCCTGGCTCCATCCTCCTGACACCCACCCTTCACATACTTATAGACATTAATGAGGTCACCCCTCAGTCTCCTCTTCTCCAAGCTAGAGAGACCCACTTGTTCCTGAGGCCGATAGGCAACATCAGATGAAACTGTCTTTCCTCCTTACCCTATGGATTGGGAGAGGTGGCAGGTTCCACAGAGTTTGCCTTTTTAGCCGTGTGGAGAATGTTATCACAGTCTCATTCTACAAAAAGGCCCTTATTTATGCGTGTGCATTTTATGCAGACTTTTTAGTGATGGGAGAAACAAGGACAGTTTAACCAGACTTGGTTAAACTCTTGCTGACTTAACACTCCCCCCCGTTAGTCATCATTTTGATTTCTCTAGGGTCGCAATAGGCAGCTCTCGAGGCAAACCAGCGGCTCTGTGCACAGGCTTCCAGTAAACAGAAGTTACAGTTCAACACTCTGCCTGTAAATCGGTCCTGTTAAGAAACACAATTCCCACTGACAACAGGGACAGCCAAGCAGCAAACCCCCGCAGTACCAGGGTGTCGCCTTCTCCTGATCAATCCCAGTATCTCCACCTGCCGGCCAGAGGAAACCAGAGGAAGCGCTGCCTGGAGCACAGAACCGGCGAGACACACAGGATTGTTCAAGGGGTTGAGAAAAAACTGCGATTTTGGAGGGGTTTGGTGGTTTTTTGTGTTTGTTTCTTTCATTCCAGGAACAGCAACTCCTAAACAGAGGAAACGCCACAGTAAAACTGTCTCTTGTTAGTTTATTCTTGGACACTTAAAGTATGACGTTGCACAATGTTACTTCAAGTATTTCAGGCAGGGTTAGCTCCCCTGGTTCCAGATCCTGAGTTACAATCCTATTTTTCACTTTTCTGAACCCAAAACATGAATTCTAGCCTAAGCCCATGTGGGTTGCAAGCTTGGCATTAGTTTCTCAGAGAGTCAGAGACTGACTATTACACCTTTTCATTACTTTACCTCGAATCCCATTGCCACAAGGTAGAACCACACGGTTGAAGAGCATTTTGTTAACAGCACGTATCGCAGCAACAAATCAGCAGCATCCTGCTGCTACTTAGGAAAAGAGCAGTCACAGATTTAATGCAGAAGTAAAATTGTGCCACGTCGTAAGTTCATGATAGTGATAAGAATGTAGGAAGATAAATGCATTTCTTAGGCCTTAGGAGATCATCAACCTCCATACATGTATGTGCAATTGGCTGCTAGCAAAGTAAGAGGGGACTGGGTGACTGAATAGCAAAGTTTAAGGATGCTCCCCAAAGAATCACAGTAAAATACTTGACAAGAATTACAGGGTATCAAACAGTTTTGCATTATTTTCATTACCATCCTCAGTGTATCTGAAAGGCTCTGTACGAGCACACTCCTACAGATACCACCACAGCAAAAACAAATCATCATTTGAAGAGCTCAGGGCAGCTGCATAGCCAAAGTCATGAGAAAATTCACCTTCCTTAATTCTTTATTTCATAAACAAATTCTAATTGTGCAACAGGTCTTACTCTCCCACATGTACTCCATTCATGAGACTGAAAGATGTAGATGTATAGAGAACAGACACCACTCAGGACCGTATAGAGAACAGACACCACTCAGGACCGTATAGAGAACAGACACCACTCAGGACCGTAACAGCTACTCTGTGCTAGAGATACCAGCCCTCTGACGTCTTTGCACAGAGAATGCAGCGATGGAATGCAGTCACAGCAGTGCACAAACCCTGTGCTGAGAACATCAATCTAGAAGTCACTTTCTTCCACAGACTTTGCACAGGATCTGCAGGGCAATCTTTTAGAGAAAGCCAGGCAGAGGAGTCCAAACATTTACCTGCACTGGTATCTTAGAGCTGCAAACAAAATGCAAGTGAATCAGCATAGGTGGGCACTCCCTAAAGCCCCAGGAGATGGGCTGCTTTTGAAAGCAAGGCTCACAAACACCAGCTGCTATTATGTGCTTAAATCAGGAGTGAAACACCACCACCGGAACACTGTGCTCAAAGCCTGCAGAGTCTCCCAGTTTTCTTGTCACTATCAAGTACAACTCAGATGTCCAAGCAAAAGTGTTCAAAGAGGGGATCTGGAACCTCTTTGTTCTCTCTGTTCTGCCAGAGCAGAGCACTGATACTGCTCGCAGGGCGCTCTACACTACCTCACTTACCAAATGTAATGGCTGAGCACTTTCATTAAGCATCAGTTACACCGAGAAGTAGTTGAAATAAAAAGATGATCCTTCCTATTACATCAGTACCACAAGTTGATTCCTTCAACTCCTTCCTAAGGATGGCTTTTTGTGATAGCTGCAAATAAAACTACTGTTCTACAAAGCTTTGGTTGGGTAGCAGTACTTCTGCTGTGGAAGATGAACAATTGACGGCTCAACAATTCTCTACTGCAAGCACTGACTAAAGATTAGTGATTCAGACATCTCTTAAATAGATAGGAAAGATGTGCAGTGTTTCTAGAGCTTGTGCGAGTTGAGAATGTTACAGAAGCTTTTGGATTCATCCTGACAAGTGCTGAGTTGGGATAAACAAGATCAGATCTCCAGCTACTCCCTGGAACTGACCTACCTACCAGGCTAGCATGGTGACTCAGTGCCAAACGACTGTTAAAAAGGTAAAGCAACACTGTGCAGGAGCTTCTGTGCCGGCTCTGGCACACAGCGACCCCATCTCCTGCTTCTATTTGTTCCCACGTACTTGGATTGAAATTAAGAAAATCAAAGCTGGTCCACAGGAGAGCTATTCAAATGCTGCTGCTCTCCTTCATTACAGAGAGTCACAGCCAACACAATTTCAGGAAACTACCAAGTGTGCTACTTATTTTCTCCATGCAGTGGCAGTCCAGAGAAGGGACAAAAAAGATTCTAGGCCTCAAGCTCTGCAAAAAGGTGCAAAAAGCAAGTAGGAAGTGTCTTAGACTGGGGGGAAATGAACCCCAGCTTTTATAGTCAGGACCAGCATTGGATGCATTAGACATAAGTGGCCTGACTCTCAGGTTCTTTCACTGCACTGGTACCTAACACTCAACAGTTCATCTTCCAGATGCATGAATGCTTGAATTTCATAAACAAATTTCTCTAAGTTTCTATAACTTGCAGTATTTAAGAAAGCAGAAACTGGACCAGTAGATACTTCAACACTGTTTCAGCTGCATCTAAACAAACCACAGTGTCAATCCGTATGATTAATGTAGTTTGGATCAAAAATATGGACACCATGACCTTGGGCTCATTTTGAATTCACCTCACCCTGTATTTTTTCAAAGGCAAAACCTAAGTTTATTCTTTAGTAGGAGAAGAATTTATTACTTGTTAAGGTCTGCCTTGTCTTGTTATAAAGGAAGAGCACAAAACCTACACATCAATGAGCACGTAAGAGACTACCGAGAGCCACTGGAGGAACAGCTCTGTCAACAACTGAAGTTTTAAAATAGCAATGCACAAACACCTTCAAGGTAAGAATGGCAAAAATATCACTCACCTTGGTCAGAAGTCAGATACTCTACGCTTCTGTTTGCTGGTGTGTTAGCTGGTAAGTGACGCACTGCTCCTGCGGTGTAGAGAAGACCTGTGGTTTTTGTTGATTCTTTCAGGTCAGGCTACCAACCACATGTTTTATGTGGTTTGTTTTAAACAAAACAGAGACTACTGTAACAGTACTGCTGGCTGCGATCTTCTGTTGTGCCTCTGTAGCTGGAACACCACTCCACAATGTAAGTTATGAGATCAAATTGCATCTGAACATGAAAAACACTGTCAAGATCTGAAAAGTACTGTCAAAAAGAATCGTGTTCTACACATTTGGGTCAAAAATCTTTTAAAAAGAAACAAATGCATAAAATCTGTACTAGGCAACAACACACAAAGTTTCAAATACAAAAGTAATAACTTCTATGGCTTGTGCCTCTCATTTTTTCACAGAAGAAATTCAAAGAACCACACATCACTGAACTTGTACACAAGCTTCTTGTGTTTCAATGTAATTTATTGAGGAGTGAATGAGATACTGTCAGACATGCCAAAGAGACTTCACATTCAAGGGCTGGAAGCTGAACAGCTTTCCTCATTGAGTCACTGTACAAGTTGTTTTTGGGAATCTGAAAGTGCGATCAATGAGGTCTTCATGCTTGATGTTTGTCTTCGGTTCTTCTTCTTCTGATCTACTAACTTGTCAGGCAGAAGGACACTTCCTACCCTACAAAGACTCACACTCCAATTAATACAATTAACACTAGATGTAGAGAAACTTTTATCTGTTATAACGTACATCTACTGCTGAAGGTCTTAAAGCTGTTTCTTAATTCATTACATCTAATGAGAAAAGTCAACTTGTTTCCCTTTCGCCATCATATGGATGGCGTATACCGTTAGAAAAATACTCTTCAGTGCTATCGTAGGGTTTACAGAAAACTTCTTCTGTGGTGTGGGATAGAAACCGATGGCCTACGCACACTACAGTTCTGGTTTTATTTAAAAAAACGAAACAAAAGAAGCCTAAACAACAGGGTAAACATTTATTAGTTTTCTTGCATTAAGGCCCTTCAAGCAGAAGTCAGGAGCTCCTGTATGGCTGCCTGTTGATCTGCAGTGAGCTGTGATATGCATTCTGCCCACAGTCCTCCAGATGTCTAGAAAACAAACAAGAAGTTGTCCTTATGTAGGTGGACACATTTCAAAGGCACAAACTTTATGTTTACACAGCTCAGTCACTGGGCTTATTAGAATCATCAGGGATTGGCAGGGACCTCAAAAGATCATCTAGTCCAATCCCCCTGCCACAGCAGGCTCACCTCACTGGAGAAGCCATGGAATCAGAATCACTCAGGGTTGGAAGGAATCATCATTCACTTCCAACCCCCCAGCACAGGCAGGGACACTCCACCCTAGACCAGATCCCCATCCAGCCTGGCCTTAAACACCTCCAGGGATGGGGCCCCAACCACCTCCCTACTACAAGTAGTACTACAAGTGCCAAAGAGAACAGAATTATATTTTCAGTTATACAGAGCCTTGCAGGGCTCCGACTGAAGATGCCCTGAAGTGTCACACAGACGCAAGCTCTGGCTACAAAGAGCAGCAGAGTAATTAATTTGAAACCCCTGGCAACTCCCCATAATTAAATGGACTGAATGACAAGTGATGCTCTTAGGTTAACCACAGCCTAAACAATTTGCGTGGACATTAAAAGACCAATGTTCAGACAAAACTAGATCATGTATAAGTACAAGAGTTGTCTTCTGGGCACTGGTGCACCTTCAGAGGAAGGGAGCACTGCGAGTGCAACATGATGCGCTACACACACCACATGTGGATGTGCAGAGCTCTGCTGCATTACTCTGTAGTGAAAGGAGCAGTAAATTACTTCCCAGAGAGAAAAGAACATACAACACATCCATCCAGGTAAGTGTAACCACACCCCTTCCCAGCCCTCAGTATTTCCCACCTGTGCTACCACAGCCCTCAGCCGAGGCAGTACTTTTAGAAGTCATCAGTGGGGTCTTGTTCTAATGGTACCAGGAAACACTGGAAATTAGACAAGGATGGGGAAAAGTGTCTATTCACTTTTCAATGGATGTCGAAAGCACCTGGCACCCTGCTTTCTTTAGGCAGACAACAACTGGAAGAAAGAAACTTGCCAGTGACAGTCTTTGGATTGACTTTTGCAATAGCAGCATAGTTGAAAGAGATTTAGAAACTTGTCTTCAGTAATATTTGGTATCTTTTATGTTCAGATCTACTATGTCCTTTCTCTCACACACTTTAAAACAATGGATTCACAGAATTCAAAGGGATTTGAAAACAAGTGGAGTTTGGTTTTCTGCTTTTAGTTTTAAATACTAGATGGAACACTGCAGAAATAAGTGTGTTCCTCCAGCATTCCTGATACATCTGATACTCTACCCAAGCATAAGGAAAAAAGTTTAATTCCATCTATGACCACAATGTGGCTCATGTCAGATGTTGGCAGTGAAACAGCTCGCTGAGATCATTTATAAAAAAAGGCTCTCTTCTGGAATCTAGGAGGCGGCAGCACCAGGCACAGCGTTAGCTTTTAAAGTTCCTGTGATGGTATAAACCATTTATGGTGCTTCACTCTAGTCAAAGCACTATGTCTGAAGATAGGGCTGATGACAATGTGCTAAATTTTGACTTCTAAAAACACAAGAAGACCTTTAAAATTTTTCTCCCCACATCCTGAAGGTAAATAATTTAACCAATGTTTACATGTTCAAGTTTTTTGCTATACATGACTAATCTACACAACTGATTTATCACATTAGCCTTGAGCATTTAAAGTAAGGTGAACAAATGCATTAGCTTATTTCTAAGTTCCATACCTATACTTCAACTACTAGCATATCTGTATTCATCTGTCAGACCTAGAGCAGCCACTTATACCACCTTTCACTCTGAAACGTCTCTGAATTTAGTATTATGCTTTCTAAAATTCTAACAAGTCATTTTCCACACCAGACATAACAGATCTCGCCAGCTGATACACTCACACCAGTGAATACTTCCCAAAATGAAGTATTCCTAAAAGTCTTGAAGCCACATTTTGCTAATTANACCAAGTATTCCTAAAAGTCTTGAAGCCACATTTTGCTAATTATGCCAGGTAGAACAGACCACAACTGAGCAGCTGCTGCTCCAAGTCCTCTGTGTGTATTTCTAAGCTTGCCAGACACATCACTTTGTGTCATTAGGTGCTGCAACCAATGACGTACATCCAGCCTGATAACATCTGCCTCCAGATCACATTGCTACCACTGAAAAAACTGTAGAGAGGTGCAGCTTAAATACTTTAACAACAGTGAGGTACTTCCCCAAAGGCAGGGAAAACACTGGCCAGTCTCCTGTATTTGCCCTGGATTACAAAGGGAAGCAGTAAAATCACTTGTGGTGTGCACTTGTTCTTCAGCAAAAATCCCAAGCACATGCAGCATTCTCTCCAGATTTTAACTTCTGACTCAAAAACCCAAACCATAAATTAAGAGTGGCTAGCCCATGGGCCATACATTCTAAGTGCACACTGACATATAACTATTAAAAAGTAAGCTTCTGAAATTTATCAGAGGAGAGAGAGACTTCATTCAAGTGCAAATGCTACCAGATTTTATTTTTAATATTTCAAGTGATGTCCAAGGATCATCAAGATTTTTCTCTAATGAGACAAGGCTCTCAAACTTCGTTTGACAGTTTGATTACTGCTGAAAGGAGATTCTAAATGTTCCCTTTATAATCTAATTAAACATTTATTTACCTGGACCTGTCGAACGACATTAGCCAGCCGCTTGGTGCATGGGTCCTGGTGTTTAATTGCCTCGTGGATTTCACCATCCGCAATGATGCCAAATATTCTGGGAAGGTTAGAGTTGTTGGGACCAAGGACAACTGGGTTGTTGCTGTTACAACCAAAACACATTACAAATAAATTAACAGTGCTTGCTAATGCAATCATTTTACAGGTTAGTTGAATGATTATGTTTCACTCAGCTGATTGAGCATGCCCAGCTTTGTTGCCTGCTGACAGAATGTTCCCTCTCCCTCTCCTGTTAAAATTTAACCAGCTGATTTTTCAATCAGCTGACACCTTATCAGGAAGTTCTGAACTTTACAGAATGGTTGGACACCATGCAGATGGACCTGTAAATAATACGACAGAAATACTCTGCCTAAAAGGGCTTACTCCTGTCTGCGCTGCAAGGGGGAGGAGGTTGTGTTACTGGCTTCACAAGCAACAGATTTCAGCTCCCTGCCAGCACCAACACAGCAAGTAAGCAGTTCTCTGCTCCCAGCAGTTGGCTGAAAGTACTGGCAAACAGGGACCTGGGTGGAAAACATGATCCGCTTCCAGCCCTTCCACCTACCACTGCTGGAACGCAGAAGCTGTGAATGTAGGAATGACAGAGCTCCAGAGAAGTACGGAGCCAGGCGCAGCTGGCCGCACACAGCTGGGTACAGAAGTGTGCCAGTACGGTAGTTCCCGACTTCACATACGTGAAGAAGTTAGGTTTTTTCTCCATTGACCTATGGGAAGGATGACAACTCAAACAAGCTGTGGAAGACAAGCTTTCGATAACTGTTATTACTATTACACACTTGGTAAGGGAGAAAGCACTGTACCAAACCATTTTCTGAATTATTTTTCTATCAGCAGTACGAGTGTTCAAAAACGAGAAGGTGCAAAGCTACTTGAAAAGGTTACAACAAGAAGGCCGTGAGGGCGCGTGTGCTGCTCTTCAGTTAAAAAGTGCTGACTGGCAATTAAAGCCAAGATGCAAGCACAGTATAAAAAAAATTCTCCTGAAGTTCTTTACAAACATTTTATATAGAAAGTGGTCAGGGTAACACCGCTGTCTGTTTAAAGAGAAACAAACCTGCATCATCAATAGCATCACGAAGGGCTCAGTTCTGACACTGCAAATTATCATCTCTAAAGCACACGCAGATTAACTTTGCATTTCTCAGTTTTCAAAAATAAATGCAAGGAAAGAACATGCAAACAAGTTTGCTTTCTGCACTGAAGTCAAGACTTTGCTTTACCTCTCAATTAGGTCACACAGGTAATTGAAAGTATGAACTGCTTCCTCTTTGTCCTCATGGAGTGGAAGCCAGGATAACCAATGGGGCAGGACTTCCTCAACATTTACACAGTCAGGCTGGAATTTCATGATCTTCCCTACTGCCGATATGCAGTTCTCTGTTGCGTTGACGTTCTCTTTGGTTTTGGCATCTGGTGACTGTATAACTCCCACCAGCAATGGAAGCGCCTCTAAATGTTAAACGCAAGAATAAAGTGTAACACACAATCAAGCTATGTTTTATTAACATCACTAATTCTACATAAGACTACTGTTTTATAATAAAAACATAAGGCATCTTAAGATATCAGATTCCATAAACAGAAGATTATGAAAGTACAGATACAGGAAGGTTTACATAAGTTTAGACTGCAGTGCATGTCTGCCACACATCCTTTGCTTGTGTGCACACAATCATACAGATTTGAAAAGACCCTGAAGATCACCGAGTCCAACCACCTACCCAACTGTATCAAGACCACTACTAAACCATGTCTTTAAGGTCCATATCTACATGACTTTTAAACATGTTCAGGGATGGTGATTCAACTGCCTCCCCTCACCAGCCTGTTCCAAGGCCTGATAACCCTTACAATGAAATCTTTCCCAATGTCTAACCTAAACTTCCACTGATGCAACTTGAGGTCATTTCCTTTTGTCCTATCACTTGTTACTTCTGAGAGGAGACCAAACACCCACCTGCCTTTGGGACCATACGTGTGTATATAAAAAAAATACCCATTTACAAATATTACCCTCTGCCACTAAAAGGTGCAGCAGGACAAGCTCTCAGAAGTAATCTGTGATGAATACACCTGGCACGGTTCAGGCAGTGAAAGTGAATTAGAGTTCTGAAGAATTTAACAGTTGTATAGAAACATGATTAGCCCTAAGCTGGATGAGGGTACCTTTTTGAGGCTGATAAACATTAACAGAACTGCAGAAACATTGCTATTATATCCATGAAGTTGTGTATTGAGTGCAAGACAATGATGCTGGAGTTTTCTGCAAAGTAGAATTTATTTAATAGAAATCTACAATGTCCAGGCAGCTGAGTCTGTCTTTTACACCTCAGGCTTTTGTGAGCATTGAAACTAAACTTGATTTGTGTTTTGGATGACTGTAGCTATGTGTGTCCTTGCAGCTGTAAGATGAGGAAGGATTAGGAAGGCATCAAAATGAATCAATGATGGCTCCTCCCTACTTAGCACACAACTTTTCTTGTCTAGTAAACAGATTTATTCTCACATTGATCATAGAATCATAATCACAGAGTTGTAGGAGTTGGAAGGGATGTCTGGAGATCATCTAGGAAGATGTTCCATCTCCCTGATCATCTTAACGGCTCTGCACTGGACTCTATCCAGTTGGACTCTCTCCAGTAGCTCCCTGTCCCTCTTGAATTCTGCTACTTCACTAATCATCACCAATCTGCCATACAGGTTATACTGGTGGTCTATTTCCACTGAAAGGGACAGGCCTTATTAAGCAAAAAGGTGATTTTGTGTCCCACTCTCTCTCTCAGAATCACAAATTCAAACAGCTGTATGAGATGCAAGTACCCACCTGTGCAAAAGGGCCGATAGTTGTCCCCACCAAACTGTGCCATAACTCCAACACCATAAGCTGCCGCTTGCCTGACCTCCGGACTGTTGTCACATATGGACTGCAGCATTGGCCGCAGGAAGTACTCTGCGTACTTGAACGAGGAGGGGCTGCAGTGCTCTACAATGTCGTCGAAAATACATAGGCCCCATTGTCTGTCTGGCCACGGCCTGTGTGGGCACTGCATCAAAACCAGGTAACATTTAACCCACCTTAACACTGAGAGTTTTGTACAGTCAATTATTACACCAGCAGAATACTCACAGAACAGCAGTCTTGTGTTTTTGCTAAAGCCTTCCCGGCTTTAGTTCAATCCCACAACACAAGCAGCACTACCATAAACAAAACAAAATCTGAGAGAGTATCTGAGCTAAATCACAGAATGAAGATTTGAAGCTAAATATCTTACCTGTGTTTCATGATTTGTTACCCATTTCCATCTAAGTTTTCCCCATAGTCTGGGACACTCCTAAGAGTTGTGTGTGTCAATTATTCTGGGTCTCTGAACACATTAGAACAGCACTGTAGCTGTTCAAAAGGCATAGGGTAACAATCTCAAATCTGATCCAGAACTACCTCTATTTTGTACAATAACTGCCACATTCTATCTACCAAGTTTTCTAAAATTCCAGTACGGAAGAACTACTAACACATTAGAAAAAAAATCTCAAGTAAATTACAAGAAAGTAAGGTACTTACAATTAAGTTGACAATTAGTGGAAGTAGCCTTTCAAACCATGGTAGTATCTTCTCCTTGTAGCTGCTGAATATTGAGTGCAAAATGTCCGATACTTTAGTCAAAATATAAACGTCACTGTCATCCTGGTAGGAAAACGACACGGCTCGCGTTATAACTACTGATACTTATAACAGTGGAAGTCACATGAAACACTAAGGTCTCTAAAATAATGGAATAGTTGTTTAATTATTTGATTTTGCAGAGCCAATCTTTAAATCTGCTATTTTTACACTCTTGGTCAAATCACAGAATGACAGAACCATAAAATGGTTTTAGTCTAACCTCCTGTTCAGGGGCAGGGACATCTTTTGCTAGATCAAGTTGTTCTAATCCCCATCCAGACTGACCACAAACACTTCCAATGATGAGACATTCACAGTTCTTCTGGGTGGCCTCATTCCAGTGTCTTATCACCCTCACTGTATAAAAATTTTTCTTTATGTTCAACTCTTCCAGTTTAAAACTTCAGCCCCTTGTTCTGTCACTACATACTCTTGCAAAACATATCTTTCTTTCACATAGGACCCTGCTGACATATTGAAAGACTGCTATAAGGTTTCTTGGGTCTCTTTGGGGTGAAGACAGGCTGAAGAACCTCAACTCTCTCAGTCTGTCCTCACAGAAGAGGTGTGTCCTCACAGAAGAGCCCTATTCAATCTATTCTGTCCCTCCTCTGGGCCTGGATCCATCAGGTCCACATTTCTTATACTTGGGACCCCAGAAGTGGACACAAGTTAGGGAACTCACAAAAGCAGAGGGGCAGAATCACCATCAACCTGCTGACCATGCTCCTTTTTACACAACCCAGGTTAGCTGGGCCTTCTGAGCTACAAGGGCCATTGCCAGCTTACATACCCTTTCTCCATCCACCAGTATCCACAAATTCTTTTCTGCAAGGCTGCTCTCAGTCCATTCACTCACCAGCCTGTATTGATATTTGGAACTGCCTCAACTCGGATGCAGGACCTAGATGGCATCTTGTCCCTCAAATACATCCACTGCACCACTCAGCTTGGTGCAATCTACAAGTTTACTGAGCACTCAATCCCACTAGTTACGTTGCTAATGAAAACACTGTACAGTACTGATCCCAGTACAGACCCCTGATCCTATTTGGACACTGAGCCGCTGAATACAACTCTAAGTGTGACCATCCGGCTAAGTCCTTACCCACCAAATAGGCCATCCATCAAATCCATCTCTCCTCAGTTTGACATGGTCCCACAAATAACCTTTAGCCCTACAGCTGAAGGCCTTGCAGAAGCCATGATCGAGGGTATCAGTTACTCCCCTAATCCACCAACAGAGTCACTCCACCACAGAAGCTACCACATTAGATGGGCATAATTTGTCCTTTCTCAATCCTACATCAGCTTCTAATTACTGCACTGTCATCCTTGACAAGCCTTGACAGAGTTTCCAGGAAAAGCTGTTGTTACCAGGCACAGAGCAAGACTGATTAGCTGTTAGTTACCAGTCTTAAAAAACTGAAGGCAGTGGCTAGCACTCAAACAAATGTTATCAAGACAAAACAATCTTCTGCAAATGCATTGCCTCAATGCATTCCTTTTAAAGAAGACAAAAGGTCCTTTTTGCTCTTCTGTACCTTACAGGTATTGTAACAAGCTTTTGTTGTAGAGAAAATGCGTATTAGTGACAGAAAACTGGCAAAATGTAATTGTTAACCCTTTCCTCTTGTAACTTAATTTTTCTCCTTGTCCAATGAATGCATCAAATTGGTGAAGTAAAGATCTTTAGCTCAGATGCAGCTACCAATTCCTGTTATATCTACAAGTAAGGCATTTTCCCTGGACACACAGTGTTGGGAAAACCAAAAACCTTTTAACCTTGTCTTAAACTAAGTTCTGTTGCACCCTGTATGGTTCCTTTAATCTGTTTATACTTTTGACAGGCATGGCAAACAGTAGAGCTAGTTTCTGCTCCATAACAAGGAACTAGTATGCATTTTAAATAGTTAGTCTGGAATGTATATACAAATGAAAATAAAAGTAGAGAACTGCTGCTGCACACCACAAGGTCCATCTAGCCTGGTACTGCCTGTTTTTCAGTAGCTAACAACAGATGCTAAGGCTGTATATGAGTACCCTGGTGCAAGTTTGACTCTTTCATGACTTCTGTACTCCCTGGTATTTCTGCTGCTTTGAGGTAAAGGGCTAAATGAACATTTTGGGACCAAGCTGGATCAAAGTTGTATTTCCAGATGTTACTCATCACCACACACCAATTCTGTCCACAAGGCAAGTAGCATGCTGGTCCCACTGCTACTTTCACACAGTAATGCATAAAAGCCTTCTCTGCAGTCTTTAAAAATAAAAATCAGTAAGGGCCAATATAAAGTACTTAAAATGCCTCATGACTCTGATAGAGTATAGTTACAGCTGTTTCAAAATTTCTCCTTACACTTTCTCTCATTATCAGTGGAGTGACACACAAGAAATGCTAACAGCCTAACACTGTCTACAAGGACAACCACCACACATTGCAAATAAGGAAAGGAGGGAAAAAACTCAAATCAGGAAAGGATCTTGGCTCAGAACTTGAGATTTGGGTTTCTTCTAATCTGAAGCAGTATCTAGGCACCAGAAATCTATCCCTTTGAATACTGGCTGAATGGTCCCAAAGGAATGGAGCTCAAGAATGGCATTCTTAAAGTATTTACATATGGATGTATGATTTACTAAGACATATTCTAGAGTCTGATAACCGGTTAAACTCATGCAAACAATCTCCACAATCCAACTTTATAAGGCAGAAAAAAATTCCTACTTCTTACATTTACCAAGTATGCTTTATGTCTGTTACCAGCTCTGATTTATCTTTTATTACTGTCCCCATGCCAATAATCATTTAATAGAACTATCGTATCTTTGACAGTTATCTCCACTGCAAATTAAAAAGTCAGTCGGGCACCTTAACAAATAAGCAGTCACTGTTGTTCTCTCATAAGCAAACACATTGTGTTAACTATTCATCCTGCTGTTCTCCTTGGATGCTCTTTTACTTCAGTTCTTTGAGATGGGCTGGTAACCTGACATGTCAAAGATCTAGGTATCAGAGGTATGCTCAAGGTTAAGAGCCACCTAGACAAAGAAAAAGCAAGTGGACAGGACTAGGCCTTTAATCTAAGAATTGCTTGAGAGGATGAAGAGAATTAAGAACCACATTCTGAACTACTTCTCGTATACCAAAAGAGGAAGCCTTCCAGATTTTAAAGCTATACATGTAGATGTGACCCACTTCTTACTAGACATTTTGAAGGAACAGGGTAACAGAACATGCTTCTAGAAAGAAGTCATTCTGAGGACGCATGAGGCTTTAACCAAGTAGTATCACATAGCCACATAGTTTCATCCCTTTAGTTTATGTGTGGAAAAACTTCTCAAATCAACTTACTTCATCTTGTAACGACTCTTCAACTTGTTCATCATAGTCTTCATCTTGTCTTTTCACTAAATTATAAAAACAAACGATTACATTTCTACAAGAGCTTAAGAAAGGCCAAAAGTAATGCAGAAACAAGCTGAGGAAACAGGAAGGAGCAGGTCAACATGCAACAAGAATTTTCTCTAAGAGCTTTCACAGAAAACGAAGTACAAGGACAGAGCTCAGTTTTAAGAATGCGTAAAAAGAACATGAACCGAAAATAAACACACCAGCTTGTCCACAAGGACAAAACAAAATTAAGAAAACACCATTGCTTTAGAAAATGGTGGAAAGACTTCCCACAAAACCCAAATGACAACATCATAGACATGCATACTGTTCTCAAATAAATCTGTCCACCTTTTTAACTAAACGACAGTATTTCTGCAAATTAAGCCTTCTTGATCATCCTAGAGCTTACAAGTAACTCTTCAGTTCTGTTGTTTCAAGGCCTAATCACCCTAAATATGCAAACTAAAGAAATCTGAACTAAGTTTCTGTGTGTGTATATTCAGAAGTTATGATTTCCGCTTTAGAGAATACCCACTGTATGCCAACAGGAGTTTGTGTGAACTTACCCTGTCTTACTTCTTGATTTTTAAAGTGCTCTTCTAGTTTTCCTTTCAATATTCCTCCAAGTTCTTCCAAGTGTTCCTTGTTAAAGCATTCATCTCCCATTACCTCAATGCACTAGTGAAATAAAAGTTCATTTTTCAGCCTTAAGCTACATTAGCAGTCTCAAGGAAACTTCAGTGTACAGAACATTAACAGATGCTCTGCTTTAAAGTGAACACTAGCAAAAATAATATCCTAGAAAATTAATAATACAAACAATGATCAAAATGTAAAAGTAAGTGATAGTTCCATTGTACATTTCATGCATTTAGTATCAGTGGCTTGCTGTTAAACAAACAAGTCTCTGGTTATGTTAGTACTTGCAAAAGCAGTAAAAACCAGTACTTTCCATCAGCTACAACATCATCTACAGTCAAACCAAAGTTCATATAGAGGAAGCTGTGCATTTCTTCCAGTCATCTGGATGAATGTCAAACATTTTTACACAAAGCTATGAGTCCGCAAGGAAGACAGTTACCTTTGCAAAAGAATGCATTATTTCTGAAAGAACATCTGAATCTGGTTCTGTCCCAATGGCTTTGATGAGCGCATCACACATGAAGTGCCACATCTGTGTGAGGTACTCTGGCCCACGAACTCTTGCACATTCAAGAAGGAGGGGCATGGACTCTGCTGCTGCCACTCGAACACGTTTCATTATTAAGGAAATTACACAATCAAGGCCAATACAAAGCACTTAGAACTTAAACACCCATCATCACAACAAAGTTATTTGTGTTCTACCTGAAACTAAGTTTTTAATCACAGTCCAGTACATTTTATTTCTTAGATACAGATTAAGATCATAGGAAAATTAAAAAACTACTTGTTATTGAAAAAAGTTTTTTCAAGCCTGCTTCAGGCTATGAGAGAAAAGCTATTCCAGTTCTTCACTTTATGGCCATCAGCATCACTTTCTCTACTGTTTGCTTTTAAAGTTGTAGGCATGCTTCTTTAAAGAGAAACTAGGGGGAAAAGCAGGTAGGACACAGTGCCTAAAACAGAGAGTACAACATGCTCAGAAACAACTTCTGCTATAAAGCAACAAGAACATTTTAACGCTAGCCCTCCAAACTTATTTAGGAAAACAGTAAACATGACTTTGATTCTTTCAAACTAAGTTCCCATTTTCACAATACAACCTGATGACAGGATATCATCATGGAAATAGAATTTTAACAATGGAACCATGAGCTTTACAACTTGCTCGGTGTACTCCACAAATCCTTCTTTCAGCTCTTTTGCATAGCAAACCTGAAAGACAAAGCAAGGAAATGCCACCTTTAGGGGAAAATATTTTTACTAGTAGTTTTCAACTATGTAATGGTGTGAGAAAGTTTAAGTTATTTGAATTTATTTTTAAGAAACATCCGGTAATCCATTTACCTACTCCCTACACTATGGCATTGAAAAATGCTGATAGCAGCACGAGTTCTTACTCTCATTGCACACAGGTATTTTCCAATGTTTGCAAACTCTAACACCTCCAAGTATTGCTAACAAAGGAAAACTATCTGTCTTAAAAACTGATGCTACAGCCTAAAGAAACTAGTTTTCAAATCAAGCATGACACATGCAAAGCAGCGTCATAAATCCAACTACCACCCAAAGAAAAACAACTCTTGTTTGATATCATAAAGAGTATTTTCCTTACAGATTTTGCTTTCATATAGATTTTTCAGCAACACATAGATCACCCTCACCAGCATCTGGCATGCAGTTGCTTTTTCTTCAAGGCCTGCAGTTTTAATTCCAAAACTTTGCTGGTCTCCTAGGTTTACAAACTCCCAACCATCATCATCACTCATGTTCTCCATATCTTGTGCTGTTGTACAAAGGAGGAAAAACGTTAAGAAAATCTCTGACAGTTACAAAATTATTTGGGTTTTTTTTTAAGCAAAACAGTATCTTAAACCTACTGTCTAAAAGAGCAACTTCTGGTTTAATGGATGCAGTCTTCATTAAAGGTCCCATGACAACAGGAAGGTACTGCTGAAATTCCTTTCCAAGAATTTTACACATTCGGGCCCATGCAGATATCATGTAAGAAATCTAAAAAGGAGATGAGAGTCAGGATTTTCATGTCCCACATTTTATTTTTATGCTTTCCTTTTAAGCATGCATTAAGGAAGAACATTATACAATAAGACTTTAAATAATGTTGTCAGTGCATGAAGCTTATTTCAAAGGCAACTCATGAAACTTGTAATCCATACAAAAAAAGCATCTTCAAAAGACCTGTCTCAAGTCTTTATCTGGAACGACACATTGACAGTGTCTCTCAAAGCTGCTACACATGTTGAAATGTGACAGCATAGGATGCACTCAGTCATGATTGTTCCGAAAGTTTTTTTTGAAAGTTATTTTTTCCTGAAATGGATGATTTCCTGAATTTCATTTATGCTGAGCCACATTCCTGAAAAAAATCAAATAGAGCACAACAGTGCAGTACTGTGCTTTCAGAGTAGTACTTGTTTTCAGATGCCCGAGTCAAGCAGCCGTCCTCTCGTGAGAACAGCTATCTAATGAGTCTTGTCCAGCTATTTTTAAGAAGGTGACAGCAAGGTGTTACAATGCCAAACAAAGTAGCTACTAATAGACAAGGAATGATTACACACACATACAGTGAAATTTCATCAGCAAATACAGGTTCTGGAAGTCTCATTTCCTAAACACACTTCTGTGAAAAGATTCTAAGGCCATCTTAAGGCAACAGATGTCAGTTTTTACATAACACGCAGAAAAATTAATATGATGAAATTACACTGAGGGTGCAGCAGAAAAGCCACAGGCACAAAGAACTTTAATCCTAGCCAATGAGCAATGCACTATCAAGACAATTTTTACATACCTGTGGATCGTCATCTTCTAAATCACTGAAGTCTGTTTGTGTCTTCAGTAACAACTGCATTACATCAGATGCATCCTGCATAAACTAGAGAGAGCAAACAACTTTGTTTCCAAAGGCAAATGAAAAAGGTGCTTCTCAAACTTGACACTGAACAACTTAAATGAGCATTTAACCCCAACACACTATGAAGACATAAGCTAAAGCTGGTACTACATTGAAATGAAAAGGTAAGTGAAAACAAGTTTTTTCTAGAGGCCTCAAGTCAATCTTGTCTTAAGCTTCACTGGACTGTTCATGTACTCGAGAAAAGCAGAAGACTCAGCACACTATATAAATACTACCACCCACAAAAAAGTACCTATTCTAACTTGCCTTCTTACTATTTTGACTCCTTCATAGAACCAGGATAAAATCTGGCAGCATGAGCTACTTATTCACAAACTAGTAATGTTTTGGGTCACATTAGATGCCCTAGTGATGGTTATACTTAACCTTTCCACTCCACACGTTCCCTGTGGGTCCAAGAATAATTAGTTAACATCAGTAATGTTTAAAATCAGTTTGAAATTTAGTTGCACAAATGGTAAGCTTACTTAGTAGTCCTTCCAAATCAAAGGAAAAGGCTGGTAATTTTGCAGAAGCGGGGTCTGTTAATATTTCCACACTGCGTACATCACATTATTTTACTTTGAAGTGCAATTTTGTTTTCTTCACTTAATAAAACAAAGATCTGTAAACCTTAATGTGATCTTGTATCAGAATATTGTTTAATCTCAGTCTTTCAGTTCTTTTAAAATACTTTTGCACATACGTTTTAAGCAACTTACCAAAAAAACCAAACCCCAAACTTGCTCAAGCCTCAGCTACTTCAACTTTTATTACAAGAATATTTAAACTTTTTCAGGCATTCACATGCAAAAACCTGTCAGGTTTTCTTTGAACTGCATACATTTTACCCACCATGATGACACTACCAAAATAACATGCTCCAGTATTTCTCTTAAGAGCAACACAAAACAAAGAATAAACACCTGGCTTCACTTGTTCAGTGTGACAAGAAAAGCTGTAATACTTTCTTTAGATTTGTAAATGCACAGTGAGATCTAAACAGTAAGTTAGTCACCTCAGAAATGAAAAGACAGAACAAAACAACAGGTATAATTTAACAATCCACAGCTATATGTTTAGCAACTGAGTATATCAATTCAATGTGAATACTGCAAGCAAAAAAATGGAATACTAGAATAGGTGTAGAGCTTTAGACCAGATCTAAGCTTACCTTTTCTTTACCAACAGCAAGACCAATGAGGCTGACACATTCAATAGTCTTTCCTCGTAAGAGTCTTAGTTCCTTCTGGACAGCATTCTCAACAATGTGTTTTAAAGAGGGCATAAATAAATCATAGTAAGGAACAAACTTCTCCTCTGCTGTATCTGCAACTGACGCAATTGAAGTCACAACTTGCTCCAAAACTAGCTTAGTGCCTTTCTGTATCAGCTTGGAAAGAAGAAAAATGCAGTGTCATTTCTAAAGCGCTTATTTTATTGAAAAGCATGCCAAATGTAAACATCTGCTCTTGTAGGTACCCTAACTCTTGTCAGTTTAGACCAACAGCAGCAGATATGTACACAGGCTTATTTCACAGGTCTTAGTTCAGCTCTATACATTCTGCATACATGACAAGCTTAGCCCCTCCATGAAGTACTTATTCAGTATATTGTACCTCCTGCAACTTGATCACCATGGTGGAATGGAGATGCTTCACTAGATTATCCAAATACGGAATAAGCAGTGATTTAGGACAATCTTCAGTAAAGTTTATGAGTGCTGCAGCTGCATGGGCTTGAACACGCTGGTTGCCTTGATCCTCCATGGTTTGCAAAAGTGCTGCTATCACCTGAAAAAGAAATGTTTATGTTGAGAAGAAACAGGCTTCTTAAGTGAACACAGTTTTACCACTTTAAGTATTTTATTACTTGCCTTCTCATGAAATTTCTTTTGAAAACCGGGAGCAAAGTCAGTTGCCATTTGTCCAATAGCATTACAAGCAGCGTATCTTACTCTTGGATGCTGAAAAAGTATTTCCCACAAATAGTTAGCAAATAATAATGGAAGCAGAAATGAAAACACTCTGAAATAATTAGGAGAACTACACTCACAGGATCCTGAAGGAACAGCAAAACGAAATTAACTATCTCATTTAAAATTCCCTCCATCTGTTGGTGGCAACCTTCTCCAATTACTGAAAGAGCCATCAGGCCTGCATGCCTGTATTTCCAGTCAGCTACAGAAGAGAAAAAAATGGAACGATGTTATTTGTTTCAGAAACTACAAACCGTGGGGAATACAGAGTAAGAAAACCAGAAGAACAAACAGGTTTATCAAACAACCTGTGGGAAAGGTATGTAACAGAACTCTTTGCAAAATAACGCAAGAATTCATTATTCTGTTAATGTACTAAATTCCTGGAACGAAGAATAACTCTTTGGGGTGCTGGAATCCTGATACTCATGCTTCTGTTTGATCACAATACCATTTTGACAGAAGAACAGTAAAGAAACAGTTTATTCTGCACTATTTAAGTTCACTGAATGTTCTTAGTTAAGCCCGTGCATGTTGTTACTCTAACTGTAATACTGCCTGCATTCCAGGCCTGAAATTAATGATGCTACAAAATGAAATCCAATTCTGTTTTGACTATCTGGCTAGTCAATCCAAATCCCAAAGTTTGAAATTATTTCAATAAACATTTGTGAGAAAAGCAGGGACAGGAAAAGGTTTGTGAGAAAAAGGATAGGAGAAAGGAAAGTTTCATTTTTGAGAGTACCGACGTTTTAGTTTATAGGTTTTCATAATTCCTCCCAACTTCCTACTAGTGAGAGGATTTGAATCAAACAGTATCTACTGATATTCAGTTTTCCAAAGAGCATGTATCATTATGGAAAGCTCTGACCCAACAGAAAGAAAGCAGTAGGCATCAAGTGCATGATTTGTCCCCTTCACAGAAGCCTTAAAGCCATTAGACTCTACACCTTTCTGTGGGTACTACAGCACTAGGCATTTGCAAGCCTTGGAGCTATCAACACTGCAAAAGTTGGGTTAATCCACTCTCTTAATGAAAGCTTTCTTCACAAAAGACTGTTTTACAAACAGGCTGTATAAGTTTTCACACTCTACAGCTCCACGTCCAATAGGGCGAGTCTATTTCGGAATGGGTTTTAAATCTTGAAGGTAGGAAAAGTACCCAGAACTTTCACAGTATCTTCTACTTTAAAGGTATTTCAAGAGGAAAAGCAGCATACAGAACAACTGGTAAGAGTATGTTCTAAGAAAAAAATTTCCAAGCATTGACCATTTTCGAAAACAAAAGTATATAAAAATCTATCAGGCAGGTAAACACAAAGATTTAAGGAGGTATCCAAGTTACTGGAAAGGATAGAATTGTAAAAAAAATTAAGTTACTTACGATTCTGAAGCATTTGCATAATGTGTTCTTTAATCACTGGTAACACAAGTTTTCCTCCGAGACCACAAGCCATTCTGTCCAGTGCACTCTCACCAGCAACTGCATTGCTAAACATCAATTACAAAAACATCAGTGGTTGGGTATCTACAATAAAACAGTCAAACAGCGCCCAGAAGCGCCCTTTCTTGCAGTCCTGGTCTTCAAACTTTTGCCATTTGAATACACTTTGAAATAAAGCATGTACTCTTCTGTAGTAAAGCACATCTAAACGTAAAAGCACACAAACCTCACTCAAAAGAATTATATACCTTCCAACTAAACACTTATCTATAGCCCACTGATTAATACTAGCATTAAAGAAGCTTGGACATTCAGTCCATTTCCTTCAGTGCTAGTAACTTCCCAACATTTACACACACCTAACAAAGTTGAAACTAAACTCGCAATGAATTAAGCAATAGTACTGCCCATCAGACTTCGGTCACAAGAGCGCAAACAAGAACCAGGAGAGCCAGCAGAATTCAAGCTTTGGCATCTAAAAGACCTTTGTTGCATGACAGCAGTACCAGTACTCTAGCAGTAGCATGTTCTCTTGCCAATGACTCAGGCAGAAAACATACAATCTAGATGAAGACTGCTACTTCCATAACTGAGAAGAGTCAAACATTATCTGTGTAAAGTCATGTGTTCTACACAACAAAACTGCTCCCTCCAGAGTGGTGTGCCTCAGTGGGTGCACTGAAGACAGAGCATACAGAGAGAGCAGAGACACAGAACACCTTCTTTGCCTGTGTCTACACTTCTGGGAGCTGTCCCAGACTGCTGAGGCCCAATAGGGGGTTGGGACAAAAGAGGAGTCTGCCCTGGTTGACGAGGACTGGGTTAGGAATAATTTGAGCAAACTAGACGTACACAAATCCATGGGCCCAGATGGGATGCACCCGTGCGTGCTAAGGGAGACAGTGGAAGTCATTGCTGAGCCACTCTCCATCATCTTTGCTAAGTCATGGGGATCAGAAGAGGTGCCTGGGGACTGGAGGACAGCAAACATCACTCCAATCTACAAAAAGGGAAAGAAGGAGGACCCAGGTAACTATAGACTAGTCAGCCTCACCTCCATCCCAGGAACGGTGATGGAACAATTTGTTCTTGATGCTGTCTCCAGGCACAGCAAGGACAAGAGGGTCATTAGGGACAGTCAACATGGCTTCATCAAGGGGAAGTCGTGCTTGACCAACCTGATAGCCTTTTCTGAGGGCATAACCAGGTGGATAGATGATGGCAGAGCAGTGGATGTGGTCTACCTTGACTTCAGGAAGACATTTGACACAGTCTCACACAGCATCCTTGCAGCCAAACTGAGGCAGTGTGGTCTGGATGATCGGGTAGTGAGATGGATTGTGAACTAGATCCAGGATTGAAGCCAGAGACTAGTGGTCAATGGGTCAGAGTCTAGTTGGATGCCTGGATCCAGTGGAGTCCCCCAAGGGTCGGTACTGGGACCAGTCCTATTCAATCTATTCATTAATGACTTGGATGAGGGATTAGAGTGCACTGTCAGCAAGTTTGCTGATGACACAAAGCTGGGAGGAGTGGCCAACACCCCAGCAGACTGTGCTGCCATTCAGCAAGACCTGGACAGGGAAAAATTTAATGAACTCTACCACAGGTAAGAGTAGAACTTGCCTTTGTGCAAGAACAACTCCAGGTACCAGTATAGACTGGGGACTGACCTGTTGGGAAAGGGACCTGGGGGTCCTGGTGGGCAGTAGGAGGACCATGCAATGTGCCCTTGTGGCCAAAAAGGCCCACAGCATCCTGGGGTGGATCAGAAGCAGGACAGTTAGCAGATCAAGAGAGGTTCTTCTACTCTGCCCTAGCGAGACCACATCTGGAGTCTTGTGTCCAGTTCTGGGCCCCTCAGTTCAAGAAGGATGTGGAGGTGCTGGAGAGAGTGCAAAACAGAGCCTCGAAGATAACTGAGTGGATCATCTCCCTTATGAGGAAAGGCTGAGGGAGCTGGGTCTCTTGAGCTTGGAGAAAAGGAGACTGAGGGGTGACCTCATGAATGTTGATAAATATGCAAAGGGTGGGTGTCAGGAGGATGGAGCCAGGCTCTGCTCAGTGTCATCTAGTGATAGGACAAGGAGCAATGTGTGTGAGCTGGAACATAGGAGCTTCCATACAAATATGAGAAGGAACTTCTTCACAGTGAGGGTGACAAGAGCACTGGAGCAGGCTGCCCAGGGAGTTTGTAGAGTCTCCTTCTCTGGAGATGTTTAAAGCCTGCCTGGATGGATTCCTGTGTGAGTTGGTCTAGGTGATCCTGCTGCGTCAGGGGGATTGGACTAGATGATTTTTCAAGGTCCCTCCCACTCCTTAATGTTCTGTGATTCTGTGAAAAGCAAGAAAGCTTCCAAGACACAGGTATCTGCTACTACAGGCTGGGTATGACTAGCACTGTAACAACTCAAGGTTTTACAGTCAATCCTATACAGCCTTGCTGAAGGCAAAGCTGAGTTCAGGCAGGGATGAAACCTCCTCTGCTTTCAAATATCTACAGGGTAAGAAATAGGTATTCAAAACAATTATGCATGAATTCCCAAGTCTTATTACAAACTATACAGACTAGAAACTCAGAGGCTGTGAGCAAAGATGTCTGCACAAACATAATGACAATGCCATGTGTTCTGCCGATCAGACACATCACCACCAGGACAGAGCATGGGCACAAAGGTTTACTCTGGAGCAAACTCACTAGGGTTAATGGTGACTGTACAGAATCACAGATGGAACAGGTCGGAAGTGACCTCTGAGGATCATCTAGTCCAAGCACCCTGATAGAACAGGATCACCTAGAAAAAAGGTGTCTGAATTTTAGTCTAGAATTCTGTCTTTAATTTTTTCCTCCCACCATTAATTCACACGTTCAGCTTCAAAAAAGTCTTAGAAAAACAACCACATACCTCTCTGCAACACTCTTGCCAAGTAAAGAGGAAACTGGATTGACGTTTTCCTCCTTTAGAATTTCAGTGCTCTGTGAAATCAGTGCAATAGAAAACCTGGAAACACTGAAGTATTCCATGCTGCTTTTGTGTAGGCTGACTCACATCCCCCTTAGTCAGATCTGAACACACCCTAACTAGGCTATAGCCTGTTCATCATCATTAGCCTGTTTCTCAGACCACACAGATTCCAATCCTCTTACGAAGCTCCAAAGACTCAAGCACCAGACAAAGTTACTATATGCATGCACATCAACTAATCAACCACTCTACAAGAAGGGTGAACTTCAGTGGTGGGAAACACATAGCAACATGAGCAGACCTGCTAAAAGAAAAAACACCACATACACAATCACCAGAGACCATATGATAGCCAGTAAGTGTTTTGGGGCTAAACCTCAAGCTCTCCCACTGCTTCAAGGGCCAAAAGAGCTCTTTGACCTTTAGGCTAAGGTTGCCAAGAACTAGTTTTCTGATCCTTTCTGGCTCTACTTGTAACGAAAAGCAAAATGTTCACTGTAATCTATAGGCAGATGACATTTGGAAGAACAAAGTTCTTCTGCTGACAATAGATTTGCATGCCTCAAGTCAATGATTCAGTGTACTTACTAAGCTGCCTAAAGCAGGGCATCTGAATAAACTTCCACCCCTTGAAAGGCTTGCTAAGTATTTGAACTTTATTTTATTTCCCCATAAAATGTAGATGAATTACCAGATTCAAGTATCTGACAAACCTGAATACACCAGTATCTGACAGTTCTACCTGTATGGCAAATTTTAGCAGTTGAGGAAACAAAGCAGGTTAAAAGGGTTTGGTCTGTCATACAAGAAGGGGAAGAAAGGACAACTTCAATCCATAACTGAGGAGAACAAAAGAGTATTCCAAGACAAACAGTGATTAAAGAGTTTCTTCCATATATTCCTACACATCACTTTTGCAAGTGTCTTTACATGCCTGGTGGCTAGTAGAAGTCACTATTCACTAGAGTGCTAAACACACAGCTCTTCCATTGCCTACTTTCCTATGAAGAGCTCAAGGTGTTCTGCGACAAATTGTTTTGAAAGACAAGTTTCACTTGAGCCTTGAAGATGCCAGATGCAGCAAACAAGTGTCTAGACTGCTAAATGAACATCTACCTCATTACAGAAGTGCAGGGATAGTTACACCTCCTACACATTTCTTCTGCTTTATACCAACTAGATTTGGACAAGAGCAGATGTAACAGGATGCTGTAGACAAACTACTGCCATTCTACCGAAAAGCTGGAGCAAGCTACAAAGCACAAATAAGGAATAAGCAAACCACAAAGACTGGACACTTTTGAATCTTTCTTGCCCAAGAGACAAGATAAGCTACTGCTAGCCATACAAAGGGATTTAAGGTAAGAAACATTTTTAGGATTCCTTTCTGGATCACATCTGGCTGATATGCATTATCCTTTCAAATGCAGACAGCTGTTTTCTCTTGCGTCACCTTTTCATAAGTATAGATACAGGGAAAAAAATTAAGTGATTGGTTGTCGATGCTGAAACAGGTCAGTATTCCTCAGCTTTGCTTCCAGCTAACTTCAGTGTAAGCTCTCAATTCTAAGTGTTAGGAAGCACCGACTTCTTAAATGAGTAAGAGCAATGACAGAAGCAAAATCTTAAAATTGAAACAGTGCAAAACAGCAAAATAATTGGACATGCAATTTGTAGAAGTTACAGCAACAGACAAAGAATTTACTTGCTGAACAGTACCTAAGTAACTTACACAAAACTGTCTGAGAACAGTCACACGTTGGTCTTACAACCAAAGAAACAAAGTGAGTTACTGAAGTGTAATGTACTGTGGTAATTTGCATCCTGCACATAAAATGTACCTTTAGTTATCAATTTTGTAACATATTGAAATAACTGCTTTCAATTTTACCTGTCCAAATCATTATATTCAATCTCATCTGCATTTGACCAGTCTTCGTCTTCTTCCAAGTCAACCATCATCGCTAACATTTGAGGAACTGAAAAAAAAGTTGAAATTAAGGTTGCTGTCTTAAATAACAAGCAGCAATTTAACTTTTCCTTTCAAAACATCATTGAGGAAAAATAACTTCTGCCAGTAGCAGATAGCCAAGTTTGTCAAACTGCATAAGCCAGTAACTCAGAACAGATTTTCAGAAGACTATTTTCAGAACGTTCAAGTATTTCTTACACAGACTCACAGGGCAATACCAGATTTTTAAATCATGAAGACTTTAAAGTGAATTCCTTGAAGTCTAAGTGTCTGACACGAGTATTGCATGCTTTAATAACTCAGATACACCTCATTCGTTTTGTTGAAATTGACATCATCCTTTGAGTATGCACTGATGAATGGGACTGCTCTCATCAAGTAAATGTAGTACTCAGCTCATAGTTTTACTAACAATACATTCTGTGACCTGTATGTACAGTGCTCACTTAACATAAGGTTTTACTTTTACGGGAAGAAAATGGTTTAAAACTTGCGACTTTTCCCCAACTTAACGTACATTTTTGGTTTTCCATCACAAAATCACCTTGCACACAATCAACCACTCTGGGGATTGTTTCTGCTCTTCTTCTTAATGTTTCACTACTATGCAATAAGCAACATCTATTTTTCCAACTTCTTCTCACAGAAGGAAGGAGTACAGGGACTTGTCTACTGTAAGCCTGTCCCTGCACGCTTCAGAAGCTCAAGGAAAAGTCCACCTTGTGCTTTCAGATCAAAGCAAGGAGCTCTTAAGTATTCCTCATGTTACAGTAACTGCTCCTTTCCCTTTAATATAATATATGCTAAGAAGTTTTACCCTGCCCTGCAAACAATGCTTCAGTCAAATGCTCAACCTCTGAGCCTGAAGCTCTTTAGGACAGTACCACAGACCCTGAAGAGGGGTATTGGTCAGCTATCCTCTACAACCATCTCAAAAACTACTTGGCATGCAGAAGTCCATAATATACTTAGATAACTAATGTACCACAGATGTAGAAAACTCCCCTCAGCCTACACTTGGACTGATGAGAAACTTCTGTTCCATTGATGACAGAAGATTGTATTTCTCATTGTCAAGAAGGCAAGGCAAGTATCAAGAAAAAAGTCAAACTATGGACCCATTTGGTTGATGTGGCTACATATCTTCAACCAGAGATTACACCCATGGTTGCAAAAACCTTCAGAGAACTTTTAAAGAAAGATAATTTAGTTGTCACTATGAACTCTAGCCTGATGCCCACATGTCAGAATTCTATATACCATTTCTACATGGCATTCACTGAAAGTCTCCTAAAAAAATACTATGGGTCAGAAGCTTTTCAGAGACATCAATAGGCAGACACGAAAATGACATACCATCATGTCTCTGAACAACAGTAGTCAACCATCCTCTGCCACAAATTCCACGTGGTTCCAAAAACAAGTATCATAGTTTTCACTGCCATTCACAAGCAAAGCAGAGAACTGCCATCCAAAGCTGTCTAGCTATCATAATATGTGGAGTCTGGACAAGCTTGTAAACATGTTGTTTCTTCTGTGAATTAGGCTGCCAGTTTAGTTTCACAGAGAATTTTAAAACATCATTTAAACATTGTCCAAATATGCACTCAAAATTTAATTACTGTGAATATACAGGCTGTTTACAAACAACCTAAGGACAAGCTCACTAATTCTCCTTTTTGTGGAGCAAGCCATGACTGTTTTCTGGAGACTAGAGCTAAATATAGGTTACAGCACTATTTTCTGTGAAAGGAGTAATAAAAAAACCTCTGCTATCTTGAATATTCAGCTCAACATGGAAAATCTGAACCCAAATGGAATTTCTAAGCAGGTAACTGGTACACAGGACACAGACTTCCCCCCAAATCAGTATCATGTTCAGTAAAACCAGCTAAGATGATAGTTTCACCTAAGACCCAGCTCTAGTTGTGAGGATCAAGTGGTCTAGCAACTTTTAGGCACATGAAAACAGAAAGCCTTTTAAAGTGAAGTAAAAACCCCCATCCCTTTTTGGCTACCTTTCTATCATTCACTGAATAAAATTGCTTCACTAGCTCTGCATAATAAGTATCTTGCTAATGATTCTTTAAGAGCAGTTTTACAATGAGTTGCAAACCAAAGACACTTCATTTCCTCATGGTGGTTTATCTTAATACAGTATCTTAATATACATATTTCACTCCTAAATAGCAACTAGCAGCCCAATATGAAAAAGTAATACATTCAAACACTACCCTGCTTGACCAGATAAGAAGGCTGCCGTGGTTTGGGTGACAGCAAGTACTAACCATTAATAGTACCAAAAAGACACAGGATACAAAACACAGAAAATCAAACATATAAAATTAAATTCTAAAAGAATGCTACAAAATGGAATCAACAGTTTCAGTGCTTAAGCCAAGCAGATCTGATTTACAACATTTTGCAGAAGTTTTCAGTGACAGCTATTTATGCAACTTCCCCCAGCCCAAGCACACAAAAAACCCCCACACTGTGTCTTAACACGTTGTCTTTCTGCAAGTTTCAGGAAACAAGCACAAATCTAGACAAAAACAAGTGTGACAACAAGGAAAAAATTCTTACAAGTGGCAGGCTATACTGCTGTGTCAGTGCCCTGATCTACTTGCAAAAAGAGATTAAAATGCACAGAACTACCAGTGTGTACAGCATTGCTGCTAGGGCTGTCCAGGAATTATTTTTAGTATCTCAAATAATGCCGCATGATTTAAAAAGTGCATCTCCAAAGACTTGACAATCTGCATGCCAAATGGACTAATTAGAATATGTCTAAGTATTGATGTAAGTATCTAATTTTTAATTCACAGCTTTAACTCCACACCGAAGCTTAACATGCATGCTGAATCCCTTCAGTCTTCAGTTGCCAGCATCAGAGTATGTGTCCTATGTACCAAACTGCAAATGAAGAACTTCAGATTTAAATCAACTTTTTTTTGCACTGCAAATTTCCAAAGACAGAAGAAAAGCAGGGAAGTAGAATTTTCCTTGGAAACACCTAATGTGTACAGAGTGCACTGTGTTTTTAATCACATTGCTGGCAGCTGCATTCACTTATGAAGTCATAATAAGAAGGAACTTTCTCCATGAGAAAACTCAATTCATTGTAATGAAGTTATTGGTACCAGCAAAGCCAGTTTAACACTGCCAAGAAAGCCAAACTGTTTCAACAAAAGGTGTGAAGTACTTACTGGCTTGTGCAATAATGCTTGTATGCCTCCTCAGCATAGCAGCAGCAGTTTCTGACAAGGTCACAATGACTTCAAGTGCCAACTGACGCTGCATGTTGCTGAGACTAGCATCTGCGCACAACTACAATCAGAAAATTAGAGCAAACTGTTAGAATAGAATCACAGAGGCATCATGGCTGGAAAGGACCTCCAGGGTCATCGAGTCCAGCCTTTTCTCCTAGTATCTAGAAGACTATCCCAGAAGACTGGGGGTGGAAGAATGTTTGAAAAAAATACCCTAGCTTTACCTTCAGACTTAGCTGCAACGTAGGTTCTAAGTGTGCTCGCAAATACTTTGGTGCAGAATCCGCAATTTCTACAAGAGATTTCAGCACTGAATCATCATTTTGGTAACAGGATTCGTTTACAACCTATACAGAGATAAGTTGAAGATAAGATTAAATAAAAACAAATACAACTACGAACAGGGTCACTGTTACATAAGAAATCTGATTAACTGTATTCTTGCCTCTCTGAATAATCTTGCTTAGCTACAAGCACTAAGACAACAGTGCTAAAGTAGTTGAAGCTTTAGACCTCAAGAACTCACTATGTTAAGTTTTGTGATAAAACTAATGGTAACAAAAAACTAGCCCAATCCAGCAGACACGACCAGAATGAAGATTAAGACCAAGATGACAATTTGTAGGCACTAAAGTAACGTCAGAATAAGGCCAAGCCCAGCAAGAGTGAAAAAGTTCACAAACATCAGGAATCTCAAGATTAATTCTTTTTCCAGACAACTCTGGAGAGTCACCAAACTAAACTGCACCTTTCAGCCTGCAAGCTTAAGAAAAACTAATTCAGCTTTTTACGAGTATCATTCCTAATCCACAAAAATTCTGAAGAGTAATTTAAAAATTACTTTTAACTGACTGGTTTGATGTCAGTACCAAAACAGCAGCTATTCAACAGCGTTAACAAACTTCTAGAACTAACTTCCAAAGAAAAACACCATTATTTAATTACACTTGAGGTTTTAGAAGTATTTTTCATCAAAGAATTTGATGTCTTCCTGATGGAGGAAGATTTTTTTAAAGTGAGCAGTTGAGTATTTTTTTGTAATTTAAGTCTAGAATCCAACACTTCAGATAGCAGCACTGAAACAGCCCAGACTTTGAACACAGAAGCAGCATCTTCTAATATCAGAAATGTTCTGAGAATAAACTAAAAATCTGTCTTGGTGTAAGCCTTTTGGACTGTTACCATGGATTCTCCGATTCTGGCAATGGACACCACAGTTGGAAGTTTACTGGAAGTTTCTGGTAAACTCCATTTTATACCCATTGCAACTTTGGCATTTTTTTGAAGCAAGACTAAGTTTCTGGAGAAAGTTCAAAGTGCACAGCAGAGATGCTTTTCTGTAGTATCAAACACCAAGGACCACTGAAGTCAGCCGAAGTTCCAGATGCTTTTAACTCCACTGCAAGGTAAATCTCTTGGATACAAACTTCCACAGACACAGCCTGAAAATCTAGCCCTTCTTGCATTAAGTACTTGAAGACACAGTTAATAGCATCATTCTGCGCTCTGTATTTGCAAAGTAGAGCTTACAAATGCAAGCCAAGAGCGTCTGCTTTTATGGCTTAAAATAGTAGCAGTGAAACTTCTATCACAAAGTGGGATACTAGTCTGAAGGCTAAAAACAGTATACTATTTAACTGCCAAACATGAAGACGAATGGTATGCCCACCCCAAATCCTGTCTCACCCCCACATATACAGTATTCACCAACCAAGATTAGCAAACCTCTCAGTTTTGAACAGTACAACTGCCATTGCCACAGTCACAGCTGGGAGTAACCACCAAAGAGTGACCTCAGTATTAAAATGCTTGTCTTATACACACTAGAGCCCATTTTCAAGTTCAGTTGACTTAACAAATTCTTTTCAGTTTTCATTTAAGATCAAGCAGGGCTGAAGTGGTTCAGAAGTCATCTTGTCACACAGCACAGTATTTGTAGCTTACACTGTCATCAGAAGCCTGCTATACTGGTCGTAGCAAGAGATTAGTCTTTAACCTAATCTAAATTTAGCCTGACTTATCATCACTATTACTCTGATCAGATACTAAAGTTATTTCCACTTTTGATTGATATTGAAAGGAAATTGTACTGTGGAATTGCCCTCCTTCAAAAAAACTCTGTAATTTCTGTCCCTGGTTTGGTTTACAACAGGCCTCCTGCCACAAGAAAATCCATTTTACATTAGAATTCTAACTTGTACTCAAATTTATTCATCCCAAGAGCCTCAGAAATTATATGAAGCTTATAAAAGCATTTTGTTCACAAGTTCCTAATTGATCAAACAAAGATCATTTGATGAGTCTGTTGTTCTTACTCTGAGAATGTCTGCTCAGAATTCTATGTTTTCCTCTAAACTGAAGAGATACAAGACATTGTGGGTTAATAAATTCTCCAATTATTGATTATTTAAAACCTCAGGGTAGCCTATGTTTAAAGTATATTTCAAATATCACAGTTAATTTTAAAACAGTATGGTTGAGTCAGATACCTTATGTAGAATTTTAAGTTGTTTATCTAGGTAACGCTGCATACATAAAGTTAACCAGTCTTGAACTATGTTCCTTAAAGCCCCATAAAATTCCTTACCAGCTTCCACCGTATCTTGCTTATAACTGATGTGAGGCTAACTAAGATAGTTAATCCAGGTGTCAGCAAAAATTCATATGCTACACAAATTTGCAGACCACTAACTTGCATCACAACAGACAGCAGTGGCACATCTTCACCTGTGTGGTTTCTTACCTGTAATATTCCAGGTAGCAAGTCTGAAAAATGTTTCAAAAGAGGAAGATTGTGCTCATTAGCAAGCACAAATGCAGCTGCAGCTCTAGCAGACAATGTCTTGATCTAGAATACAGACAGGATTGGAGAAACATGAAGAACTGGTAGTGAAACATGTCTCTATTTTAACATAAGGCTAATTATGAGATGACACAATATATTACCATTCCCTTGTACATTTTTCTAATAGATTTCATAATTAAATATACGATTTTACATCTTCAAATTAAGGCAAAGTGATACTGAAGATCTTTAGCATCTAAGTCCTCCATGATACAAAAGTTTCATATTATGAGGTAGAAGCGTTGCCTAATAGATTTTTAATTTTGTTTTGTTGTTCTAGGGTTTTGGTTGCTGTTTGTTTTTAACTAGTAAAAAAACAAGCTATTCTTTTCAACTTCCATCTCAAATTAAAACGCATATGCAAATGTCAAAGTCCCATTTTTCAAAAAGCATGATCTAAGCGTTTAAAACACGTTTCTTTAAAGGCATGACTTGTGGTAGTTTAGAAAATGTTACCCAGTTGACTTTCAAAGGTCAGAGAAAGTAATCCGTGGGGGAGCAACAAACTGAACCCATATACCACAGCAGGGTTTCCTATCCTTGCCCAGTGTTTTCCACAACAAGAGAGAAAATTTCAAAGTACAATTCTCAGCACAAATCAATAATATTAAGCCTACCAGAAAGGCAAGGCTTGCTAACATATCCTCACATCCAAGCATGCACAAGCAGTTGAAGAAGCTGTGGTACATTCAGAATTTTGAGACAGTGTGTACAGATGCTAAGTGCAGAGATACTACACACCTGTACTGGTAAACACAAGAGAAAGCAAGAGACCTTAAGAAGGAATCTGACCCCTCATGCTACCAGCTAAAAATCCCCAGCACTGCTTAGGGTCACTACAACTAGTTTTCTCCAAGCATAACTACTAGGGAAGAGTCGGGGGAGATATGAACCAGGTTTAGGACCATGAGAAGGACAGACCCTTCTGTTTTGCAGTAAGCATAATCAAGCCTTCATATGTACACGAGCTTATAATGCAATTCTCTGCTTGGAATGTAGAGTTTGATTAGGCAGAGTCTACTACACTAGCTTTTTTTAATACATCCTGAGCATAGAAACAAGAAAGAACGTAAAGGTCTTACTGATGGATGCTCTTGATCTTGCATACACTGAACCAGCATTCTCTTAATGACCTCCAAATAGTGTTGCTGCTGATTCCCAAAAATCCCAGGAAAATTCCTAAGGGTAAGAGAATACCAAAACATTAATAAGGTTAAACTGTGTAAACTTTTAACCATTATTTCAAACTTACAATCTATAGTCTAAATGATGCGTAACTGCACAGGCAAGGGATAGGTAAGCCACAATGCAACAGAATAAAATACATGTTAATTAGGTTCTGACAGTTGTTTTACCTTACATTTTTACATACTTTTTTCAGGTCAGCAAAATCATGTAACAAGGTCTGAAAACTTACCAAAAAATATGTAGAGCAGCCTCACGCAGACCCACGTTTTGAGAGCTGACAGAGTCAAATAAGAACTTCAGAACTTCTGGCCACTGGTTATTGCCATCTTCATCTAGATTAAACACAACAGTTTTCAGATAAGCAAACCTAACAGTGGTTAGACACCAAATGGGCAGGGTAACTAGTCATCACTACCAATTAAAAAACAAAATCTGAGAATGTGTCAGTGCAAAATATGACTGAAATGTTAAATCTAAAGGCACTCAGAAAAAGAAGATTCTCTCTAGGTACTGTTAAGTAACAGCACTCAAGAAAGAAACCAATGAAGATGCTCAGCACAATATTCATATGAATTTAAATAAAGTTATTTCCAAACCTTAATACAATCTTGTCTAAACTGAAGCAATTTAAAAAACAAAGTTATAGAATCTGCTTTTTATTTAATCAAACTTAAAAAAAAATTTGATTTTACTCCAAACCATGAAATCAGTTAGCACTGACAGCAATCCTGCAAACACCTACACAAAACTAGAGAACAAGACTAAGCCCACTACACTAGCAGTAATACATACATGGTTTACTATTTTATCAGCTTTTAGAAAGTACCTATTAAGTTCCTTGCCAATTCAGCAACAATGTCACAGATTTTTTTCCTCATACTGGACTGTGTTTCTAACTGAATAATCAACAGCAATCCACTTTTGATAGATGCCTGATCATCAGGTGAAAGAGCTGGATAAACTTCTTCAAAAGCAGAAGATAAAAGACGTCGCAGGAGGACAGCTGCCATTTGTCTAGCCTAGGGAATAGGAAAGGATGTATGTTAACTTGTGTGGATGAGAGAAAGGTGCTCTTATGAAAAAAGATGACCAACATCATGCTACCAAATGATCACTTTTCACGGTCTGGTTTAGTGAATGGAACATCTCTCAAGCAACAGATGGCAGTTTTTATAAGCATTAAAAATACAGTAAAGAAACCTCAGCTTACAACCATGTTTCTGACAATTACAGTTCTTCAAAGAAATAATCACAAAATCCACTGAGGTATTCAGTTTTTCTCCTAGACCTGAACTTTGGACATATTTTGCAGTAAACCGAAGTCTTAGCTGCATTACTGAAAGATATTTAAAGTGCATCTTTCTGTTTTAAGTGGCCTGCTGATACAACTGTAATCCAGACACAGGTTTTTGTGGAGTAAAAAGTAAGAATGAAACATCTTTATTAGACAATTAACCTGTAAATCCTCCTTCACATTCTCAAACAATCAAACTTGACATTACAGATTCAGTAATGGAATTTCAGATTCTGGCAGAGAAAACTCTATTGCAAACAAAAACACCCCAAAAAGCCAAAATCAACAACCCAAAGTTTTCAGACTTTTGAAGACCTATAATGAAGTATTTTTTCTGTAAAGCTGAACTTCAGCATAGCAACTTCACTATCACATATCGCAATTGTCTATGCTTCCTGCTCACATACAGCAATTCTACAACAGTAAAAGTGACACATCTTTATTTACAATTATACAAGAAGCCAAAAAAATTAAGTAATTCAGAATTAATAAAGCAACACCTCCAGTAAAGACAAAAAGACACAAAGACACATGGAGCACTCCAAGTAACTTAACAGAATGCTGTCACCAGCTGGTCACACCAGCCAGGCCTGCGACAAAATAATTAATTAGGGCTAATGGGCTAAAACATAACTACCAAGTTAGCCCTCCCTGTTAGGGTATTAGGCTAAAAGAGGAAATCGTCCTGTTAAAAACAAACTGCATAACAAACACCCATAACAACAACCAGCCCTTCGAAGTCCCAGCTCTATAACCTGCTTTCATGGGAGAAAACCCCAACCTTCAGTCTTTTCAAGCAGCAACACGGTGACCGACCTCCCTCCCCAGAGACACTGCCTCAGTCTTATCTTCATCCACTAGGAGCTTCCCAGAGGTTGCAGCCCCACCAACTGCTCCAGTGGATCTTCATGTCATGGCTGCCCTTTAAGAACTTCAGTAGCAACCCTTAATATTACCAGCTTTGCTCCATGCAGGCCTCTCTCAAACTCAAAGGTGGGCTCTGGACCACCTCTTTTCACCACTTTCTGATGATTTTGCTTATGCTATTACGTATTTGGATTAACAGAGACGAGAAGCTTGTTCACAGGATTTTCTTTTTGAGTCCCACACCTAACTAGCATCTCCTGAAGTTATAAGCTAACATTTAAACCTTTGATTTATCCATTGGTAGAGTTAAATAACAAGATACCCTACAAATGTGTTTACTTCTGATGCTTTTGGTAAAGAGTAACTTCTACAGATTACTAGTTTCTTTGTCAAGACAGTGGCAAGGTTCTGGATCCATTTTAGACTGGGCTATCCCCTTAGTTGATGTAAAGGGAATAAAATTAGTAAATACATGGAGCAAGTACTCATTTACAAACATGATCTTACAGTTGTCCACTCAAATGTATTCAAACCAGAGGCATATGACATGCATCTATGACTTTTAGACAACAGATTTACACATATAACAATCAGAATAATCAGATATTATTCTGACCAAAAAAAAAAGTAGTGGAGGATTTATTCTTCAAGGCAAGATTAAATACAAGAAAAACACCTTCACAGCTGTTATTTTAAACATCTCAGAGTGGCAGGAGGGAAAACTCCACACCTCTCACACAACCAGTTGTTAGTAAAACACTAAAGGATTCTGTCAGAAAAACACTGCTTTGTAGGTAGATAAGCATTAATATTAGCAAGCTGATACTGACTAAACATTAAAAAAAAGCAAAATAACATCTACCTCTAAAATGATTAGTCTACCAGAAGAGATTATCCAGAGAGAAACAGCACTTATACTCTCCTAGCAGTATTATTCGGAAATTCTACGTTATGTCCTCCCAAAAATCCAATCTTAGCCAAATGCTTTTCCTCTTAAGTGAAGTCTAATATGTCAAAAACTAAGTAGTAGTTCTCTCTGCATGTCCAACTGAATGACAACTTTGCAGTAAGTACTACACCTGATTGCTAAAGTGTGTGTATCTTTACAAAAATAAGGAACAACTAAAAGGCATACTTACAAAAACGTTTTTTATAGTGCTTAGACAGCTCTCTGTTCATACTATGACACTGCTAGATGACAAACAGGAGGAAAGTCATCCTAACAAGACATGCAGAACCTTATCTCCCTCCAATCTTGATTAGAGAAGCATAACAATTTCTGCTTATATATATATGTTCAACATATTTAGGTCCAGAACCACAAAATAGAAAGAATTTCCCCACCATAACTTGAAGTACCCTCGCAGTAGCAGTCATATTAGTTACAAGTTTTAAGAGAAGAACCCATTCATGAAGCAAAACACACAACTAGAAAACAATAGAGATCTAAGTAGTCACTTATGAAAGACTACTACTTTCAGAACTATAGAACCTACATCAAAAACTCTCAGCTAGTGGGACAGACGTGCAACAAACTACATGAGTAGTCCCTCCACAAATGTGCAATAAATTAGGTTCTTTCACTTAAATGAGCAAGTTGGGCATTAATGCAGAATGACTGGCACTGATTTCTCCCCCTTCCCAGGTTCCTTGAAAAATCTGCAGAATTCAAACATTGAGACATACCTCCTCAGCAGCAGCAGTATTCCTGATTGCTTGCAGAAGGAACGTGATCTTAGATTGACCTGGAATATTCTCATATGTCTCCTGCATAAAAAAGGATGCAACTTATTGTAAACAATTACTAGAGAGTACGTGTTAAGCACTAATACGAACTAACTTTCCTTTTAAGGCAACTTTACTATCCACACAGTACTAGAAAGTTACATAGCAAAAAAACCTAAATCTATTCAGTTCAAAATTTCTGACCTATTTTAAAATCATGTTACCCAGTAAGACATGCCATATTGGCATCATCTAGTAATGCATACTGGCCACTTATAAGACAAGAAATAGAACATACACCAAGTATATCTCCAGGAAATACCATATAGCTTCGATCACGCCAAGAAATTAAAAACTTTGAGAGCCTAAGACTGATCTCCATCACACGTTTAGCACAAGACATCTTTCGCCACTTTCTGTACCTGTTTCCTAGTAGGCCTTATTGAGTCAAGTAAATTCTAACCTCACACTTTCTCTAGTTACCAACTGCAGTCCCAAATGACTCCCTGCATTTAATCTAACTAATTCATGAAGACTGCAAAATTAAATGAGGTTCAGGGTCAGATCAGATCAACCATTTCCAGGAATATATGTATTTATATTGCACTACAGACTTACAAACATGAAGACAAATGTAGGAACAAGGTTCCCTAAACACAGGCCCAGTGTGGACCTGAAGCTGTGCTTTCACAGAGAGATGAAACACTGCAAAAGCTGGCCTCTTCCATGCCAAGACTGATAATGTAATTCTCTTCTCAGTTGTTCAAACGCAGTAGAAATGGCACCAACCTACTTGGTTGTTTATTGGCATAATTTTATCTATTCTCTAAGCTGAATTCAGAGGGGACTGAAAAACAAGAGGGCAGAGTAGGCAAGACAAAGCCATGGCGAAAAGTGGAGAGCATCTTCCTGGCTTCATACATCTTACTAGCTGCCTTGACTATACCTTAACTATGTGCCTGGTTTCTGCTACATCATCGCTGCAATCTTTTAGCTCACCTCACTCAGAGGTACATGCAGCATAACTTTCAGAAGCAAACATCTACTATTTACCCTACGTATATATTTACAAACCTGATAAATAATTTTAAATGAGACCACAAAAATCAGCAAAAACAAGTAAACAGAACTTTCTGGATCAAAAGATAGACACAATGAGAAAGGCAAGATTTTACAGTCAACAACATTCCAGTCAATTTTAATGAGAGATAAAATGAACCAAGTTTCAGCAAACTGGTCAGAATAAGCTCAATGTGCTAGAAGATACACAGATCCATATACATACTTACATAAAAACAGGTTTTATAAGCTTCCCTTCCATTTTTTATAACTTCCACTGAACTCCTGCTCAAATTATGTACTTGCTCTACATCTCCACCATGGATATCTACTATACTACGCAATTCTTTTATCCAAATAAATACTACTTCAACAACTAACAAATAAAAAGTCATTCTAGCTACACTGTAAGGAAACAGATATGTGTTTCTAGGTACAGGTTCATTAAACACCTCAAAGAAGACTGAGTTGGGGGTTCTTCCAAGCCATGCATGGTGGAAGAATGAGACACAACTAGCATAAAGTTAAAAAACGAGGTTCACACTAGACAGAGCTTTGGACCTCTTTGCTCTAACAAGGACACTTGAGTAGGTTGCTCAAAGAGTTTATGCAGACTTCACTCTAAGGTTTTCAAGATTTAAAAGATTCAATGGGAAAAAGCACCGAGTAACCTTGTCTGACTTGAAAGCTAACAACGCTTTATGCAGAATGCCCTACAGACCCCCTGAGAACCCTGAATCATCCATAAGCATGCACCTTGGAAATATGCTGAAACCAATGACAGATTCTGTGCAGTTAACTTATATTATTTGTATTTGTACACAGAATTCATCAGTTTGAAAATCTTGGTAATCTGTCATGACACTGGGCTGCTTATCCCGATTGACCACAGTGTATAACTACCCATGAAGATTAAAAAAGCAATACTCCTATCCAGTTCCAAGCAAGTCTCCCAACAGAACACACCAGTTCTAAGACTTTAAGATTAGGACTTCCTCCTCAAGAACACTTTATAGCGCATACATTACGACACAGCTGTCCAATAAATAAGTCTTGATGCAATTTTAATAAAAGGCTAAGAAGTAGTAAGAAATGTTTTTGTTGTATGCAGACAGCTGAAAAGGAATTCAGCTCCTAATGGGCAGTCTTCATTCCACTTCTATATTCAGAAAAGTAATAATTCTTGTTACAACTCAAAAAAGTGTGTTAATCAATATTGAACTTTGCTTGCTTTCTAAAAACGCATTTTATAGAAATGAGTCTCCTCTCTTTCTCATTCCCAAACTACATTTCAGGAATTTTCACTGCAGCATCAGGAACTGGTACTTTTTATTCTTCACCAAACAATGTGCTGAACTTCACTGACTGCTGAAGTGATGAGAGTGATAAATACCCAACGCAGCCATGCAGTGGGAATTCATGCTAAACCTAGACACAAATATTTAATTCAGTGGGAGAGATTCCCCACTAGGCTTGACAATGGGTCTTAAGCATAACAGAGAGAAAGAATTAACATGGCTTAGCCACCACAAAGAATTCTAGCTGAAATCACATCTCTGAAAAGTTTTTGCTGATAGCAGAGAAACTCTGCAATATTGAAAACTCTTCTTTTAGTGGAATATTTCTTAGGTGACGAAACGCTTGAACACATGGTCCGTGCCAAAGTTAAAAACCAAACTACTGCGTGACCACAGAAGAGACCTCGGGAGTCCTGCTCCTGCCCCCGCACAGTCGACACCGCCCAGGGAGAGCTCCGATCCCCCTCTGCCACTTTGGGCGTGCGGAAATAGCGATAGGACGAGGGGACGAGGATAGATTCAGATTATATATTAGGAATAAATTCCTTTCTGTGTGGGTGGTGAAACAATGGAACAGGTTGTCCAGAGAGGCTGTGGATGCCCCCTCCCTGGAAGCGCTTAAGGCCAGGCTGGATGGGGCTCTGGCCAAGTTGGTGTCCCTGCCTAGAGCAGGGGGGTTGGAATTGATAACCCTTCCAAACCAAACAGTTCTATTAAATCTATTAAATGTTGGCGACTACCGGAGTAGCCACCGCCCCCCGGGGCCCGGCTGCCACCTCTGCACCGAGGGCAGACATCCCTCCCCATTGCCGCTCTCGAGCCACGGGGCGCCGGCCACATCGCCCGCTGCCGGCTCGGCTTCCCCTCCCCGGTGGAGCCCGGGCGGAACCACCCCAGTCACCGTCTCGCCAGGGGCGAGGAGTACAAAATGCCCCGGGAGGCTTCACACGGGAGGCGGCCGCGGGCATGAGAGCAGGGGGGAGGGGGAGCAGCGAGATCCCTCATGGCGCGAGCGGTTCGAGCCACCTCCAACGGCCCAAACAGCTCCCGCGCCCCGCCGGGGAGAACCGCCGCAACAGCCCGGCTCCAACGAGGAGCTGTGGGGAGGCCCGGGCCGTGCCGGCAGCAGCTGGTGCCGCTGCTCACACGTGGGACTCGCCACCTCCTTGCACCCCCCCTCCCCTTCCTCCTCTCCTCCCTCCGGCAAGGTCTGGGAGGTCTGACAGGCCAGCCCGGCGCCGCGGCTCATCAGAGCCGTTACCTCGGCCTGCCGGCGGACTGCATTGTCTGGGCTGAGTAGGTTGCCGAGGAGAAGGTAAAATTGTTGCTGGTCCTGCTCCGCCGCCGCCATTGCTGCGATAGGAAAAGAGAGCGAAACCGGGCAAGCAGGCGGGCGGGGACAAGGAGGCGGGCGGGGGCAACGCCGGCCTCGCCGCCAGCGTAGGGACAAGGAGGTGGAGCCCAAGCTGATGCTGCTGATGCTCCTGCTGCTGCTGCCGCCGCCGCGCGCTCCTCCCGCCTCCCCACTGGGGCCGAACGCGCCAGCCGCGCTCCCGAACGCTCTGATTGGCCAGTCTTCCCTCTGACGTCCTGGAGACTCGAGCTGGCGGTAGGGAGGAGGAGAGGCGAGCGACGGAACAACAGTCCCTGAACAACCGTTTGCCTCCTCTTCCCTCATTGGGCCGGAGGCGGGAGGCAGAGCCGGGCCAGCTGCGCGGAGGGCGATCTCATTGGTGAGCTGCCCGGCAATCTCGGCGGGATTGGTGGGAGGTGCGGTCGGGCGGTGCAACTCGGGAGGAGCCGCCTGGGACGCCGGCCTGGGAGCTGAGGGGTGGGGATGGGTGGCGGTGGGGAGGGGAGGGAAAGCGCGGGAGCTCGTCAGGCGTGTCCTCGCACCGGGCCACCGCCCCATCCCGTGCTCGGTGATGCCACCCCGCCCCTCTCCGCCGAGGGCAACCCCTGAGCCGCTGCGTCACCGCTCTGGGCGGGTAACGTCACCAGTGACTGGGGCTGCTGGGTGTGCAGGGTTAGACGGGCCCTTGAGAGTCCCGGGGCCCTTCTGAGTCCCGGGGCCCTCGTGGACGCTTACACCTACTTGTGTTTTTATGTTCAAGACTGTGTCCATTTGTGAGACCACAGCTATAGTAGTGTGTTCAGGTTTGGGCACCCCGACACAAGGAGCAGGTCCAGTACCGGTGATGGGTTTGGAGTACAAGCCTTATGACGAGCAGCTGAGGGAGCTGGGGCCGTTTACTCTGAAGAAAGAGGAGGCTTAAAGACCTTATTGCTGTCTACAACTACCTGAAAGGAGGTTGTAGCAAGGTGCAGGGGTTTTCTCTTCTAACAAGTGATAGGACAAGAGAAAATGGCCTCATGTTGGTCTGAGGGATATTAGGATATTATTAAAAACTGCAAGGATCACAGGGCACTGGAACAGGCTGCTGAGGGGTGGTGGTTGAATCACTGTCCCTGACCTGTTTAAAAGTTGTGTAGAGTTTGTGCTTAGGGACATAGTTTAGCGTTGGGCTTGCAGAGTTTGATTACTGGTTGAACTTGATATTGAGGGGCTTTTTCACCCTGTGGAATCACCATTCAGTGATTCCGTGATTCCCAAACAACAGTACTATACTACGTTGACAAATCCCAACTCTGTGATTGAATAGAAGCCGATTAGTATCCCTACATGGAGTGTGAGGTTCATGATGTGTGTGGCGAGAAGTGCTGAACATTGCCCTGATCACTCATGGAGTAATTGCTGCCTTGGGGTGCAACTGAGTTGTTTGGGGTTCAGCCATAAGACAGTGTCTGGCCAAATCTGTTACAGTGTGGGTAGGCATAGCAATTGGCTGTGCCCGGGGCATGTGGGCACCTTAAAAGCAGGAGGAAGCAGCTGTCGAAAAATAAGCAGCTTCTTGACTAAATTAAGAAAGAACTCCAGGCAGAGCTGAAGAATGATTTAAAGCTGTCTAAAAGCTTTGAAGGACCCAAGCGAAGATTAATTACGAAAGCAAGCATGCTTTCAAATGTGAAGTGCTATTCTGTAAGTCTCCTCATATCCCAGCTATGTGGATTTGGCGTTTACAGCTTGTCACAAGTTCTGGAGAACCTTTTGGCTGTGATCTTGAAATAAACATGATTTTCCTGCCTTTCTATCACTTGTGGTTTGAATGAACTTTAGTAATATTGCTGTCTGCTTTCTATGTGTAAACTAATAAATGCAGTACTCTGCACTGGTTAGGCCGCACCTTGAGTACTGTGTCCAGTTCTGGGCCCCTCAATTTAGGAAGGACATTGAGGTGCTTGAGCGTGTCCAGAGAAGGGCAACGAGGCTGGTGAGAGGCCTGGAGCACAAGCCCTATGAGGAGAGGCTGAGGGAGCTGGGATTGTTTAGCCTTGAGAAGAGGAGGCTCAGGGGAGACCTTATTGCTGTCTACAACTACCTGAGGGGTGGTTGTGGCCAGGAGGAGGTTGCTCTCTTCTCTCAGGCAGCCAGCACCAGAACAAGAGGACACAGCCTCAAGCTGCACCAGGGGAAATTTAGGCTTGAGGTGAGGAGAAAGTTCTTCACTGAGGGAGTCATTGGCCACTGGAATGGCCTGCCCAGGGAGGTGGTGGAGTCGCCAACTCTGGAGCTGTTCAAGGCAGGATTGGACGTGGCACTTGGTGCCATGGTCTAGCCTTGAGCTCTGTGGTAACAGGTTGGACTTGATGATCTATGAGGTCTCTTCCGACCTTGGTAATACTGTGATACCGTGATAATTTGGCTTAATGGTGATTTCATCATAAATTTGTAGTAGGATTGTTAGCTGAGAAGTGCAATATCTGATAGGGGTTGGGGGAGAGGAGGTGAACTGCAGGTAGGAAAGATTGTTTTCTTGTCCATGCTGTTTGTTTCCAGCTGTAAATGAGGGGGTGAGATGGTTTAAAAGTGGTCAGTTAGAGGTCTCTTGGAAGGAGAAAGCTGGAACAATACAATACAATTCGTTAGAACAAGCCTAGTCTCTACATGTGTGTATTTCTGTTCCTGTATGTATAACTATTATTAAACTTGGGTAGTGTAATGCTCTAAGAATGTATTTCAGTACACAGAATCATAGAATCACAGAACATTAGAGATTGCGAGAGACCTCAAAAGATCTAGTCCAATCCCCCTGCCAGAGCAGAACCACCTAGACCAAGTCACACAGGAACATACACAGATGGGTTTTAAACATCTCCAGAGAAGGAGATTCCACAACCCCCCTGGACAGTCCATTCAAGTGCTCTGTCACCCTCACAGCGAAGAACCTCCTGTGTTCCAGCTTACAACTGTTGCCCCTTGTCCTATCATTAGAAGACACCAAGAAGAGCCTGGCTCCATCCTTTTGACACCCACCCTTCACATATTTATAAACATTAATGAGGTCACCCCTCAGTCTCCTTTTCTCCAAGCTCAAGAGACCTAGCTCCCTCAGCCTTTCCTCATAAGGGAGGTATTCTACTCCCTTCATCATCTTTGTGGCTCATCTCATCCTGGTATTCAAAGCATGGAAGGGAGCATCTGCAGTAGGTTAAGACCCTGTTTGTAAAATCAGCAGCTTGTAAAACAAGCTTCAAGTCCTAGCAGAGTCTGATGAAAGCAGATTAAAAACTTCATTTAGATAAAAAGCAATTGAGACAAAAAATGTCACTAATGCAGTGGGATCAGAGAGTCTACCACATCAGGGGTTTGTTCTCAACTGGAGCAAGTTGAAAGCTCAAGGGTGGGAAGCAGCTATGACTATGCTGAAGAAGGACGTGTCAGCCCCAAAGATAACTTGAAGTAGAACTTGGGGAGAGCTCAAATAAACTGAACCACAAATCAGGCAGCAGCAATGTTGGTGCTGCTAGATATTGCTTAACTTCTGGACTCGGCACAAAGTACTAGAAAACTATTCCGTGTGTTTGAAAGAAAAAAGGAAGATGTTCATTCAATAGTGGAAATCAAAAGTACTGCCATGACCTCTTCTAGACCCAACAGTCGAGAATGGTGTTGAAGTGTAGTTTATCCAAAGAAATTTTATTGGCATTTTGAAACTCAGATGGAGTGAAAATCAAAGCCTTCAAGTAGTAGGTTCACTGAGGTACCTGTTAAACTTCACAACTCTACTAACTAAAGCATTATAAAGAAAGGGAGAGCTGGGAATTGATCTTATTATATGAAAGGGAGAGCTGGGAATTGATCTTATTATATCTGAGGAATCATAGAATTGTTTAGATTGGAAAAGACCTTCAAGAACAGCAAGTGCAATTGTTAACCATCACTGCCATCCCTAAACCATATCCTTAAGCACCGCGTCTACACAACTTCTAAATACCTCCAGGGATGATGACTTCATCACTTCCCTGAGCAGCCTATTCCAATGCTTTACAGCTCTTTTAGTGAAGAATTTTTTCCTCATATCCAATCTAAACTTGCCCTAGTGCAACTTGAGGCTGTTTCCTCTTATCCTGTTGCTTGTTACTTGTGAGAAGAGACCAACCCCCACCTTGCAACAACCTCCTTTCAGGTAGTTGTAGACAGCAGTAAGGTCTCCCCTCACAGAATCATTAGGGATTGGAAGGGACCTCGAAAGATCATCTAGTCCAATCCCTCAGCCTCTTGTTCTCGAGGCTGAACAACCCCACTTCCCTAAGCAGCTCCTCTAAGGACTCGTGCTGTAGATTAATCACTAGCATTGTTGTTATTGTTTGGACACACTCCAGCACCTTAATATAGCTTTCTTTTGGATACGCTTTTAGAGTGGCCCAAAACTGAGCACCGTGTTCAAGGCCCTAATAGTCTTCTGCCAAGGTAATAGGAGGTGTGGTATAACAAAGAAAATTAGGAGTGCTGTCTCAGACACTTGTCAAACAGTTTTTCCTGCTGACTTACAGGTGAAAGGTTACTCAGGTACGTTGCAACCTTCAGAAGAAAAGAATGAGAGAGGTGAAGGGAGAGTAGGGAAAAGAACGACAAAATATGATAAAGCAAAAGATACCCAAACTTAGTTACTAAACGTAATAAGGGGGTAGCTGTGTCTAGATTCCTTGAGATGCGATCTCTACAGTATGTGGAGATCTGTCATACTTTAAATGGAACTATTGATAGCCCATGTGGATTCTATCTCCTCTACATATCACGAAAAACTCACCCATGATAGCCTGAGTGGCCAGAGAAGAGTTAAAAAAGGGCATAAAGGCAGATTTTCAGCAAAAGTCAAGAAGACAGAGTAAGTTGATGTCAGTGGCAAGCTATGCTGTGGCAGGGGTTGACCAAAGCTATCTTGGCAGAGCAGGCAATCTACTAAGAGTGTCTGAGAATTGTTCTGGACAAAATGCAAAGAATGACAAGGCAAAGAATCACAAGCCTGTCAGTAATGAGCATCAGTGGTGGATTGCAGTCCTCACAAATCATTCACTCATCTCTTCGTACTCAGAGCTCAGGAGGGGTTCAGGAACAGGTTGGTTCCTATGCTCAAAGCACAGGGGGTTGGGATGCCTGTAACTTAAAAGGGTGTTAACAGAGATGCTGCTCTTTCAGTTATACTCCAGGAAGCCCTGACTTGTGACTTTCTGCTGGTTTTCTGTATGGGAAAGGCACAGCTGGGCTTCATGGGCATGACACAAGCATGCTTAGCCATGAGCTCATGGGAGTACTAGAGTGGTGAACACAGGAGTCTGGAGAATCACCATCAGCTACTAATAAGATCCAAAATTGTTGAGTGGGAACTTTAAGTCCTTGGAATGGTTAATGAGCCTGTAGAGGGAAGGCAGGGAAGCTTCAAGAAGCTTCACAGGAATCTGTGAAGAAGCATTGAACAGTATGTAGAGCTGCGAACAGGTATCACAGACTTCTGCCCTGCCAGATTTACTCAGTGACAGCCAAATAGCCCTTACAGGACATAAGACTAAACGAAATTTGCTCTTCCTGGAAAGCAGAAATTGCTGGAAATTTTACATAAGCCTGGGACTCTTTTCTGACAAACCAGGTATACCTGATAAAAAAGTTCATGCAAACGTTACCAGAGACTGCCAGATAGTGCAGAATAAAGTGTACTGGACTAGGATAACCTCAGGAGGTGACTACTCAAACTGGCTTTTTCCCACTGATCGTTTCACTGAAGAGTGATAAAGTGGAGGATGTAGGAGATAAGGTTGCTGTGTGGATTGCAGATAATGCTACACTTAAAGCTGTGCCTGCTGTATCATAAGATGGTGGATAATTTATTGAACAGCTTTATGTCCTCGTTTGAGTTACAGCAGAACTAATTCTGTTCAGTAGTTTTACTTTTCACTTTTCTAACTGCCCTTCCTGCAGTTAACACATAGATGTGCAGACAGTATCTGCTTCTACAGGTGATCACACTTGGTGTTTATGGTTACTGCCATGGCTCAGTCTGCAGAAAAGCTCCTGCTTAGACTTTCTTGTGTGAGAACCAAGGTCACAGCTAAGTCTTGTGTGTTGGCAGTGCAGTGAGTGCACGTGCCAGAGGGAGTGGACAGGACAGGTGACCCTAAAGTGTCCAGCAAGGTACTCCATCCCATAGATGTCATATTTGGTATAAAGCTGAGGGACCATGGGGTCAGCTCTATTACTCTTCTGCTTTCCTCTTTGGCCCTTTTCCCTTTTAACCATTGTCCAATGAATCTGTCCATTGTACCGCTAAAACAAATCCATGGATTCCTGACTCCAGTTCTGGAATCCAGCTTCTGCATACAGTTTCTGTCTGCTGCCAAGTCATAGACTCATAGAACCATTAGGGATTGGAAGGGACCTGGAAAGATCATCAATCCCCCTGCCACAGCAGGGTCACATAGACAAAGTCACACAGGAACACATCGAGGCAGGTTTTAAACATCTCCAGTGAAGGAGACTCCACAATTCCCCTGGGCAGCCTGTTCCAGTGCTCTGTCACCCTCACTGCGAAGAAGTTCCTTCTGATATTTATATCCAACCTGGGACTTCCCCAGCATTTCTATCATTGCTCACAGTGATGTAATTGTCAGCAGGGAGGAAGGGTTTGGCATTGGTTTTGTATTCATTTCGTATTATCATTGTTTTCAATAAAGCTGTTGCATTTTTCTTTTCTAATCCATAAGGTTATCTTCCTTATTCCCTCTGTTTTCTTTTTTAAGGGAGGAGGAGGGGCTGATAGAAAGCACCTATCATTCATCTGGTAGCTGACCCATGACACCTCAGAAGTACCAAGTGTTACAACCCACCAACCTTCACTGAGCTGCACCTGCAAATCCCACTGAAACACTTGCACTTTGCATTCATCTTGAATCTAGGAATTTTGTCCATGACAAGACCATGTGATTTGGTTCGTTTAGGAGGCACCTTTCTGATACTTACGAACCAAACGTTTGTAGCACTGCCTGACTTGCTGTGTTGACAACATGGCAATTGGATGCAAAACCATGTGTTTCCTACTGAACAAAGTGGATAAAGTGTGAAAATATACAGCTGTTTTAGTCCGTGAGGGCAAGAGACAGCAAAAGTAGATTTATCTGCTCTCTAAGAGACTGAGATAAAGACACAGGAGATTTGTCCAAAGTACCCATCTGACAAGCTGATCTTAACAGAGCCTCGTCACAGAAGTTTTGTGAGCAGAAAGTTTCTAGTTAGCCTAGACTATAGTAAAATGTTTGAACAACCTGTTAGTGCTTGGGATGCAGGTCTATAGGTGGTGCTTTCCTTGGCACAGGAATGGAGTTGCTTTTGAAAGAAAGATACAAACGTGAGCAGATCTATTCCAAAATTAGTGCACTTGCCGTTGCGTGGGTTATTAGATGAGACACCATTTCCTCAATCACAAATTCAGGATCCCCAGGCAATGAGTAACAGTGAGATTTTTGTCAATGTCTCATAATATTCACAGTAAATGTTCTTTACCCCCAGAGGGCAAAACTTGACAACCTTAAAATGAATTCAGTGTGAAAGAATGTAGTTTTGAATGAACAAATGCTGGCAGGTCTGATTTGTTTCTTGGGCAAGTCTCTCAAAGCACCTTGGCAGGCTGCATTGGGATAGGCAGATTTACAACCATTTTCATATGTTTCTATTAGCTACTCACTATCCTTTTAATTGTATAGCATATTTTGAATGCTATACAGAATGACAGTGAAGTGGGTTTGGGTTTTTTTTTTGAGTCAGGGAACAAGATACTATGGAGTACCTGCTGATCTCCTGCCAACAATTTTGCTTTTCCTACTGAAAAAATTGAAAGCCGCCTGCTATGTTTCAGCTGTAACTTAACAGCCTCCTGGCTGTCAGCTGCACTTTAGGTTTGGCATTTCACCAGGTATTGTTCAGAAATAATGTAAAATCTTGAGAACATTGTGGAAATGCTACTACATCTAGGGCAGCTTGCTAGAATTCAAGATTCAGCTTTATTTCCTGCCCCCCCCAGAAATGATTCTGCTTTGCCATTGTGCAACTTCATTTCTCCTTCTGGCTCCTCTATGCATGGGAGACATCGTTAAATAGTCTAAAATCAACCCATTTTGCTGTGTTACAAGAAAAATAGACCTTTCTTTAGGAATCAAATTTGCAGTTGTTTGTGCATTACACAGAACATTAATTGGTTTGGCATATTAGTTGTCCTATAATTGGGAAATCTGTTGAAAGGAAGCATATTCTGTAAGTGCGTAATAACAACTCAGTGCATTTCCAAATTACTAAGGTTTACATGCCCAAAACATGTGTTGAATGTCAGATTTAATGGAACCTATGATTTATCTCATAAATCACTAATTTTTTGCATATAGTATATGGCATTTATTATGCCTTTATAAAAGTTTAGCTACTGTTAACCTGTTTCAACACACACCTCTGAAAGAACATTTTCATATTAAAGAGGATGTTAATTGTGAATTTAAAAGGGCCAATTTAAATAAGAGATTAAGAAAAGATACAAAAATGTGACTTATCTAAAACTATTAAATAATCCCTTTTGATTTTTTTTTTTTAAAGACCTGAAATTCAGGTAGTCATAGTCTTTGGTAAGCAGGTGTAAGGACTTCTGGACGCAAGACAGGTAGAAAATTAGGTATGATTTGGTCAACTGATAGAGTGGTGAAATCACCAGTGTTCCTTTGTGGTCAGAGGAGATGAGCAGCACAAGTGCAGGTTACGAGTGTTTCTATTGCATTTCCATTGCCTTTGAAGCAAATGGAATGTTCTTATCACAGGAAAGACTCTAACCTAGAATTGTAAGGCTGGGAGGATACACGTAAGAGGAAAAACTGGGAGAGATGATCAGAAATTACCAAGATAGGTATCACAAACACAAATTACACTGTTGAGAGTTATATGAAGTATTACATGTATTTAGATATGGACTACATTAAAGGGGGGAAAAAAGTCATTTGGCTGTATTTTTGAAGAACTTCCCTTGAGCCCCCTTGATCACATGAGGTCACGTATGTAAGTAACCATGCTGTAATGTTGATAGAAGGTCAGAAATGTATTTCCACAGGAAACTTTCATTTCAGTCTTTTCCAAATCCTGAGTGCTTAGCTTTGTAAACGTAAATAATTTTTCTAGGCTATTATTTAAAATTAGTGAAAAAATTGTGTTGTATGAGATTAAGGTAGAGTCTTCCCTCCAGCCTGGCTTTCCAGAGAGTGAGTATTTAAACCTGTCTCTCTGTAATCCTCAGGTACCACAGATTGGTTCCAGCTATTAACCTGGGTAAAGCCAGCTCAGATGTATTCTTACAGAAAAAAAATCCACCTCAGCAGCAGCCTATAAGTTCCTCAGTGCTGTCAGTGGTTTTTGGAAATTTTCTTGGAGAAGTCTCTATTCAAAATCTGTCAATTAGGACTTGTTTTGAAGGTTGAGCAGTACTTTGAAAACATTAGGATGGCTTTTTTCTAGAGACACTTAGTGTCCCATAATTGCATCTAAAATGTTCCCCAGAGAAAATGTCCAGGCCTTCCAAGCAGACCTGCCTCCAAGAAATGCTTGTAAGAATTTGTGAATGTGGGCAAACCAAAATACTGCCTTTTAGTCCCATTCTTGGAAACATCTGACTGTTCTGAATGGAATCAAAATGAAAGTGGGTGATGCAAACATGGAATAATTTTAGTACAGGTTGTGTAGTTTGATAACATCGAAAAAACAGTGGAGTATGAGCTGAGTTTGTGTGATACTTTAATTGTCTTTTCAGTTATAAGATACGTAGTTGTGTCATCTCATACAATTCTGACATCTTCCAGCTGCTGAATTCCTTTCTTGCCTGTGATTCCTGGGGACTGTTAGACATTGATAATGAAGAGGCATTGGTTCAACTCACTTGTTTGACATTATCCTGTAGAAACTGAGAGTTGTTTCTGAAGAAGAATGAAGGTCATACTGTTTAATTAAAAGAAGATTTGATGGAGACTGAGAACAGTCTGCAAGATATCCTGAGCTCCAAAGAGTTTCAGATTAATCTAGTTTAGATTTAATTGCCCTGAATACCAAACTTATCTTAAAAGTCTAGAAAGTACTTTATTTTCCTTCTCATCTCCTCTAGCTTCCAGGCACTACATTTCTGTATCTCTCATCAAATAAATCTCACATCAACTATCCATAGTTAAGATGTCTGTATTCTTCATGCTCTCGTTGAATTCATTATTTAGAAGTCTGTGATTCTTTTTTATGCCAAAGAGAGGGGACAACATCTGTCACTTCAGTCAAACTGAAAGACAGGATCAGAATCTGAGCGATGTATTGTTGGATCACACGTGCTGTTTGGGAAGCAACGTACAGTATCTCTTCTTTCTGTGCTAATGGTTCTTTCTGTCCTTCATAACAACTTCTCCTCCTCCAGTTCTGCCTGGAAACATTTTTTTATTGTGCACTTCTTAAGAAAAGCACTTCAAATATCTCTTTGTTGTGCCTTACACTTTAATTAGCCTAAAATGCCAATGTGCCAAGGTACTGGCTTGCATGCCAATTGCTTCTTACTAGTGTAGCAGGAACAAATCGAGTTCAGTTTCTACAGCAACAGTAGTGTGTTTATAGTAGTATTCTCTTGTTGCATGGTTCTACCATTTACATATTATAGTATAATATGTAAATAAGTGTAAGAAGTACAAAGAGGTTTTTAAAACTAATGGGTCTGAAAATACTGGTTGTGACTTTTTTCCTGTGGTTTAATAAAACATACTACATTTTGCTTGCCTTCTTTCAATGAGTAAGGTGGAAAAAGATAATGCAGGCCATAAAAAGCTCTCACAGCATCACAGAATCATAAAATCATAGAATCAGTCAGGTTGGAAAAGACCCTTGAGATCATCGAGTCCAACCATCAACCCTCCTCTACAAGTTCATCCCTAAACCAGATCCCCCAACACCACATCTAAGCGACTTTTAAACACGTCCAGGGACAGTGACTCAACCACCACCCTGGGCAGCCCATTCCAGCACCTGACCACTCCCTCCATGAAGAAATTTTTCCTGATGTCTAATCTAAACTTACTTGTTGAAGCTTGAAGCCCTTCCCTCTGGTTCTGTCGCAAATTACCTGTGAGAAGAGACCAGCACCAACATCTCTGCAATGTCCTTCCCAATAACTGTAGAGAGCAATGAGGTCTCACCTCAACCTCCTCTTCCTCAAACTAAACAGCTCCAACTCTCTCAGTCTCTCCTCATAAGATTTATTCTCCAGGCCCTTCACCAGCTTTGTTGCCCTCCTCTGCATTCACTCCAGCACCTCAATGTCTCCCTTGTACTGAGGTCCCCAAAACTGTACCTGTACTCAAGGTGTAGCCGCACCAGTGCTGAGTCCAGGGGGACAATCATCTCCCTTCTCCTGCTGGGCACACAGTTTCTAATACAGGTCAGGATGCCATTGGCCCTCTTGGCCACACTGCTGGCTCGTATTCAGCCACCTGTTGATTAGAACTCCCAGGTCCTTTTCTGCCAGGCTGCTTTCCAGCCACACTGCCCCAAGCCTGTAGCATTGCGGGAGATTGTTGTGACTAAAATGCAGGACCCAACACTTGGCTCCACTGAAACCCAGACAATTATCCTCAGCCCATCAATACAGTCTGTCAAGGTCCCTCAATAACCTCACTACCCTCCAGCAGATCGACACTCCCTTCCAACTTGGTGTCATCTGGAAACTTACTGAGGGTGCACTCCATCCCCTCATCAAGGTCATTGTTAAAGATGTTGAACAGGAGAGGCCCCAGCACTGAGTCCTGGGGGACACCACTCGTGACTGGCCTCCAGCTGGATTTAACTCCATTAACCACAACTCTTTGGCCCCGGCCATCCGGCCAGTGTTCCACCCAGCAGAGTACGTGCCTGTCCAAGCCATGGGCAGCCAGATTCTTTATGAGGATGTTGTGGCAGACAGCGTCAAAGGCCTTACTCAAGTCCAGATAGACTACATCAACAGGCTTTCCCTCATCCATTAAGCAGATCACCTTATCACAGAACTAGATCAGGTCTGTCAAGCAGGACTTGCCTCTCATGAGCCCATGCTGACTGGGCCTGATCGCCTGGTTGACCTTTAATTGCTCCATGATGGCTCTCAAGATGATTTGTTCCATAACATTCCCTGGCATGAGATGAGACTGACAGGGGTTGCCAGGATCCTCTTGCTGGCTCTTCTTGAAGATGGGTGTCACATCTGCCAGCCTCCAGTCCATTGGGACTGGTTAACCAAGATTGTTGAAAGGTTATGGAGAGTGGCTTGGCAACCATGTCTGCCAGCTCCCTCAGTACTAAAGGGTGTAATCCATCTGGCCCCATACATTTATGAGTGTCCAGCTCATGAAGCAGGTTCATAACCATTTCCTCCTGGATTATGAAGGGCCTATTCTGTTTCCCATCCCAATCTTCCAGCCCAGGGGGCTGCACACCCAGGGAGCTACAAGTCTTACTGTTAAAGATTGAGGCAAAGATGCCATTAAGCACCTCACGGGATTCAGGGCGGATGCCTTTCTCCAGCCTTTAAAAACAGAGTTGCTTTCTGCTTTCCCATGAAATGTCTGGATTTGCTTCTTATTACAAAGACAGGGCCAGGTTAGAAGGATTTTTAGCTGAAGTCAGTATGGCAAGTTTTGGGCTTACTGGGGAAAATTTTAACATTATGAGTTGATTGTTTAGCAGTTACAGAGAATATCACCTACAGGTGCCCTGAAGTTATTTCCCAGAAGAAGTCACTCTTCCTCCAAAACCAATTATGAATTCAGCTAGACTTCTGCTTATCCTTGGTAATGTTAGGCAAGAAACCAGCATGCTGACACAACAGCATCCTGCTTAGTATGTAATTTTCTCCAGGCAACCAGCAAGTGTGCTTTGGTTATACTGGGCTCCCACATGTCTCCAAAGTCACTTATCTGCCACAGTGCAGTGAAAGCATCTTGCTTGTGAAGTGTATGTTTCAAAAACTTTTAAAATGGTTAAGTCTAGAAAAGTGTGAAGGATCCATCAAGGATAAAATTATTTTCCTGCTAAATCAGGATTGTAAGGTTTTTGTGGCAGATAAAAATTCAATTTCCCAGGTAAGTTACAGTCTAATTTCTGTGGTAGCAGCAAGCAGCTTTGAAGACACAACAGGCAAGGTGTGGCTACTTTGATTAAGAGCACATAGCTTGATGTTTTAGGTGAGAAAATGCTTGGCTGTGATTAATCTTGAGTATTAGCCCATTTCAAGAACCATGCACAGCCTCTGGGGCCACCACTGATCTGGAGTCACACGATCAGACCTTGTAGGGCATCAGGGTTGCCTCTTGCACAAATGCATCCTGTGCAGCAGGAGCAGCTTCCACACTGTGGTGTGGTTCATCTCTGCTCCCAGACATCATGTGCTGTATGAGATTTATTTCCATGTCACAGCCATTCAAAGCCCAGACAGACAGCTGCTGTCCATCCAGCAGTCCCTGTTTTCCTTGGAATGCCTGTGCTTGTCATCAGTCTGCCTGTTTGTTTGCAGTGCATGGCTCGTCTGGTGATAACTGACCTCCTTCAGGGTTGGCAGCAGCCTTTGGGAGCTCACCCAGAGAAACTGTTCTCCTGGAAGTGCCTGTGCTTGCAGGGGGCCTGTGTTACCGTGTTATGTGTGTGGGACTGCACAGCTGGAGCTGAATGCACAAGTTACTGCTGCTCCAGGGCTTCCATGATGGGGAGGAACAACTTTCCCAAGCAGTAGAAAGATTCAAGGCTTTGGAAAAAGAGTCCTTCAGTGGGGAGACTTTGTACACGACAAACAGAAGCACAGCTGGATCAGATTCCAACCCCTAACATCCTATGATCCTATGATCCTGTGATCACATGTCCATCATGGCAAGGGTCAGACATGCAGCAGAGTGGAGGCATCAGGAAGGTTGCCCAGGGCTCAACAGATACTTGGGATGCTCAGGCAATGCCACTTCTTCACCGAAGCCACCCCAGAAAAGAGAATTAGGTTTGGAGAAGAATCAGAAAAAGGATTTTCTTACAAAAATGAGACAGACTATGACATAGATTAATTCTAAATTTTGAGCACATATGGCTAAATAACTTTCACTCGTAGTGATTCCCTCCTGAGAAAGAGCCTTTATACCAAGGACTGCTTTTGACATTAGCCAGATTTTCCAAGGAAGCCTTTCAGAGGCCAGAGGTTATTCTTTTTTTCCTGTCAAGACAAAAGTTATTCTATCATTTTAGCTGTGGCATTCACTATCTCAGATAAAATATATGAATCATAGAATCATTAGGGATTGGAAGGGACCTTGAAAAATCATCTAGCCCAATCCTCCTGACACAGCAGGGTCACCTAGATCAAGTGACACAGGAACACATCCAGGCAGTTCTTAAACATCTCCAGTGAAGGAGACTCCACAACCTCCCTGGGCAGCCTGTTCCAGGGCTCTGTCACACTCACTGGGAAGAAGTTCCTTCTCATATTGACGTGGATCCTCCTATGTTCCAGCTCACACCCATTGCCCCTCATCCTATCATTAGATAACATTGAGAAGAACCTGGCTTCATCCTCCTGACACCCACCCTTCAAATATTAATAGACATTAATGAGGTCACCCCTCAGTCTCCTCTTCTCCAAGCTCAAGAGACCCAGGTCCCTCAGCCTTTCGTCATAAGGGAGGTGCTTCACTTTCTTCATCATCCTCGTTGCCCTAGGCTGGACTCCCTCCAGCAGCTCCACATCCCTCTTGAACTGAGCGGCCCAGAACTGGACACAATACTCCAGATGTGGTCTCACCAGTGCAGAGTAGAGGGGTAGAAGAACCCCACTTCTGATCCACTCCAGGATGCTGTTGGCCCTCCTGGTCACAAGAACACACTGCTCTGGCTCATGGTCATCGTGCTGTCCACCAGGACACCCAGGTCCCTTTCTCCTACACTGTTCTCCAACAGGTCAGTCCCCAACCTATACTGGTACCTGGGGTTGTTCTTACCCATATGCAAGACTCTACACTTACCCTTGTTATACTTCATTGAATCTCTCTCTGCCCAGCTCTCCAGCCTGTCCAGGTCTCTCTGAATGTCAGCACAGTCTGCAGGGGTGTTGGCAACACCACCCAGCTTTGTGTCATCAGCAACCTTGCTGACAGTGCCCCCTAATCCCTCATCCAAGTCATCAATGAATAGATTGAACAGGACTGGTCCCAGCACCGACCCCTGGGGCACTCCACTAGATACAGGCCTCCAATATGACTGTTTTTATTTGCACTATTTTGCGGTTTTCCTTTTAGTAGGAATTCCAAATGAACATGTACTAGTGTCTTCTTGGCTGATGCTATGGTACTGAAAATCCTTTCAATTAATCCTCTAAACACAGCTGAATCACCAGAGGAGTATTCTCTGAATGCAAAAATGGAATTACTGACTAAAGTGAGTAAAGTTTTAAAAATGTAAATAGTATTACAAATGTCTGTCTCACAGCATAAATATTACACCCATAAATAGAGGATTTTAGCTGTTCATTAAGATTCTTTTATTTTTTGACTGCTGTTCATTTGAAGCAGCTGATACTGTGTGATGACAGGCAGTTCGAGTTACTCTCAGCTGTTAAAAAGGGAAGATAAGTCAAATGAAAGGCAGCCATCATCCCTCTGGAGATGACAGCCCCTGATCCTGCTCTTTGCCCCAATTAGATGGATCTAGCCAGGATAACTACTGGGGAGTGATCTGGGATGTCAAAGCCTCCTGACTGGTGAAATGCTAAAGAGTGCTCTCTGATGGCTTGGTGTTCCATTTGTCATTTATATGAAAACCCTGAAAGTATAGAATGAATGTTAGAACACAGCTGGTCAGCTATGACAAAGCTTCCTAGCTACTAAAAATGTCTGATCATAATTAATCTGGAAAGGGACCTGTGAAGACCATCTAGTCCAGCACTCCGCTCAAAGCAAAGCCAGCTTCCAAGTAGGTGGCTGATAAACATGGTAAATATGTGGGCAAACATGGGCCAGGGAGGAATGAGCCTTAACTGCGTTGAAACAGGGCTGGAGTAGTAAGAAAGTTTTATAAACTAAGATGAGCATTTAAAGCTTTTCTGGTACAAATGGCCTTTTCCTCATGAAGGTCTGTGTGCCTGTTCATGCAACAAGACCTGGTCTTTTTTGATACCGCTGTACTGCGACTTCCCCTAATGAAACATGTGCATCGTCAGTGAAGTAGCTTCCTCTGGGATGGTGCCAGCATGCCCTGCATTCTCTGTCCTACTAACTGTCCTCCACAGTCCCTCAGTGCACCGTGTGTCTGTCAATCACCTTGATTGTAATTTTGAACTCCACTGCACAGAAGTCACAACGTCCCAGAAGCAGCCGCTCCTGCTCTTAAAAATTGCTAATTATAGAAGTGCCCCTTTTCCCATTAGGTCACAGCTGCAAGCAGGAAGCACAAAAATGAGGCTAAAATGTAAAACAGGGGGGGGATGCTTGATCCTTTGTTGGAAAATCGGTGGCAGAGGAGGAAAAAAAGGAGATCAGGGAATCCTGCATCATTTGAGGGTGTGGGAAGAAATGGTGTGGAGCGTCTCAGGTCACCTACGTGTCTCGAGGCCACATGCAGTGTGCCAGTGGGTGGGGAGTCCAAGGTAACTTGTATTGACTGCTTGTCAAGGGTTGAATCTGGGCCACTAGATGAAAAACAGATGCCTTCTATTAACCCTCTCCAGAAGAGGAAGTCAAAGTGAAGAGAGAGACTTATCAATTAGAAAAGAAAACTGAAACTGCTTTAATTAAAATGATGACAATAAAAATAAGCATATTCAAAACCAACACCAAAGCCACTCTCCCTTAAATTACACCATGCCACCACTGACGCTGTGTGCAGATGCTGAGGAAGTCACAACTGGACTCACCAACAGACAGGAACCAAATGCAGGAGCAAGATTCCAGACCTGGATTTGGGAATGTACAGGCTGGGATTGGAGGCAGAATGGACAGAGTCCTCCTTGGACGCTGGCTATTGAAGAAGAGGGCTTGTACCCTGTGGCCTCTCAGATTTATGCCAAATATCACATCTATGGGCTAGAATACCTTGTTGGCCACTTTGGGGTGACCTGTCTTGTCCACCCTCTCTACAGGTGTTGCCTCTTGGGCACTGCACCCACGATGTGGCACACTGGATTTAGCAGTGACCTTGCTTCTCACAGGAGAAAGTGTAAGCAAGAGCCTTTCTGCAGACCAACCCTTGGTAGTAACCACAAACATCAGTTGTTTCCTTCAGAGGCAGATGCTGTCTGCACAGATATGCTGGGCAGAGGAGACTGCACTGAGAAGTGCAAGCACTGGACAGAATTAGTTATGTTCTGACTCAAAGCAGGACACGACTGAGACGTGGGCTTGCAAGTGCCCCCAATGTATCACCTGAGGGCACGCTTTGAAGCCTCTTTTCTTCTGATTTCATTGAAATTAGCTGCATTTTTAGCTAAAATTTGTAATAGTGAAAATGTGATGCAGGGGACTGGATGTGCTTGTAACTCAGAGAAGTCGTTTTAGCAGCTTCACTTCAGGCTACCCTGACCCCCAGTGTGAAGAGTTTTCTAATGTAAACAAAATCTTGATTTTAAGGGGCTGAAATTGTTTCAGTGGCATTCTGCTATTGACTGCTCATTTAAAAAGACACTGATTTTAGTCTGTGGGTAATTCTGTGGCACCAGATTTTGTGCAGCAGTACAGTCTGATGGAAGGACGCAAAGCTATGAGGAAGGGTCATAGAATAACTTTCTTACCATAGAAAGACCTGTCTGTATCACAAAGAGACTTCCCTTTTGACTTGGAGCTGGCAGAGCAGCTTCATATTCCTTTATCACAGGTTGTCTGCCATGGGTGCGCAGTCAGGGAGGCAAGGAGCGGCACAGTGTGCGTCATCCCCACTATTTTTGACTGCAGAAGTACCCGCTAGTGGCCCAGGGTGGCTAAATTTAAGTTAGGACTGCCTGGAGATGGCACACAGTGTAACCACTGCATTATTTTACCTTGCATCGAGTTCCCTCCCTGGGGACTTGGCTGCCCAGGACTCAGCTTGTACATGGTCCAGCGGCAGAGCCTGGGCTTAGGGCCCCGCTGAAATTGCTGATCTGCGTGTACAGTGACGCGTCATGAGGAGGGCAACATTGCAGATGGACTGTTGAGAGTGATTCAGGAGGTAAAAAGTGCAACATAGAAAGGAAAACTGTAGTGTGGTGGTGGTAGGTTGACAGCATGAAGCAGCGGGGCTGACCTTTCCCCACATGCTGGATGCCTGCTGAGCAGGTAAAGGCTTCTTAGGGTGTCTTATCAGGGCAGGGTGCATACAAATGCCTGGTAACTCATTAAATCCTATCTGTCTTTTGTGTGTATTTACCAAGAGGTAGCTGTTGGATGGATACCCAACTAAGCTGTGCGTACCTTGCTAGCAGAGCCACTGTGCACGTGGTAAGAGCTGACTGGGTGAAGTGACTCAGAGAGAGCAGGCTGTACCCTGAAGAATGACAAACAGAGCCCACAAATACACATGACACCGGATATGTTTTTGCATGCCTGCAGCTAAAGGCTAACATATAGTGACATACAAGCCTGTCCTGTCTGGCAGCCACCGGGCTTGTTCATCCCCATGGGAAAGCACTAACAACATTTTTTAAAGGGGCAACATGCCTCCTTCATGTCACTGGAGAACTGTTCCCAAAGCAGAGCTGGGCTTACAAGAGTCAAGTAACAACTGAGACATTCTTAAAGCCAAGGAGAAGGAGTATAAAAAAATGGGGCAAGTACCCACTTGGAGGTGTTCCTGTGCAATCTTCCCTAGGTGATCCTGCTCTGGCAGTGGGGTGGGCTAGATGATCTTTACAAGTCCCTTCCAACCCCTGCTATTCTGTGATTCTGTGATCTTGTCCTCATTAATCTGTAGATGCTACATTTTTTTCCTATTGCTTTTAATAAGAAAACTATTGCTTTTAATAATAAGAAAGAACAACTCAGAAATCCGACAGATTTATCCTTCCAGAATTTGTGTTGAGTAATTAGCACTACTTCAGTTCATTTTATTTTTACTTTATTGCAATGCTTAGCACTGTGTTCTGCGGTTTGTGTGGCGCTGCATGTTCTATGAAAAGCTGCTTCCTTTTCCTTGTTTAAATCATCTCTTTAATAATGGCATTGGAAACTCTTACACTGAGAGAGGTGGTACAAAATCTTTCCATCTTCACCTCTCTTACATCATTAATGACAAACCCCCAGTATATTCCCCTTAACATATGCTTTAAGTTTGTATTTTTCCAAGCAAGAATAAAAATACTTTTAAAATGAATGTTTTTGTTTAATATTACACTTTCTAAAGAAGAAAAAGAAGACTACAGCCCATGATTGCAGTTCCTAAGAAGGAATGATCTGTCTAGAGTTCAATATGATAGCTGCTGATAACTACTAATGAGAGACCAAGCTATGGTGCTTAAAAAAGACGTATCTCTTTCGACTCAGGTACAGACATGTGCAGAAGGAGTGCTGAGCAGCAGGTCTTACCCTAAGAATCACCCATTCTATTTACATCATAGAACCTTTCAAAATTGATCCTAATTGTCACTGCCCATGAACAAAACCCACAAGAGAACCCTGTGTAATAAAAACAAGTGTGTGATCTCCAGCTGTATACAAAGTATTGTGAGATGGGTCTGAGGACTAATGATGTAGATAGGTAGCGTTCTCACTGCTGACAAAAGATGCAGCGGGTACTGGAGGTGACTGGGCTAAGCAATGTTATATCATTCGAGACACCTCTTTGAAAATGCATCAGGTAGCTGCAGAAGTCTCAGAAACAGAAGTCTTCCAGTTCTTCTCCAGTGAAGTGATCTTGCTGTGGCAGGGGGATTGGACTAGATGATCTTTCGGGGTCCCTTCCAATCCCTAATGATTCTATGATTCTTACTGCTGACTCAAAAACAAGCAAACGAGTTGCTTTCTGAGTAGGAATCAGTGTTTTTATGGAAGGCTTAAATAAAAGTTCAGTGTTGCTCCCCCAGCTTGTAGCTGTAGACACCTTGAATTGCTCAAGTCATTCTCTGTTGAATGATTCTTTAGTGACCAGCTGAGAAAATAGACTTTGCAGTTCACGTTCTCCATTGATGCTACATAAAGATTAGCTAAAAAATTATGTTCCACTCCCACCTAGTGGTAACTAAAACATAGAATCATAGAATCGTGGAATCATTAGGGATTGGAAGGGACCTTGACAGATCATCCAGTCCAATCCCCCTGACACAGCAGGATCACCTAGACCAAGTCACACAGGAACACATCCAGGGGGGTCTTAAACGTCTCCAGTGAGGGACACTCCACAACCACCCCGGGCAGCCTGTTCCAGTGCTCTGTCACCCTCAGTGGGAAGACACCATATAATCTTTGGGGTTTCTTTAGGACTACAGGAATTTGTCTTGCCCTTACTAGAAATGACTTTGTGGAGACAGTAGTTTTACTGCAGCTTTGCTTGTGTCAGAGATCAGCTCTGAGTTGCTTAAAAATTACATGGGAACAACTTCCCAATTAAAGTAAACGAACTTGTGTTGGGAAGAAAAATTTTTCACTTTTAATGTATATGGTGAATAATAGGATGAAGCTGTAGGATGACAGGGCATATACACTTTTTTAAAAAGTGAGTAGCAATTTGTTTTGCTTTAAAACAGTCCTCTTAGGGTGTGTGCCACCAGCGGCTCTTAGCTCCTGCTCCAAGCTGCTGGGGCTGCCTGTAATTACTTGGGGCCTTGTTTGGTAGTCAAGTCCAGCTCAGGCAGTGGGCCTGGGGACAAGACTTACTGAATAACATGAGACCAAATTTAGCCACTGGGGTTTGCAGAGCCATAAACACATCATAGACGAAATTTAGCTCCAGACTGATGCCTCAACACAGGAGTGTATAATCTTTAGAGCTGGCATAGACTAGTGCTGCAGAGTCATCTTTCCTTAAAGACCATTAAAGGCTCTTGCAAAGCAAATTGTCTGGAACTGTTTTTCTAGAAATAAACTGCTATAACTCTGAGACTGGAATTAAAGTGTATAGAGACATGTTGATTAGCTTGTTTGATTAGCGACATCATCTTGGAAACACAGAGTCATAAAATTATCCAGTTGGGCGAGGCTCCCAGAGGTTGTGTGCTCTAGTCCTGTGCCAAAAAGTAGTACCTCCTATGCCAGCAGCATTCCTTGCCAAGCAGTAGTACACCCTGGTCTTTAATTTCTCAACATCTGGATCTTCCACATAGCTGCTACAGCTTATTCCATGCTTGATGTTAGAAGATTTTTTTATCTAAAATCTGATCTGAACCTTTATTGAAGCCTGTTCATTCCTGTATTCCTTGCAGACAGTCCATTGCCCAGTTTGGGATTTTCTTTAGTGGAGATTGTCTCCTCTCTAGCCTGAACAACCTCTGATCATTCGTTTTTGCCTCATAGATAAGAGTTTATAGGTCTTGGGTCATTCTGATTGCTCTCCTTCAGCAGTTATCTTCCTCAGAACTAACTGGTGTGAACAGACCAGATGGGTCACGTAGTGTTTTCATGGGTTATGTTCCTGTTGTTGCCACCCAGTGGGATATTTGCAGACAGAATGACGCCACTGAGTTCTGCTCTGCATAAGCTCCACTGAAATGCCAAATCTTTCTCTGCAGACCTGCTCTCTACTCGTGTCATGCAACCCATTACTCCTGCTAAGGTGTAGACTTCTGCATTTCTCTTCGATTAATCATTTGCTATTTGAGAAAGAAAATCATTAAGTTCAACAATTACTTGTAATTCTAACCCTGTGCTAAAGCTTATTTGCTTCTATTTTAGAAATAATTGGCAGGTTTGTCAGGAATATACATTTGAAGTCAGCCAGTAGTGGACAGTGCTGTGTCTGATACATCCCCGCAGAAGTATGTTTTCATTCAGATTCACTTGGGGTTCACAATAATTTATTTTTAAATAGTTTTCTAATTACTTTTGCTCTTCTCCTGAAGTACTTTCATCCATAGTTTACTTGTGAGAATTCCAAGTCCAGCTATGAATCTGCTATTTCTCTTCTACTCATAGAAGGAAACTATTTTAAATTAGTATTTGTTCTTGACAAATTCACATGGTCTCTTGCTTATCTTGTCCTGTAGATGCTTAAAGATACTGGGTTGTTTGTTTCAGTAGTTTGGGAGAACTGAAGACCTGGACAAGAGGGCTGGACAAGCTGAAGGCCTGGGCAGGGAGAAATGTAATTAACTCTGACAAGGGCAAGTGTAGAGTCTTGCATCTGGGCAAGAACAACCGCAGGTACCAGTATAGGTTGGGGACTGACTGTGTAGGAGAAAGGGACCTTGGGGGTCCTGGTGGCCAGCAGGATGACCATGAGCCAGCAGTGTGCTCTTGTGGCCAGGAGAGCCAACAGCATCCTGGGGTGAATCAGAAGGGAAGTTAGCAGATCAAGAGAGGTTCTTCTCCCCCTCTACTCTGCCCTGGTGAGACCGTATCTGGAGCATTGTGTCCAGTTCTGGGCTCCTCAGTTCCAGAAGGACACAGAAGTGATTGAGAGAGTTCAGCACAGAGCCACAAGGATGATGAAGGGAGTAGAACACTTCCCTTACCAGCAAAGAAACTGGGTCTCTTTAGCTTGGAGAAACAGAGACTGAGGGGTGACCACATTAATGTTTATAAAGATGTTAAGGGCGGGTGTTAGGAAGATGGAGCCAGGCTCTGCTTAGTGTCATCTAATGATAGGACAGGGGGCAATGGGTGAGCTGGAACATAGGAGAAATAAGTATGTGATGGGTATTATGTTAGCAAGGACCTTCAGTCTGCCATCTCAGTGGAGCTAGGGGATGGAGTACCATGTGATAGCAAAGATACAAGGGTTATTAAGAGGCTAGAAACCCTGGCAGTGCCTGAGGATGTTCATGTAGGAATTAGGCCGTGTCCCCCAGAAAGGTAGTGAGGTCAACAGCTCAAATGACATGCATCTACCTACACCAATGCACACAGTATGGGCAACAAACAGAAGGAGCTGGAAGCACTGAAGGGGTAGTGCTGAGGGTTCAGCAGCTTGCATCCTTGGTGTCATTTGACTGTCCTTTTACTAATGATTTGAATGAAGTATACTCATTAAATTTGTCGGTGACTGAAACCTGAAAGAAATTGCATGTTGGCCATTGGAGACAGAATTTGAAAACTAGGCAATCCATGGAGCTGTAGATTTATTTCCCATACCTGTATCTTCTTGCACACTGTGCAAGCATGGCCTTTCCCTCATCCTGTCTGCTCTCCCTCTTAGGTGGTGTTTCCCCTAACTGCATATTATGTCCTAGCTCGGCTCCACGTTGGGTACAGTTTGATCTTGTGTTTACCAGCCCTGAGCCAGGCAAAGGGCAGCACGAGACAGGGCTAGCCCTGAGCTAGCCCAGGTGAAAGGGCCAGCAGGCCAGGCAAAGCACTGCAGAGCCTGGAGTTTCCATCTTTTCTCTCTAATCTGGCCATCAGTTTTCATGCAACTTGAAAGATCTTAATGCCTTTGCAGTTTTTCAACTAAATGTGGTAGAATGGCAAATGAATTCCAAGAAATTTGCAGGAAACAACAAAAAGTATCAGGTAAACAGATAAAGTCACTGCCTAGATGTCTCACAACTGTGATTTGGAAGCAAAGACTGAAATAAATTGTACGATTTACTCAATAAAAAAGGAGAGAAGCAGGCTAACAGTCTTCAAAGGCTGCTGGCGAAAGGAAGTTTTCCACACAGCTTTCCCTGTTTGTAGGGGATGGGACAAGAAAGTGACCTAATTTCTCAGGAAGGGAAGGTGCAGATTAGACATTAAAAAAAATTAATCTCCAGGTAGGTTCTGAAATAAGCTGCCTAAATATTCTTTATACTCACCATTACTGAAGTCCTGAGGCTGCTGATAAGCCATGTGCTTTTCAGGTACATCGTAGATGTATACTGTTTACCCCACCTTAGGGCAAGTAAATGTGTACATGGTTTCTTGCATTTCTTCCAGCATGATTATTCTAAGGCTCCATGCTCAATCTCTGTACAGACCTAGAAAAGAACGATTTAAGGAACTCTATTGACCGAAACCTTTGGAATTCTGGCTATACATCCATTGCTCTGGAAATTAGAAGAAAGCTTCTGACCATCCAGGGACAGTTTTCCATCTAAAATGCAAATCTACCTGGCTACAAGCAGAAATACAATCATTTTAGGAAGTTTAGGAAGGTATGACACAAGTTTTCTTCTGATTCCAGGGGACTTGGCTCAAAGATATTGAAAGAAAGATTCTCCTGGCAGTGTCATTGCTTCCCAAAAGAAGGCAGCTGAATGCTTCAAGCCCACAGAAGTCCTGCCATCATATTCACCTTGTGAATAAGCTTGTGCTTCTTGCTGCATTCTTTTCCAAAGTGTTGTTTGGCCAACTTTTACCCTCTTGTGATGCTCCTGTTCAGTATCTAGGGTTTTATAATCATTGCAATGACAGTGAAGCATCATGAACCCTGGGTGGTGGCTCTGTGGAATAAATCAGGCCTGCAAACCAAGCAGTTTTTGTTTGTACACAACAATATTCTAGTCACCAAGAAAAACATTTGCAAAGTCAAATGTATTGTACAAAACCTTTAATATCATCTGCTTTTGGAAAAAGAGTGATAACTGCCATGCAAGTCTAATTTACGGCGTTTGTTCTCGCAGAATAATCCTTGATTGTTTAGCTTTAGGAATAGAGTCTGTGCAACACACAGCACAGAGCAGACATAGGTTTTGTGAAAGAGTTAATCCTGCAGGGAGGAGAGGCAGAAATAGATTTGCTGCAGGCTCCTTTCGTTTTCTTTTGGTTTATTGCAGTTGTTGTTTTATTTCAGCTCTGCAAGGGCGAGAAGCAATCCAAATTGCTAGATGCTCAGATGGGACACCCACCCTCTGTGGCCTTTTCTCAGCTTAGAAGGTAGCAAGTTACCCACAAATGAGAGGCGAGTAATAGGTATGATGGACCTCTTGAAGAGTCTCCGATGTGATGCAATCATTTGTACTGTAGAATGAGAGTCAAAGCTGGCAACAGCTGCCAGATTTTGTTTTGTGTTGCCTGTTTTGCACTTGTGAGTAAACTTCCAGATGCTTCAGGCTAGTCCTTTGTAGCTGGACATAGCAGAGGCACCTTTTGATGCAGAAAGAAGTTTTTACTCTCTGAAAGCACTTCCCAGCTCACTCCTCTCTAAAACAAATTTCAAGAAGGGCTGGTTCAGGCCAATCTCCATTAATGCTTCCAAAAGTCAGTATGGACCTGTTTGTGTCAGTTCTGGCAACCTCTGTTGGAAGATACCATCCTCCAGCAGTGTCTCCAAGCTCTAACTGCCGCTGCCCAGCACTCCCACATAACCCTCCACTATGCCCCAGGGCATGAAGCATGCTCCCTCGATTTTATACTATGAAAATGACAGCCTGGAGGGTATCACCCTGTTCTCTTGTTATCTGAGATACTCTGACAGGAAAACAATGCAGATCCAGACCGTTCTCACATGTAGGACAATGCAAGCATCACTCACTCTGTGATGAGATCCAGGGCAAGAGTAGTACTGAATGGGTGTAGTCCATCAGCTTTTCAAATGGGAGAGGAGTGAGCGGGGTGGACACAGCCTCCCTGCCCCAACTGTCCTGGCCCTTACGTTGGTGAACACAGCGCTGCAAATACTCCTACAAGGCACAGTCAGGTACTGAGTGGTTTTTCAGAACTCTTGCTTTTCCCCAGAGGCATCTGCAGAACAATTAGGCTGGACTTAGGCTTTAAGTCCTCTTATAGACCCTGCTGTACTCTATTTTGGTGTTGGTCTCTTCTCTCAAATTGGTGATGATAGGACGAGAGGAAATGGCCTCAAGTTGCATCAGGGAAGGTTTAAACTGGATGTTAGAAAGAAATTCTTTACTGAGAGGGTGGTTAGGTGCTGGAATGGATTGCCCAGGGAGGTGGTGATGTCACCAACCCTGGAGGTGTTTAAGGAATGGGTGGATGGCGGCGCTTGGGGATACGGTCTAGCGGTTAGGCACTAGGAGAAAGGGCTGGACTTGATGACCCTGGAGGTCCTTTCCAGCCATGATGATTCTATGATTCTATGATTTTATTAGCTGTGAGCTTGTCACTTTTCCCTTTGTGGGACAGAAAATAACCAAATGTCATTCCCCTTTGAATGGAACTAAACTACGTGAGATAAAATTTATTACTAGTCTGCAAAACTGTATTTAGAGCCCTAAAAGTAAAAAATGAATAATTATTAATTGGAATAAATTCTTTATCGTGAGGAACCACAGGATCCAGCTCCTGAGCACTTCTGTCTTGAACTATGAGTTCAGGCTCAGACGCTGGATGAAGACAGTACACAGAGGAAAAGGGATAGAAAAGATGTAAGTCCTGGCTTGCTTAACTCTCACAAAACGTTTGCAGACCTTAGTCTTTAAGTTTTATGCCTATTAATGAGAAAGAAGACGTTAGAGTCACCACTTGAGTGATTTCTGCTTTCGCGTTCAGATGCTGCTCAGAGACACTAGATGGCAACTTGTGTTTGCTGAGTGCTTGGGGCCAGAAATAGGGCCCATCTGAATGTCGGTGAAAGCTGACAATTATTTTTGAAGCAACTGGTGAATCCATATGGATCCCTGCTGACGAAAGAGACAAAAATATCCTGGTGCTCCATATCCAGGAAAATGGGGAGTACAGAGCACCTAACTGCCTAGTTTCTTCTTTTTATATCTTCTCCGTGATGTAGCTTGTGGGGTGTTGAAACACGTAGTTCAGTTAGAGAACAGGCTGGGAATGGTTGTGTGTTCATGATGCATTTTAGGGAAGAGGTTTTGGGAAAAGCTGGACACGATACAGGCAGCTATCTAAAGTGGATTTTAGGAGATAGGCTGTCATATCACAGTTTGAAAGCGTGGCATATAGACATGTGAGTCTGTAGCACTGTTCAGCTACCTCACCACATGTATCTTGTGTCATTCAGGGTGTCATAAAGGATCCCACAGGATGTTCAGGCACTGTTTGTGGAGGGCATGGGTTATACCTGCTCAGCCTCTGGCTTTGTGCCTGGGTTGCCTCTCCACTGAGGGAGTGACTCTACCAAGCTCTCATCATGTGTGGTACAGACTTGATGAATCAAGGCAGGTAGCGGCTCACCTTATGTAAGCACAGATGCCCATTAGCCCTTCACCCCTCACTGGCTATTGGCCAAGCATCCAACCCTAAGATAGATGCCTGAATTTGGGTAGCTGCAAAAGAAGGTGGACCCCACACCTAGGGAACAAGTGTGCTCTGTATTTGTCTCCTGATCATCTTAAATTCATGTAAATTAGTGACTCCCACGTGGTAATCATATAGTACTGGATGTGTAGCTGCATTACTCCAGTGCCACAAGCTATGAAACATCTCCATTGTCCATTGCAAATGAATCTTGCCTTTGGTACAAAAGCTGAAGTACTAGCAATTCATGGAAAGGTCACAAAACAGAGCAAGGAAAGATCTAGAGCCAATGACTTAATCTGGTACAATGGGAGCCTATGTGCATGGAATAAAGGCCCAAACAATGCTAGGGATTGGGCTATGTCTACATTAGCATGATTCTCTCCCCTGGTGGTGCTGTGACTTTGACTTGGAAGGTCCTTTCTACCACTGGATCTGGTGTTCTGCCCAAGCCTGAGCCAGTCACCAAGACATGTAAACCAGCTTGCTAGAGGTTTTCAGGACCATCAATGTGCTCCATCTGTCATCCCATTTCTGAAGTTAAACCATATCTACTGTTTCAAGAGAGGAGGAAAAACCTAAGAAGTCAGGTTATACATTAATGAGGTGGAAAAAACCCCACACGTTTATGCCCACTGCAAGCAACTAGTAAAAAACCTGAGACAAGGATCTAAGTAAAACCAGTGTAAAGATTGTGCAAATTTATCCTGTCAGCAATAGCTGTTCAATCTCCCTTTAAAGCCTTTGCAATTCCTGTGTTCACTGCTACGATCTCCATCTGACAAGCATTAAATCTAAACAACATAAGTCTACTGTATTATTTACCTAAGAAGCTGGGGTTTTTTCCAAAACAGAAGTTACACAATTAAAGTTGCATAAATAAAGTAAAAGAAATGTTGTATTTCTGCATGTGAACTAGGAGTTAAATTCTGATTACAGAATCACAGAATCTTTCAGGTTGGACAAGAACTTCAAGACAATCCCACTCTACCAAGTTCATCATCAGACCATATCTTTAAGCACTACATCTGAACAACCTCTAAACACAACCAGGGATGGTGACTCAGCCACCTTCCTGGGCAGCCTGTTCTAATGCCTGGCTACTCTTTCAGTTAAAAAATTGTAGTCAGTCAAGATGTAGGGCTCCACACAGGTAGGTTTCTGGTGGCATTAGAGATATCCTTTCATATCTGAGGTGTCTGGTTTAGACAGACACATACAGCGCAGGATCCTTGTCTTCCACAGGAGTGCATTTTGAGGCCACGCAGGACATCTTATGTGGCACTGGATTCCTGTCTGTAGGCAATGCAGTCAAGCCTTTAGTTAATACAAGGGAAGCCAGATTGTTACTCAATTCATCCTAATTTCAGTGGTATTTCCTTAGCTTTATGGCTCCTCAGGCTCCATTGATGATACTGACTGACTATAACAGACCTGGAAACACTTAGGCTTGTGTGCAGGTGCCAAGACATGGACACCACTCCTGTCTGGTGTGTTTGCTGGATCAGCTATTGCTATTAACAAGTGACAGGACAAGAGGAAACTGGACAAGCTGCACCACTGGGGGTTTTGGCTGAATATTAGGAAAATTCTATTTAGACAAAAGGTTTGTAAATTATTGGAACAAAATGCCCAGGGAAGCAGTGGAATCACTATCCCGTAGTGCTTAAGGACATGATTTGGCGGTGTCCTGGCAGTGCTGGGTTACCAGTTGAATACAATGANCATCCCAAGAGGTATTTAAAGGACACATAGATGTAGTGCTTAAGGACATGATTTGGCGGTGTCCTGGCAGTGCTGGGTTACCAGTTGAATACAATGATCTTAGAGGTCTCTTCCAACAAAACTGATTCTGTGATTGTGTGGTGTAGGTGACACGCGTTGCTACATGGGGAAGTGGAAATTGTTATTCCCACCTGTTCAAAAGGTGATCAAAGTCACCATCTCCAGAGACCCAAAAAACTCCTATTATGGTTTGTTAGCCTAGTTAGTGGAAGTGACTGAAGACAGAGAACCAAACTCAGGAGGTAAATCATGTGATACATCCCAGTCTAACCAGCGTTACCAGTTTAGGAAAGCATTTATGTGATGGGAGCAGTGGGCAGGGAGACATGCACAAGGGACACCAGTCTTCTCTGCTAATGGCAAGCTGAAATGGCACAGCTTTGACCCTGTACATCACAGAGACCTCTTGATTATTTGGACTAATCCGACTGTGGCCTTCTGGACCTGTTCCAATTTAAATTTAACACCGCTGTGCTTTGGGCAGCCTGCTCCCCATTACAGGTTTGCAGAGGTTGCATGCTGCAGGAACTGCAGGATGCACCTTCATCCACCCAGGGACAGAGTTAATCAAGCAGTGGAGCTGCGATGTAGTCTTTCAGTTAGGGCACCGACGTGTGGGTGCACGGCAGTGCAGTGGAGCCAGCTCAGGGGGCACATTCTCTGCACAGAGCCTTGCTGTTAGATGTTCCTTGCGACATTCCACTAACAGCCTAACTTTAATTGCTAGGTGGCTGCTCCCTCATTTCTTTTTGATCCCTGACATTTGTAGCAGAGAAGCAGAAACCTCAAAGTCTTTTCCGCAGACAAGTCCTGGTTACAATAGCCGGCTGCGGTGCCGTAAGAAACGCGGTGCTTCTACAGCTTCAACGTGATCATCTCAGAGCGCGGGGCGAGTTGTTAATGATCCTTATCAGCACTAACCTAAACCAAGTAGCTTTAACTGTAGTAAAGAAGCTTTCTCAACCTAAAGAGACGTTGTTTCACTGGAGTTCTTTTCTGCTAAAGGAGCACAAATGCATCAGTAGTTTATGTTTCGTTCTATACAAGTGCATCAGCCCTTGACGGTAGCCGCCCCCCACCTCTCCTTTGCAGGCAGACTGTGTGAGCCCTCTGTTCCTCGTCCATTTGAATGGCAGTACATGACACAAAGCATCTTCTCTTAAGCAAGTAAATGTGGCTGAAGAGCTCGCTGAATAATTGATTGTGTTTCCAGAGCTTCACTGGCCAGGCCAATTAATGTTTAGTGCAAAACATTATCTGTGACCCTGAAAGACCAGATGCTGTCAGAGAATGAATGGCTGTGATCAGTGAGGACTACACTGATCCTACTACACAGGAGCTTCACTGACAGGTCAGCAGGAGGAGGCTGGTCCCTCCTAGTGCTCACACAGAAGAGGAGTTATGTATGGTAGACATTGACACAAACACTGATGTTCAGACCCCTGTGGCACCCTTTGGTGGATCTCCAGTTTGAGAGACAGATTCAGTGTGCTGCAGGACATTGGCACAGCGAAGAGGGGATGAATGAGATGCTTATCTCTGGCAAGATGATCTGCTATGTCTTACACACTTGGTTTTCTTTCTTTTGGTAAAGAAAAGGAAAAAAGGGATTAAATGTGATGGCAACTTTACACTTATGGAGGAAGTTGATGGATGTGAACGTATCTGCAGTGCTCAGTCTGGCCTTCGGGCTCTGGGAGCTTTCTCATGATCCTGTTTTTCATGATCACAGAACCATAGCAAAATTCAGGTTGGAAAAGACCTTCAAGATCATCAAGTTCAACCATTAACCTCACTGTACCAAGCCCACTGCAAATGCCTACTTTCAGTCTCTCATTTCTCTCCTTGTTCCTTATTTTTCATTTATGTGGACAATACATTGCACTAGTGTAAGTGTTGGTGGGACCAGAATCTGCTTTTCAAGTAGGCGATGAATTAGCAGAGTAGAGTTACGTTGCAGTTCAATGTTTTAAGAATTTGATTCATCAGCCTGCAGTCAGTAGATGAACCCAGCAAAGAGCACCAGAATAATATGTCAGTGAGATATCAAAGACTGGCCTCATTTTTTCCCAATACTCTCAGGCTTCCACTGATGAAGATTATAGTATAGTTTTTGTAGTCATGTCTTATGCATCTAGAAAAGGAAGCATTAAGAAAAAAGATATTGAAAAGGTGGTATGAAAGGAAAGAAGAAGAGATGTGGTTAGCAGATTGAGAGAGGTTCTTCTCCCCCTCTACTCTGCCCTGGGGAGACCACATCTGGAGTATTGTGTCCAGTTCTGGGCCCCTCAGTTCAAGAAGGGCATGGAACTGCTTGAGTGAGTCCAGTGTAGAGCAACGAAGATGATGAAGGAAGTAGAACACTTCTCTTATGAGGAAAAGCTGAGGGAATTGAGTCTTTTGAGCTTGGAGGAAAGGAGACTGAGGGATGACCTCATTCATGCTTATAAATATGTGAAAGGTGGGTGTCAGGAGGATGGAGCCAGGCTCTTCTCAATGTCATGTAGTGATAGGACGAGAGGCAATGGGTGTAAACTGGGACATAGGAGGTTCCATATAAATATCAGAAGGAACTTCTTCCCAATGAGGTGACGGAGAACTGGAATGGGCTGCCCAGGAGGTTTATGGAGTCTCCTTCTCTGGAGACATTTAAAACCTGCCTGGATGTGTTCCTGTGTGACTTGGTCTAGGTGATCCTGCTGTGGTGGAGGCATTAGACTAGATGATCCTTTGAGGTCCCTTCCAATCCCTGATGTTCTGTCATTCTGTGTGATTCAGTTTCTGCCATGGGAAGCTGTGCCTCACTAATCTATTAGAATTGTTGTATCTGTCAGTAATACAGCGTAAAAATGTCCAGCGGTGTATTTTAGTTTTCGAAAGGCGAATGAAAATGTTCCTTAGAAGAAAATGTAAAAATATCACTTGTTCTGTTTGCAGCAGCAATGTATTTTCAGTGAGGAAAAGCCAAGAAATAGGAAATAAAGAATCCACTTTTAACAAAGTGAAAGATTCAGGTAGAGACTGATCTCTTGAACAATATTCTTGGAGTCTGTCAGGAGCGGGGAAGGTTGGTTGGAGTTCTAGAGAACTGAGCAAGGATGAGCAAAAATGACAGCAGGAACTCAGTGTCAGTAAACGCAAAACGATATGAATTAGAGAGGAAAACGTGATGCATTCGTTAACGTTATTCGTTAACACCATTCTGCCTGCGTCAGGTTGGGAAGGGGACTTGGGAATGGTGGTGGACAGCTGTGTATGGCCACAGTCCGAAGAACAGAGTGAGTTCATAGGTGGTAAAGGTAGGGTAGAAAAAGGCAGTGTTTTTGTGTGTTTGGCAGTGTGACAGTTGTGGGCAAGGTAGGTGCTCACGCTCTCAGGTAGCAACACAGATCGATGTGAACTTCGGCACAGAGCAATAGGAGTAATTTGATGCGTGTAAAATATTCAGCAGAAACCATGTTTCAGAAGATCAGGATTGTTTACCATTGAAACAAGGAGAAGTGGGAGTACAACAGCAATATATAAACCAGCAGATGATCTGGAGCAGTGAGCTTGGCAACACAAGAAGAAGGGAAAATCAATGGTTGAGATGAAGGCAAACATGATTAACTGGACACTGTTCACTTCTGACTTGGATAATACAGTTTGTGTCTATCATTCACTGCTCCAACCTGTGACAACAAACATCTGGGCTTATGCAGCTTTTCAGTCGATGAGTCTCACAGAGAGAAAATGACAAAGTGATAGAAGAGAATTTTCTTGCCACAGGAAAAATAATTAGACCGTAAAAATCATTAACCCAGAGTTGTGTTTATGATTAATACTCTATCAAATGTCAATTGTGTGACTAAACTGCAAAGTAAAGGAGCAGTGAAATCACTACCCAACAGCATAAACAAGGGCAGCACTGCTGAGAAAGGAAACATGAGATGCGTGAAAATAGTCCGAGAGGTACTTTCATCTGTAAGTGAGGAAACTGAGGTTTTTAGACCTAAATAACTGCAAAGTTTTCCCTAATTTTCTAGCACACAAATGATTAAAAGCATTAGTGTCTGTGAAAAAAAAATGCCAAAGAAGAACCATTCCAAAGATTCAGAAGCTGCCTGTGTGCATTTAATTTGAACTCACCTTAATACATTTTGGAGGCAGTGGTGTTTTGATTGGTGTGAACATGCCTGCCAAGTACATTCATGTGAAATATCTGCCTTCTGCTATCCACTAGTCTCCATTCAACTTTCTTCTCTGTTGTCATGGCAATAAGACTGTTTTTGACACTGCCATTAATGAACTGTGAGGGTGAGAAAGGTCCTTCTCCAACAAAGAGTGACACTACCGCAAAGCACATTAAATTGCTCTGACGATGTATCTCCTGAGAGTGAGTTCACATGTCACCGGAGCTTTTAGGATGTTATTGATGACTTTGTGGCTTCCAACAGTCATAAAATGCTGCTGTTGTAACAGGTTTATGTTTATAGATGGTATTTGCTTGCACTGTTTGATGACCCTCACACTGATAACTTCTGTCTTTTTACCTTGGCTGTGACACTACTGCTCCTCTGTCAGTGAATTAATAAAGATGTGTCTGTCAGTAATCACATCTTATCTCCAAAACAGTAGAATATAGATGCCATAAACACATAACTAGGTGACAACCGATTGCACTACAGTCGACTGACATGAGCATTCGACAGGAGTAGTTGTGGACCACCACGCAGACACTGCCCAGCACATTCTTCCAGGTGTGGACTAATGGTGGCACAAACCACGTGTGGGTAAGGCCTTTTACCATCGGTTTGTTGCCTGTCCAAGAAAGGTCCTACCACCTCCAGAAGTTATAAAAGATATCGAGCAGACTCATTTGCATGATGTACATGAGGCTTTACATTGAGAGAAGATCACCACCCTGGTGCAAGTGGCTCACTGATTCTCAAGCCGCAGCACTGCACTTAGAAATGCTTTTTCTCAGAATATCTGATGCAGAGTGCCTTATGGACAGATGGCTGCACTTGGTTTGCCTAGGATGGGGCTGATCCTCCCCATGACATCTCTCACAGTGCCGTGTTTGTTGTGGTAGCTGAAGGAGTGCGGATAACACAGCACTGCTGAGCAGTGCTCACACAGCACCAAGGCTGGGGTTTCTTTTGCTTTCTTAACATTGTCCCCAACAACAGGCTGAGGGTTGGGCTGGGCCATCTAACCCAAACTGAAGGGATATTTCATATCCAGATCTAAAAGCAAGGGGGATTCATTGATGGTGTTTTGTCCTCCAGATAACTGCTACTGTGTCAGGGCCCTGCTCCCTAGGACATCATCTGCTGATGGTACATAGAGAATAATCTTTATTATTTGCTTTTCCTTCCTCATGCAGCTTTTGCTTCTGCTTTATTAAACTATTGTTGTCTTCACCTGCTAGCCTCATTAAGTTTTTCTTTCCTGTCCATCCCAGAAGAGGGGAGTGATAGAGCAGGTTTGGTGGACATCTAGCCAGGGATTTAAATACCTTTCAGTGCATTTCTATAGATAAAGACTGCACAGTATCTAACTAAATAACGTCATTGCAGGCATCAAGAATAAATTCTCATTGTTGAAGAAACATCATGACTCATAACTAGAGTTTGCTTTTCATTATTTGCTTAAGGGTTAGAGAGTACAAAAGATATATTCATGACACACATCAAATTCGTGTTGCTTATTCATTTTATTTTTGATTGACTACACCACCCTCAGAAAAACTCTGCTAATCTTTTCCGCTGCAGCTGATGTGCCCTCAGTCTTTGTGTGTGTCTGACACTGCTGGTAACCCCCATTTCAAAAATTAAACACACTATCAGCATGCACAGTGGGAGGCATCTGAAAGCTCATCTTTGTCTTCATATTTGGTCTTCAACTCAGATAATTTTACTCACACAGAGACCCAGTCCTTTCGACGTTCTTGTAGGAACTAGTAAATGGTTCTGTCACGTGCTTCTTGTGTGAGTAAGGGTCCATTTAATAATTTGGCTACACCTTGAGTGAAAGTGGTGGAATTCAGCATGAGAAAGAGTGAGAGAAGATAAAATGTATATTACAGTTCTGGTACCAAGACGTGTTGTTTCCCTCTGGGTCTGTTATATCAGCATGCCCACCCTTATGCTAGTTTACTGTTTCCTTGGCATTTGAAAAATAACTTGAACTGAAAAGTAAATAGTAAACCTCGTTCCTGTTTTCCATCTCCTTCATGGTGACCAGATGTGTTCTCTGTGACAGGAACGGCTTCTTTTGCAGGTTCAATTTAGCCTTCTGAATCCAAATCCAGTGAAAGGGAGAAAAAAGCAAAACAAAAGGATCAGGAAGGAAAACATGATCTTCCTGATCTGCCACTGAAGAAGTAGTAGCTGTTTCCGTATTTTATGCAGATGTTCACTCTAAGCAGAAGACCTGCCTTTTCTACCACATTCCAGTTGGTCTGAAGGATTAGACTAAAGGTCATCTGTGAGGAAATGAGACTCTTCTGTCTCATTTCAGTGGCAAGGGGCCTCAGCTGCAACTGTGCAACGTGGGCTGACTGATAATACTAGAGAGTATCCAACGGATTTGTTCCCTGTCAAAGAAAACACATCTTTACCTGGAACGCTTAATATTGAGTTATGAAAAAGAAAAAACAAAAGCTGAGCGTGCTCAACATTCAGCAATGTACACCAAGTTTGGAAATGCCTAGCATCTGAGCAATCGTTGAACCACACAATTGTTTATGCTTGAAAAGGTCTTGAAGACTGTTGAGTCCAACCATTAACCCAACTGTACCAAGCCCACCACTAGACCATGTCCCTAAGCTCATTATCTACGTGACTTTTAAACGTGTCTGGGGACAACAATTCAACCACCTCCCTGGGCAGCCTGTTTCAAGGCATCCTGATCCTTTCAATAGTTTTTCCTAATGTTCTTCTCACTTGTGTTTCTGAGAAAGGAAAGATGTAGTTCCTGCAGGACTAGGGCAACATGTGGCAGAGGGACACTTTGTCTGGCCCAGGTCCTGCCATTTTGCCTTTGAGCACAAGAGTCTCAAAAAGCTCCAGGAAGGCTTTTGGGACAAGAAGACCCCATCCTGCTTTTGAGTTGGCCAGTGCTGAGTTATGGACGTTGTGCAAACAGTGACTTGGGTTCAGAACACAGCATGATTCACAAGGCAAGCACCCTCTAGGCTATGTCGCTTGGAAAAATGTAGCCAAAGCTCTGCCTGTTTTGTTTCCAGATACTTTTTCTAGCCGTATACTAGAAATTGGACACCTCAATCCACAAGATAATGATCTGCTCTACTTCAGACAAAGATAAACAACGTTAAATAGGAAATCAGAGCAGATAATTATGATTAGTCTTCTATTATCTTCATTATTCTTCTTATTCATTATTTGAATGTATGAATGAATTAATTAATGTATATGATTTCTATATTCATTTACTCATCATATATCATTTAAACCAAGGCATTTAATCCATTTTTAAATGAAAGCAAACCCAATGTAGAAATTAATATTTGCATTTCAGAATCCCCACACAGTCTAACCCTTTTGATTTATTAAAAATCTATTTTCTCCTGATATTTGTAAATGCACTTTTTTTTCACTTTCACACTTTTAGAAAGAGCATTGTTTTGGCTCTTTTTACCCTGGCATGCTTATTGCTGACTCTGCACATTCTAGATGGTGGCTTCCCCCCCCCCCAGCCCCCACTTCCACTACAGCTTTTTCCTTGAAGCTTGTGGTTAAAGGTAACCTCTGGATAGGTACCTACACCACACATTAATGAACTTCTGTCCTTTTATCAAGGATGCTGTAGAGCCAAGCTCAACTGTACATCCTCATTTTAAAACTCTCATTTTACGTTCTTGTTTCGTTCTTCTCTATCGTGCGGAGGGCTGGTTGTAAGGAGGCTTTTGTTTGAGCCTGGGCAGCTGCCTCCTGGCAGGGGGAGTTCTGAGTGACCAACCTGCTTCTCTGGTCATTGCTTGGTTAACAACCTCCATTTTCATATGGGTAGAACCAGAAGGAAAACAGCTTTGGCTCCAAAAGCATCCTCAGAGGGTTCAAGATTGGTCTTCATCCTGATCAGAAAATACAGGAAAACTTCAATGGAAAAGTTTCCTCAGATGTTAATCTTGTACTACTCCATCTCCAGAGACAGACAGCAGATTGTTCTTGCTCAGATAAAATGCACTCAGACTGCATTTTCTGTGTGCAGCTGATGTGACTCTGGAGAGGGGGTCTTCCCCCCTGAGTCCTGAGGAAGAGGGGACACGCTGGTTGTCTGTACTGCGTGCCCTGTCCCACAGCCCTGTGCCCTATGATCTCCTCTGCTAAGTGGTCCCAGGACCATGATGTAGGGGCAGACCTTCCCGGGGAGCATTTTGAAATGGGACTTATAAGTTGATTTTCTTCTGAGGGCTGATGCCACCTCATGTTTTCATGTGAATTGCAGCAGACCAGAAGCTCTGTGTGGAACACCGGAGTGCTGACTGCTGCAGTGCTCATCACACTTCCTGAAAAGGTCCACAGTGCTTTTCCACTCTGAATCTCCTCCTGTGACGGACTGCGGGAAATGGAGTAGATGCCTATTATAAGTTCTCCCTTGTCAACTCAGAAAGAAGCATCATGCCACCAGTAGGTATCTCAAAATGGTATCCAGCAACTCTGAACAGATAGAGGATGATCGCTGTAGTGCAGTACAAAACAAAACACCTTGTCCTCTGTAGCTGTGTGCATTGTATGCACGCTCGGTTTCCTTGGAGCCCAGAAATCTGATGTTAGAAAGACGACATATAGGCATACGCGTGCTCCTGCTTCAAACCACATATTCACATCAGAAAGAATATGTGCCTTGGAAAGATTTATTCACATTAAAAGAAATAAGTTATATTGGGGGGAAAAGATTGTGTTTGGCAGCCCACCACATTTGATTGCTCTAATGGCAGTGACGGCAGTCATCTATTTTTTTGCCTTGCGGGTAAATAGAAGTATCCAGCAAAGATAAAATGCTACCAGCTGGGATAACTGTCCTCTAATTAGTACTGCAGATTTGGGAGGGGGGGAAGGGGAGAATTTAGCAATAATGTCATCCAGCCTCTAAGATTTGTTGTAAACAAGACCAAATACAAGCACGAACAAAATGCTCAACATACGAACTGCAGCACCTAATCTGAAGGAGCTGATCAGCCATTTTGAGCAAAATCCTGTTAGACTTCATTGTACTGGGCAGAGAAGAAACTTGTTCTTAGAGGTGCCATTCACAAAAACCAAACCCATACTAAGCTTCTTACATCAGGCACTCCTGGACTGATTGGTCAGGGTGCATGACCAGTGTAGTCATAGACTATAGAGGTACCCAAGCTAATTTTCACTCAGGCAACTGAAGGACATGAGATGACAGAGAACCAACAGTTCCAGCAGATTTTCACAAATGTTGCTTAATTTTGTCAAGAGTTTTACTTAGGAACTACAAATTATGAAGTATGAGGAAGGAGAGAAATTCTCATAGGGAAGCAACTCTACTCTGAGAAACATAGTAAGGAAAAAAGTGAAGCAGTTTAACTTAACCATGGGCTAAAAAGAACAGCAGCTCAGGAGCTGTGCATAAGCAGATCAGATGCCTCTGCCTTGGGGGACAGCCCAGGAACAGGTGAGTGACAGTCTGACTTCAATGCCTGTGACAGCCCACCCTCATTATTTGTTCTAATAAATCACAGTCATTCCACCCCATATCCTCCATGAGCTCTTGCCCATATTTTGATAGCAAGTGCCTGCAACATTCCCAATGCAATCAGCTGGTGACAAAAGCTGAGACTCAAAGGGTAACTGTTCCCAGAGAAGACATGTAGGGGAGTGGGGACAGCTTTTGCACTGTCATCCAGCCACTTATCTGGGTAGACATGCTTAAACATCTGGGAAACTTAACAAACATATGCCTGAACTCATCAGCATCCTGAACTCATCATTCCTGAACTCATCAGAGATGCAGCAAACACAAAGATGACTAAGGTGTCAGACTAAGTGGTCTGCACTAATTTTGTTGTTTATTCATCCCTCCATTTGTCTACACATGGTCTTTCTGAAGCGATAGTTGAGGATAGTTTAACCCATTTATCATCAGCAAAATCTTCTGGATAGATACTGGTGGGCAGAACAGCTGAGTGACTTTCAAGATGGGATGAACTGCATCATTTCTAGCCTGGACAAATTCCTCATACTTTTGGGGATCAAAGTGTGTGATTTATATGCTTGGAGTCCATCTGAATGAAGCCCGAAAATCTTGTGAATGCCTTCCACCAGCTCAAATCCAGCAAAGGCCGTGAAAGAGCCACTCTGAGTGACAGACCTCAGAGTTTCAGTTTTCCTCTTATGTGCTGGTAAAGCACAGTTTTCATCATTACACCCTCCTTATCTTTCCTGTTCTGTCTCTCTTCATGAGCACTAGAATGTCTCACAGGTCACACATCATCTTGTCTCCATGTGATGTGTTTCTCATTCACTGCAAATGTGGGCTTGCCCATTCAGAGTGAGTTCTCACCTGGCCATTAGGAGATGAACCAAAGTTAAGTGTTTGCTTCACCACTGCAAGAGACATCTCTCATCTAACTTCTTACTCTACCTCTTTAAACTGATAGGGTTATTCTAAATGACACAAAAGGTGATTCTCCTCTCCATAAGCATAAACACTAATGCTTGTTTCTTAGTTTCATTCAGAGATTAAGCAGAGCGCAAGAAGTTTTATTTCTTGATAAGGTTCCCCTCAAAAGAAGTAGCATAAAGGAGGCTAAAACAGAGGATTTCAAAATTGTGCTGTGTCATAGCAGAAGGAGTTGCAGGACTGCAAAGAAGCCTGCCAGAATCCTGCCAGATTGCTCTACCCTTCAGCACGTGTCCAGGTGGACACTTCCAAGCACGTACATCCGGATACGTGGCTCTCCCTCCCTCCCTGCAAGATCGCTTCTGCGTCACAAACAGCTAAGAAGCACAGCGTGACTGCCAGGTTGCTGCATGCACTACTGGCATGCCACCTTTCTGGGACTGACTTTATTTTGTTCCTGTTTTTGATGAGGGATGGTGGTAGTGGTGGAACAGAAATACTTGTGTACAGTAGTGCCTTCTGCACGGTAAAGCCCAGCAGTTCATTGTGCTGTTATATAGAAAGTTGTGCACTGCTCAGCTCTCCAGTCACGAGTAGCATCCTGGAAGCAGTGAACACTGGCAGCTGCAGACTTCTGAGTCCAGGAGCTCTGTGCAAAGCTGGTAGTGTGCTCTCAGGCTATACTTACACTGCTGAACAAGGCAGAGTGCAGCTCGTATGCTGGCGCTGAAGACAAATAGTCTGGTGAACTGCATGTTTCTGCGAATGATGGATAATCTCCATGGCATGTACCCTCTCTCAAGCCATATCCAGGCATTGTCTAGTAGATTGCTGGATTGCATGAACTGAAGACTGGCAAGAGAAGCAGCAACAGTGCAGAGGATGGAAAGTCAATGCCAAGCCCATGCCCTCTGCATCTCTTTACTAGCATCAAAGTGCAATCAGAGAAAAGCAGCACCAAGAGTTACCATCTTTGACCTACTGCAACCCAATTTGAAGCTGAAGGAGATGGGTTGCTCACTGTAACATGGGCCTCAGATTTCTGTTCCCAGAGTTCTTACAGCCTCTGATTGTCTTGGGGCTGTATTTTGCTGCATGTTCTCCATCTGCAACAGGACATAGTGTAAGTGCACATCACCACCCTATTTGTGAAGGGGGACATTCACTAAGGCTATGACATGGGGGAAAGCCGTAGTAGAACCATCTGCCGTGGTTCTTTTTGTGCAGGAGAAATGCAGACCTAGTTTGTGCAGAGACATCTCTGTATTTGCCAAGCCTGAGAGGTGACAGGCTGAGCAAGTGATGAAAATGGGAGCAGTTACACTTTGCGAGGTTCTGACTCAACACCCCAGCATGGCCCTCACAGAGATGGAGAGGCTTAGGAGTCACCCAGAAGGCTATTTGCTGCATAAGTGAATCCTAAGCTTGGGAAACAACACACAGCAAGGAATATGGATAAAGGTTTTATTCAGAGCAAGAGAAAATATCTGCAGATAAGCGGTCACTGTCAAATTAAATGTTCCTTAACAAAAGCCTGTGCTTTATACTTAATCTATCTTGTCAAATGCACTTAACCATTACATTTTATCAGCCCAAAGTGGAGTCAGGGTTCCTGAAAATTTTACATTCAAACTGATTACACTTCCCTGAACTTATGTAAAGGCTATATAATGCATGGAGTTTGAGATCAATCAGCAGAGCAACAATGACAGGGAGCAAAGAGAAAGCCTTCCCTATACGTGGGATAAAGGCCACTGTATTTTTAAAGAAGTCCTGTTATAAAAAACATAATGCAAAAAGCACAGGAAAGCCTATGAGGGAAAGTAAGAGCACAAAATCCTAAGACCAGCTTTGTATTGCTTTCAGAGTAGTCTGCTTGGCTTTTATTGTCAGCCAAGGCCACGCCTGAAGTCGAGGCTAGATGCACAGGGATGCTAGGCATGAGCAGGTCTCCTTTCTGATCCCTACGTGTTTCTTCTGCACTGGAACCAAACGCCAGGGAAGGGAAATGTGTGGGGCTGATGAGCACAGGGAGCTCCCAGCTGCACCTCTAAGGTTGACCCAGCCTTGGCCAGCAAACAAGCAAGGGGAAAGAGAAGCTGCTTTTGAAAAAAATAGAGCAACTCTTATGGCAGTCAGTCCAGGAGATGATTTACATGATGTTTCTCAGAACCAGGGTACACATTAGCTTTCACTCAAAGACTCTGAATGAAATGAAAATTGTTCTGTTTTCTTGACTCACCTGCACTTCCCTGTGCAGCAGAGTGAAGCTTTCTGCCGGAAAAAAGCAAGCCTACCTTATAAACTGACAACTTATTAAGGAACTTTTAAGAAAGGCTCTCTCCTATTGTTGTTTACTCTTCACAAAGCCTAACACTGGTATTGGAAGAGTCATTGAACACTTATGAATGCATCACATGGTAAATTTGTTTTGTCTCAGGCCAGTAACTGAAGAAAACAGCTAAACAGGCAGCGTCTTTCTAGACTACTTCTGAACAAAATTTAGATAATGCAAATAGTTTGCTGTAAAAAATGTATTTTATTGTGAAATCACTAGCCTGCAATTCTGTTACTCGAATAGCAGAACAAAAGTTATGAATATTCATCATCCCAGTGAAGAGAGACTGTTTCACACCAGTTTCACCCTGTGTGAAATTTAAACTATTCTGCTGGTTTATAGCATTAGGCTCATCCGTTCCAAAGCGCATTTTAGAAATGCCACAAGGAAACCTGTGCACTCACCCACACAGGGAAAAGAAAGGAAATCCTCTGTATGTGAGCGACAGCACTGTTCCTGGATGACTTGTGCCTGTTGTGCTTAGAAGTGGCTGCCTGTGCTACCTCAGAGCTACTCTGGAGACTTGGGCGAACGCGTAGCTCCGTTAGTGTGGCTGGATTGCTCTGCAGTTTGGTTACAGTTCACTAATAAGACTACATTGCTCTCCCAAAATACAAAGATATTCTCTGAACCAAAACGCAACAGCGCCGACAGCTCAGAGACTCATTGGAAAATTTAAAGTGATTTGTGTCTACTTGCTTCAAAACTGATCCAAGTGAAAAACAAACCCCTTTGCTCCTGAGTGTTCTGGCAGCTCGGGTGAAGAGGTTTCAGCTTTCTATCTCCAGCCTGGTCAGCACGCAGGTCAGGGGGAGGTAATTAGCAGCTATCTACAGGAGTCACCATGACCATCTCTGCCTCCCAAGAAGCAAGTGCTGCATTTGCCACCAACTAGGGCGTCAACAGGTGCTTTTGCAGTTTTTCAGGTGAGCTCTTTATCCCCATGAAGTAATGTGAAAACAGGTGCTTAAGAGAAGACACAGGTAAAAGCGAGTTGCCCCTGATTCAGATGCTGGGAAAATCAGCACAATGTAAATTTGAAAACTAGATACTCTGCTATCAAAGACTATAATTTAAAACATTGCTACACTAATTGATGTGACTTTTTCAACAGAAAATTGCAGTCTGGTTTATATCAGATTAGAAATTTAGTACATCTGCTCTTAAGTATCTAGAAAGCCTTGCATGACTTTGATCCGTGAAGAACAGAGCTAGAGTAAAAGCACTGAAAGATGAAGACAAACCTGCGACAGGGGTTGCATGGCAACTGAAAGCTTGTCTCTGCCAGTCAGTGGCAGTTCTTTGTACCTTAAACTCCATGGTAGGGAAATTAGTCATTAAAATGGATCTCAGATGGATGACTCTTAATTTCAGAAATGCAGCTGAAGAGCTGTTGTACACAAAAGCTTGCTTATGAAAACATCCCTTTCTGAACACAAGCAGGCTTTGTGAAGAGCTGGATACTAAAACAAAAAACACCTAAAAAACCCAGGGCACCTTAGTCAGAGAAGGCCTGTTGTTCTCTTTCCCTAACCGCAAATAATCGAACGCGCGATCCTGTTCAGACCTCACGCAACATTCGATCTGTCCTTAATTTCAGGGAAACAATCCCTTTTCTGTTTGGAAAATAAACTATAGCAAACAAAATTATGTTTGCTTTTTTTTTACTTCTTCTGGGCATCAGCCAGCCCCACGGAAGACAAAAGATGAGCTACATGTGTATTTAATCAGACTGCAATGTGCTGGAGGTTGATTGCAAAAGTCTTTTAAAGCAGCTGGTCTGTTTTCACATATATAAACAAGAGAAGAAGGTGTTTTAAATCACTTGCTAGTCACTACTTTAGCTACTAATAAATAAAACCTGGGACCACATTGTATTTATAAGGCACCACCCTTGATGGTTGCAGGAGAGCTAGGTAAGTCCTCTTTTTTTCACTAAAAAGGATGGTCAGGCATGGAAATGGGCTGTAGTGGTGGATCTTTCCTCTGTGGTGATATTCAGCACTTGAAAGAACAAGGCTCTAGTTTATTTTGAAGTGGGGTTTTGTGCCTTTTTTATCCAGTTGGCTAAACAGGTCAGTTAGGTGGTCAGAGCTCTTCTGGAGCCAGGTCCATCTCTTCTGGAACTGCAATAAGCAGAGTTGCTTGCTTTCTGCAATTAAGATTATAAAAGCATTTTTCTCTTGGGCAGCATGATAGCAGTCATTTGCCATGTAGACTAGTGTGTTGCCTGAAAGAGGCTTCCATATAAGCAGAGAATAATTGACTGGTTACAGCTCCTGTACTGTGACTTTTCAGAGCTACAGTTGACTATCAGAACACAAAAAGCAGATCACTGCCAATTTCCTGTGCAGTTTTACATTGGGCATACAAGGAATACAAACCAAATCTCCTAACATCCAAAGCATCAAACTAAATCCATAGTCTGGACCCCGAGGGGCCCCACAGCTTGTCACACATGCCAAGAAGATCAGGCAGGTGAAGGCTTGGGATTCAGCTGAGCAGTGAACTGAGTGAGAAGCAGGCTCTTCAGTGAATGAAAGAGTTGATTAGGGAATGAATCACTTAGGGAGAAAGTTGTGCAATTAAACTGATAAATCTGGCAGCAAAACAAAATAACAAAGAGAGAAAGCAAGCAGCAATCAATAAAGTAGCTAATCAATTGTCTAGTTAATTATGCAGAACAGAGGAGGCAGGGCAGTGTGCTTGGTCAGTTTGCACCCAACAGATCAACACGGTATATTTCAATTACTGCATTGTTTACTTTAGCTAATTTTTATTAATAGAAGTTCCAAATGCTTGACCTCTGAGTTAGTATTCTCCATTGCATGACTGGAATATGGTCACGGACAGCATTTCTGTCAGGGTCAACAGAAAAGGGCTTCTTCAAATATATTGCAGATAAAACTAACACTAGAAGCAATGTAGACCCCCTGCTGTCTGAGGTGGGTGGCCTGAAGACAGAAGATACAGAGAGAGCACAGATACTGAACACCTTCTTTGCCTCTGTCTGTACTTCCAGGGGCTGTCTTGACATCAAGCCCCAGACTGCTGAGGCCCCAGAGAAAGTTGGGACAAAGAAGGATTTTGCGCTGGTTGATGAGGACTGGGCTAGGGATAAGTTGAGCAATCAGAATATACATGAATTGATGGGTCCTGATTGATGCACCCACGAGTGCTAAGGGAGATGGGACAAGTCATTGCTAAGCCACTCTCCATTGTCTTTGCTAAGTCGTGGCAATCAGGAGAGGTGCCTGGTGACTAGAGGAGAGCAAATGTCACTCCAATCTTCAAAAAGAGTAAGAAGGAGGACCCAGGTAATTATAGAGCAGTCAGCCAGGAAAGGTGATGGAACAATTTGTCCTTGATGCTGTCTCCAGGCACAGCAAGGTCAAGAGGGTCATTAGGGACAGTCAGCGTGGCTTCACCAAGGGGAAGTCATGCTTGACCAACCTGATAGCCTTTTCTGAGGGCATAACCAGGTGGATAGATGATGGCAGAGCAGTGGATGTGGACTATCTCGACTTGAGAAAGGCATTTGACAGAGTCTCCCACAGCATCCTCACAGCCAAACTGAGGCAGTGAGGTCTGGACAATTAGGTAGTGAGTTGGATCTTGAACTGGCTGCAGGACAGAAGCCGGAGAGTAGTGGTTAATGGGACAGAGTCTAGTTGGAGGCCTGTATCTAGTGGAGTGCCCCAGGGGTCCTGGTGGACAGTAGGATGACCATGAACCAGCAATGTGCTCTTGTGGCCAGGAGGACCAACAGCATCCTGGGGTGGATCAGAAGGGAGGTGGTTGGCAGATAGAGACAGCTTCTCCTTCCCCCCTACTCTGCCCTGAGGAGACCTCATCTGAAATAATCTGTCCAGTTCTGGGCCCCTCAGTTCAAGAAGGATGTGGAACTGCTTGAGGTAGTCCAGGGGCAGCGCCACAAAGATGATGAAGGGAGTGGAACATCTCCCTGATGAGGAAAGGCTGAGGGAGTCTGTCTCTTTAGCTTAGAAAAAAGGAGACTGAAAGATGACCTCATTAATGTTTATAAATATGTGAAAGGTGGGTGTCAGAAGGATAGAGCCAGGCTCTTCTTAGTGTCATCTACTAATAGGACGAGGGGCAATGGGTGTCAGCTGGAACATAGAAGGTTCCACATCAATATGAGAAGGAACTTCTTCTTGGTGAGGGTAACAGAGCACTGGAACAGGCTGGCCAAGGGAGTTGTGAAGTCTCCTTCTGTGGAGATGTTTAAAACCCACCTTGACATGTTCCTGTGCAACTTGGTCTGGGTGGTCCTGCTGTGTCAGGGGGATTGGACTGGATGAACTTTTGAGGTCTCTTCCACTCCTAATTCTGTGTGATTCTGTGATTCCTGTTCTTGCCTTTGAAGACAGGAGCTGTTTCTCGACTCTTCCTTGCTGCTTCTTCACATAGTTTCAGAAAGGCGACAGCTAGCTTATGATCTAGAAGAACTAGTACTCTGCTCCCCCTGAAAAAGCAGTACTTAGTTATCAGCATATTCTTATTTCCATTATTTCAGTATTTTATATTGTAATTTGTTATCTCATGTTAGGGTAGGTGCATAGTTTATGATACTGTTCTACTTAGCTATCTTTCCATTAACACAAATGTGCTCAGTGCTCCCCAAATTAAAATACACACACCTCTCCTCAAAACAGTTTCTGTTCTGAAAGCGTCCACTTGCAGAACTGTTCTTTATGTTATCGAAATAGCCCTCCCTGTTTTCTCCCCTTTGCACAGCACAGAAATTTAGACAAAGAGCTGGCAATTCAGTGTCCTTGCATCCTAGCCTGTTACAGTACGGTGTAACGCAGGAGGACAAAGAAGCACCTGAAGCAGCCAACCTGTAGAAGAAAATAGAGGTGATGAGTTCTCAGAAATTTTCAGAAGCTGTGACCACACCTGTGTAGATAATACCTTCTCCTAGAGTCTGTCCACATTATCCATCAGGAGCAATTTGGTTGTCCTCTTATTGACCACATTCTACATTGCAAGCTGCAAGACTGGGTCAGTTTGCGGAAGATGCGGGAACTGCCTCCATGTTTTGGCCATAAGTTTAATGTCTCCTTCACTGTTGGGTCTGGGTATCAGTAAGCCTTGAATATGCCTCAGCTCCATGAGTGCGTGAGGTTTTTGCTTCTGAAGTTCACAAGATCTCTTAAGCTGTGCCTCTGGTCATGTCCATACCTGCCCACCACTAGAAAGAGCTAAGCTACTTGTTACCTCTCATAACTGAGCCTGAAAGAGGTCTATAATCAAGATTTCCTTGCCAAAGTCCACCAAGATCCTCGTTCAAGGCCTGTTGCTCACCCCAGAATGCAGCGCAGAAGAAAATGCAGGTCAGGGGGTTGCTCTCTCTGTATGGACCAGCAGTTATGATGTGATGCAGATCTGCATCTATCAACCATTCAGTATCAAATGAAGAAATAATCATGTCAGCAAACCTCTGTGAAAGGATTAACCAGAGTCTGGAGTGTTGTAAAGCCAATGTTGGCCTTAAATCTATGAATTTTAACTCTCTGTTGGGTTATGAATAGTATTCCCCAGGGCTGGCTTTTTTTATAAGGCTTTAAATAAATTCTTTAAGGAATCTTAATAGATGGAGAGTTTGAAGATGTGATAGCTGGTTTGTGAAACGCTGCTACTGCCAGCTGGATAGTCCTGCTCTTGTGCACATGAATTCAGGCTGGTTTGCAGGGCTTGTTTGGCTTTATTCACATAGTTTTAGAAGAAGGTTGTTGCAAAGCTTCAGCTCATTTCTGGTCTGTTTAGAGGATAAACATGGACATCTCTTCCTGAAGCTTGGCACAGTTAGGAATCTGTTCGTTACTTCTGCTTGCGCATCAGCTGTGGACTGAAATAATTTTAAACTGCTCACCTTGTGGTTTCACTAAACATTTCCCTTGGCATGCTATGTAATCTGATTTTTTTTCTTTCTTTCTTTTGATGGAAACACCTTATGTGGAGGCAGTAGCTTTTGGGGGGAATTTGGGGTAAAACATGCTACAGAAATGCAGGCAATGCTATCTGCTACTCTAATTCTAGTTAACTTGGCTGCGCAGGAGGCCTCTTTGCTCAAGTGTCAAATACTTTGAATTTATTAGGCAGATATTAAGACTTCCATACAAATTCCAGTGACTGCATAGAATCCTTCCAGTATTGTACGTGACAGGTTGGAGCCTGCCTACAGCGCGCTGTCAGGTGCTTACGCATGTGGAACGTGCTGGGTAATTGTTTTGAGTCTCCTTCCATGAGCTGATCTACCCAAAGGGAAAAGTGTTTTCACTCTTAGCCGACAGGGCGCTGATTTTTCTAGCTCAGGATGTCAGTGTTTGGGGCTTTAAGCTTTCATTGTAGTTAATTCCTCCTAGTCATATTTTGAGGACTGAAAGACTTCTAAATCTTCCAAGTGCAGCCAGTTATCCCAATTTGTCATACACAGGGCAGGTACTGTAAAGAGAGGCCTGAAGAATCATTAAGGGTTGGAAGGGACCTCGAAAGATCATCTAGTCCAATCCCCCTGACACAGCAGGATCACCCAGACCAAGTCACACAGGAACACATCCAGTGAAGGAGACTCCACAACCTCCCTGGGCAGCCTGCTCTAGTGCTCCATCACCCTCACTGGGAAGAAGTTCCTTCTGATATTGATGTGGAACCTCCTATGTTCCAGCTGCCACTCGTCCTATCACTAGATGATATTGAGCAGAGCCTGGCTCCATCCTCCTGACACCCACCCGTCAAATATTTATAGACATTAATGAGGTCACCCCTCAGTCTCCTCTTTTCCAAGCTACAGAGACCCAGCTCCCTCAGAAGAAGACAAGTAATACTTTCTTGTGATAGAGTGAGAAGCATTATAGGCTTTATCTGGGCCATATACAATAATCTCTTCAGTCACCATCACCTTTTAGAAGGCCATAAGGCCGCATGGAAATATAAAATAGCGCAAAAGCACGCTGGCAGCTTAATCAGAGCAAGGCTTGTTACAGTAGAGTGCCAGCCTGTGAGGAACCACTAGGTAATATCAGCTTCCTGTTAATCCCACAACAGTCAGATAATTGTGAAACGTTGATTTATTCTCTGTTTTAATGTTAACTAGTCAGGAATAATGGAGTGAAATGAGCACATTTAGAGTGGTTCTTAAATTGAAAGCTCCTAAATGCTTTTGAAATAACAGACCACAATGCTTCTGAGTAGCAGCTCTGCTGACCTGTGAAATGTGTTGTTTTCGAAAGAGGGCTACCTTACATGTATTTTTGCACTAAAAAGTAGAAAATGTGTTTAATGTATTCCATTCATGATTTTGTGCTAAAGTCATTGCCCATGTAAAACCCTCAGCTTGAGTCCAGTACTAGTAGCTCTCCGTGTAAGCTTGCAGTAGAACAGGCAATGACTTTACCATATCTCCATTTAATTATTGAACTAGGATTTTGAAATTTGCACATGTTCATTCTGGGTCACAGAGTTCAGCATGGAAGGGAATCCCACATTCCTTTAGAAACTGGCAAAAGGCCACCTGTCTTTCTTAGTGGGTTTCAATCATTTATGAGCCCGAGAATCTCTAGGCAAGACAGGAGAAGTAAGACAGAAAAGTTCAGTAAAAATCTGAGCAGGACACTTGTACCAATGGATGCTTGCAGCTCAGAAAGCAATTCACAACCTTGTTAGCATTAAAAGAAGCATGGCCAGTGTGTCAGGGGAGGTGATTCTGCCGCTCTGCTCTCCTGACACCCCACGTGGAGCACTGTGTCCAGCTCTAGAGCACTTCAAAAGAAGGAAACACAAGTAAAAACTTTTTCACAGTGAGGGTAACAGAGCACCAGAAAGTTTCCTTCTCTGGAGGCATTCAAACCCACCCAGACATGTTCTTGCACAGTGTCCTCCAGCTGATCCTGCTCTAGAAGAGCAGTTAGTCTAGGTGATCTTCAGAGGTTCCTTCCAACCCCTACCATTTTATGATTCCATGATTTTTGGAAGTTTCTAGAAAGGTGGCAACTGACTGCAGTGTTGCAAAAATCTCCCGTTCCACTTAAATGTTTTTCACCCTAATATTCTTTCAAGAATCGTCATTGAAGAAATGTCTCAGCAAAGTCTTGAAGAGCTACTGGCTCTTGAAGCTCCTGGCTCCACTCCTGGCTAATGAAATAAAGCAAAAGAAGGAGACAGGCTGGTGACGAGGGTCTGAGCACTGCTTCCCATCAGCAGATGCTCTCCTTGCTTTCATTCCAAGATGGCCACGTTACCAAGCAGGCACCATGTAAAATGAGAAGTCTGCATTGAACTACAGCCTGTTCCACTGCTCTGTCACCCTCACTGGGAAGAAGTTCCTTCTCACATTTATGTGGAATCTCCTGCATACGTAAGAGATGTTTGAAGTTCCTGATATTTTACTAATTTTACCATAGTGTGTTTAGAAACCACCAGAAGTTCAGGTTCTTGGTGGTATATGTAAGAGCTTTTAGAAAATGTCCTAAAAAAACTGTGAATGAGCAAATTAATTTTGAAAATAAATAGATGGAACGAGTCAGTGTAACCTCAATTTCTAAAAATTACTTGAAAAAAATACAAAAGCTGTTGTCAGGCAAACGGAAAGTAAAACTAAGGCAAAATTGTCAAGAACAGCTCATGTGGAATCAATTTAATTTTTTCTTACAGGGTTTGCTGATAGGAGGGAATCGGTATCTGTCATCTCTTGACTTTGTGGGGCTATTACATTTGACATCCTCATATGGCAGCTAGAAAACTCAGTCCTGGAAAAAAACTGTAGCAGAGAAACGTATAAAAATGCATTGCTTTAAGAACAGATACAAGTAGTTTGCTGTAAAGATGAGTAATTAGGGCTGGCTGAAGTACCTCCTCTACCAAAACATAGAACTACCTCAGAATTTTCTCCCCATTGCAAACTTTTCACAGGTGATCTGGCAGGGGGATTGGACTAGATGATCTTTTGAGGTCCCTTCCAATCCCTAATGTTCTGTGAATCATCGAAACACAGGATGACGTAGACGGAAGGGGCATCAGAGATTGTCTAGTTCTAACCCCATGGCATGGGCAGGGATGCCTATTACTAAACCACATTGCCCAGAACCCTTTACAATCTGGCCTTGGACACTTTCAAGGAAAAGGCATCCACAACTTGTCTGTGCAAACCTGTTCTCGTGCCTCACTACCCCCAGATTAAGGGATTTTTTCCCTAAGATCCAATCTACATGTACCTGCTTTTGGCTTGAAACCATTCACCCCTGTTCCAACTAACATGTGTAGGCTGTCTTTTTCTGTCATTCCCACAGACACCTGGTTATTTAATCATTGTCAAGAAAAGCATCTTTATGGAGCTTATGGGTAAATATCCCTGAGATTAGGAAAAATTCCCTGCAGATATAGTGGGACTTACTCTTGGAAATAATTAGGCAATGTTGATGATAGTCAGAAAAGCATGTCAGAAACCAAGGCTTCTATAGGATAAGAGTCAATTTGCAGCAATGTGGCTATATGGGCATAAGTGGGAAGGAAGAGTAGAGTCCCTGCCGAAAACGTGATGTGAGGACCCCTGTTTCTCATACAAGACTCTCGATGCTTCTTTGCCAGTTTACTTTCTTCACTTGCCTTTCTGCCTCAGCACTGAAGTCTGCCCTTCAAATGTGCATGGAAAACTGAAAATTCAAACAAGCTTTAGAGCCATGTGTCAGAGCCTCCCAGTTCTCTATCAACACCCCCTGCCACTGTTGAAAATATTATTTATAGCTTGCTGGTGTGATAAAACCACTGTGTCAGGCACATCAATATCAACTGCTCTGAAAAGCAAATGTAAGCTAAATTTTTGTACAATAGTCTTGAGATTTCATAAAGGCATAGTTAAATATATCTTGTCACATGGCCTGTTTGAGCTCAGGGTAGGAGTGTGGAAGGGATTATGATTTTTGTATGGGAAGGTAAGAACTGGGAATGACAGTATTGCTATAACATGTTAAAATCTTCCCTCATAAAAAGAACCTTTTGAATAACGTAAGTACCTGAAGGCTGTGCTAGGAAATTCTCACTGGGCACCAATTGTCAAGGTCATGGGTACTGTCCTGTCTTAGCACCCACCAGAGAAAACTCTCTCCCAGTTGTCTCCAGTTTCTGAGCAACCATCCCAGGCTTAGACACGGATGACTAAGACTCATGAGAATACATTGTCTTGATGGGAAAACTTCCTGTAGCACAGATAAACTTCCCCTGAGGTCAGCTTTACATAGCCACCCTCCCCATCCTCTGCTTCATCACACCAAGCTTGTCTCTTGGATCCTGGTATCCATCCCATGACATGGCACTCCTTCAACTCCATTAGCCTTCAGTCCAGGACTGCCTTGCTGATTGCTTGTTATCACTTACCCCACTATATTCAGTGGCTTTTCCCACCCAGACCAGCACTCAGCTGAGTTGTAGCCTCATTTCTTACAGAGAAGTAGAATGGTTGATGTTGGTGGCTGTATCCTGGTGGCCCCCATTCTGCTCCTGGCACCCTGGGAACGTGAACAGAGTTGCCCTTGGCTTTCTGGAGAAGGATCCTAAAATCCATGTTGTCTCTGATTCTCCGAACATTGCTTCCCTTTCAGCAGATCTAGCATGAGACCAAAGACTGAGATAAGACACAGTGATTGCACATTGTGAACGTGATGACTTTGTCCGTGGGACTGTGCATATCTGAAAGAGACCCTGGAGTCAATTTCAAAGGACAAATTTCCTGTCCTTCAAGAACTGTCCTCGCTAAGCCTTACCTTAGAGTCCTAAGTCTTTAAGCCCTTTCAACTCATCCTTATCTCACAGCTTCTCAAGAAACATCTTTTGAATCATATAGCTAGAAACCTCATGCCTCTTCTTTGCAATGTAGGCCCTCGGGATACTTTTCCTGCCCCTCCAGAGTTTTTGTGTTCCTCAACCCTGGATCCAAGCACAGCCACAGTCTTGTGCTCATTAAGTCCTGAAGAACCACAGACATCCTGGGTTTCTGTCCAGAAACTATGTGTCCTCTCTGCAGCAGTCCCTGGGGAGCAGAGAACTTGAACAAGGACATTGGAAAGTCAGCCCCAATAACAGGTATCACAGGGAGGGTTTTGGGGAAGATCTTTCCTGAGGTGATACTTGAGCTAAGGGGAGTATCTCTCTTCTTATGCAATCCAACTTTCTGCAGTGAAGGTAGAACTCTTCCTTGTGTCTTTCTGTGCCTTAAACTTACCACTGTCACAGCCCAGATCTGGGCAGACCCCACACATGGAATTTACTCCACACACTAGCTAGCAATGTTCAGTTCCCTAGCACTTGCTGAGCTAGTCCCTTCCAGTTTAACAATAAATAACAGTGATTATTAGAGCAAGAGGTGGCTGGCTGCTGGTAGTGTCAAATCCAATTTGTACAAATCTGCCAGAGAAGCATGGAAGCTGCTTAGAGCTCTCATGCAAATCTCTCTCTCGTGTTTGTACTTCCACAACTTCATGCCAGATAGGGAAGTCTTGTTAAAAAGAAAAATAGATGAGTCAGCCTTACATCTGGTAGGGCAAGGAGGAAACAAGAGGCTTCCAAACAGTTCATCCTCTATGAAAGTCCCTTTGTCTAAAGTGAGTGGCTTCTAAATAGTTTATTCTCTGTAAAAACTCCCTCTGTCTTTCCTGCTCTTGACCTCTGCAGTTGGTTGTTTTTGTTCTGGTGATAACAAAATAGAATTGTCCTCTTGAATGCCCATGCAGTGTTGTGGGGTTCCCCAAGGAGCCTCGCAGAGGACATGGGGATCCCCATCCTCTGCAAAGAAGCAGCAAGGATACTGCAATGCTGTGAACAGGAGCTGAGCAGCAGGAACCCCGAAACTGTAGATACAGGATAAGCTGACAGGTACATATGTCATCCGTCAGAGATGTACAGGCTGTCACTCCTGTGAGCATCCTGCTCCTCCCACACTTTATGGTGTTTCTTTCTTTCAGAGCACTGGGACAGGCTTCCCAGGGAAGTTTTGGAGTCCTTCTCTGGAGACAATCAAAATCCAGCTCAACATGATCCATTGTGGTTTTCTCCAAGTCATCCTACTTTAGCAGGGTGGTTGGACTAGATGATCTCCAGAAGTTCCTTCCAACCCCTAATATTTTGATTTTGTGATTCTTGAACTTATCTATTCTTAAAGACAGTTTCTTCTCTACTGCTTCTGTGGGCTGGAGGACTGCTTCTATGGGCTCTGGGGATAAAGAAAAGATGGTCTTATCTTTAGCTTTTTTCAGACCAAACGACTTGGCAAAGCTTTCTGTGTATCGTCACTGCCTGTCTAATGCCAATTAATTATTAATCTGTTTAGAGCTGTAGGTATGAGGGAGTAACATATTTAAGCATGGAAATTTGGGCAGGGTATTATTTTTAAGCTGGTCTGCACAGAACAAATGCCTGGTACCCCCAAATATCTTCACCATCACTACTCCCTCAGGAAACAGGTCAATATCTGCACCCTGGATGCTAACACAGCTCAGGTTCTTAATAAGGCTTGAGGAGCCTTGTTAAATAGTTAACCTAACATGAATTATTCAGGCTGAGCTGGCCCCAGCAGGGATGAGGCTGGAGAGGGTGAAGATGGCTTTCTTGGCAAGGGGCTGCTGAAAGCCCCTCTCAAGGGTAAGGCGGAGAGGGTTTAGCAGAAAGAACCAAAGACAACTGGAACAATAAAGAGTAGACAGAGAGGAGGAAGGGGAGCAAGGGAAGCTTTTAGACGTCCAATACTGCTGCCCTTCAGTTACCTCAGTGACTCCTGTGGGTAATTATTTTAACCAGAACCTTTAAGCAGCAACTGCCAAGTACAAATCCTTTTCCTTACGTGCTTAATTGAATTGAAAATTAAAAATGGACTCGCTCTGGTACTTGGCTGGACTTTTACTGCCAATGTTCTTCAAAAAGGAAACAGCAGCTTAAGGACAAACAAGTTTCTCATCTCTTTGGTATTTCTCAGAGCCGTGTCACCAGATGGGAGAAGCAGTGGCAGTGGCACCGCATGGTGTAAAATGTTGAGCGCGCCTTAAGGAATCACAGGCTCGTGTAGATCCAATTATGCTCAGGACTGTCTCCAGAGTCTAGGACAGGGGTCTGTTCTTCTAGCATACCATAGCAAACTGTGAGCTTGCCTGATAATGAAATACCAATGGGGAAAAAAATAATCACATTTCCATGGTACCAAGGCAGTCTGAGAGCAGAGAGAGTGCCTGAGAACAGCGTGTTGTAGGGACTTCAGGTCTGTTAGGGAGCAGTGCTAATGATTTCCCAGTGGGTGGAACAGGAGAGGAAGTCTTATCTCCAGACTCCTCAGAGATAGTCAGTGGGAAAACACCAGCTCCAAAGCTAATTTTTCTGACTGACTAATAGAAGTGCAAAAGTCACAGATATGGTATGTGTTATGTGTCCAAGTTAAAACGGTTTGTACCAGCCCTGCATCATAAGTGCATTAAGTCAGGCAGAAAGCCTTATAGGGAAGGCAAACATAATGACAAAAATAATAGGAAGAGAAATACAAGATGCAATCCCAACCATTTGAAAACCTACTGCATTTAATTTGCTTCTGATAGAAGTGTTCTGTTACGGCAGACAGACGAGGATACGTCATTGGTTGAAGTAAATCAGCATGATTACTTGATCGTCTGTGCTTGAAGATTCATCACGATTACAAATACTAGAAAACTCCAGGTTTGTCACCAAAGGAGAGACTGCAAGGAACTGTCCTTCCTGCTTGAACAAAAGAGACTACTCAAATCGGAAACTATCTTGCAGCAGTCTTCCTTTAGGATATGATGCATTATGAGGAACAGCAGTATGGGCAACAACCCTGGAAGCCAACTAAGTGGCCAAAACCCTGGCAGCTGGTGATGTTAAACAGGAAGGAATGGCAAAAAAATAGAGGGCTTGGAAACAGGACAAGTGTATGTATGAGTGTTTTACTGATGGTATGTTCACTGCCGAGGAACTGCACGGGTGAATGACTACACACAGAAGTTGGACAGTCTTCATGGAGTCTGTATGAGAACCACGGTGAAGCTGTAGACACACTTGGGAGTGAAGCATTATATACATTCTTTAAGGTCTGTTCTAGGCTGAAGCAGGAAGATTGGTTGGGGATTTGGGCTTTAGAGGAACAGAGAGCTGACTTTCATTGATAGCCTGTTTGTGGAGGCAGCACACCTCCATGGAATGGACTGCATACAGGTTTTGGAGTGCTGCATGCTTGGCCCCAGCAGGGCTTGCCACACTTCAGAGCCCTGCAAGCTATCAGTGATCCAGTAAACATGTCCTGAAACACACCCTGTTCCTATTAATAGAGCCTTTCATTTCACAGACAGAGCCCCATTCTTCCTTTTCCTCATTGTCTGAGCGAGAGCTGTTAGTAAATGTCATCTTTATACATTTATTTTACACCACGAGGAAGTTGCTTTATACTACAGTACAGTTGTACACAACGGAGGGAGTAGAGGGGCTAAGTGGGCAAAATCATATAGGAATCCACAGAACTCGTGTTTGTTGTGGCAAACACGCTGTAAAACCAGCAAGTTCATAAGCAACGTTATTTGTTATTCAAAAGATCTCCCAAACCACTTCCATCAGCTGCATGATGTTGCATGGATGGGGAGAGCCCGCTCTCATCTTCCAAGATGTGTAGCACATGGCTCATGTTTTATGAGTGGAGAAGACAACACGTGTACCTATGCACACGTACACACGCACCACAAATGGGCACACGCTCACGCGGTGCTAGTTTTAGTCCGGTGTAGTACTATGTCACGTCCTTTTGGACAGGAATTTGCTCTAGATGCTCGTCTCACGCTTTGGCAATCTGGGTTTTCCATTCCAGCTCTGATATTTCTCAGAGCCGTGTTGCTCAACAATTTGTGCTATTGAGGTAGTAACAATTTCAGGATTTTTACCTAAAAATCTGCATCCTGAAATACAAATGTTGACCCCTGTTCTGCCTGAACCTCTACCTTCCCTCCCTTTTTTATGTGTGTGTGTGTGTAGGAATTTGTTTGCTTTTTTTTAAGGGAGAAAATAAATAGCAGTCTACTCTGCCCTGGTGAGAGCACATCAGGAGGATTGTGTCCAGTTCTGGGCTCCTCAGTTCAAGAGGGATGTGGAGCTGCTGGAGAGAGTCCAGTTCAAGATGGATGTGGAGCTCCTGGAGAGAGTCTAATGTAGGGCAACAAGGATGATGAAGGAGGTAGAGCACCTCCCTTATGAGGAGAGGCTGAGGGAGCTGGATCTCTTTAGCTTGGAGAAGAGGAGACTGATGGGGTGACCTCATTAATGTCTATAAATAGTTGAAGGGTGGGTGTCAGGAGGATGGAGCCAGGCTCTTCTCAATATCGTCTAGTGATAGGACATGGGGCAATGGTTGTAAGCTGGAACATAGGAGGTTCCACATCAACCTGAGAAGGAACTTCTTCCCAGTGAGGGTGACAGAGCACTGGAACAAGCTGCCCAGGGGGGTTGTGGAGTCTCCTTCACTGAAGATGTTTAAGACCCACCTGGACATGTTCCTGTTTCTCTTGGTCTAGGTGATCCTGCTGTGGTGGGGGGATTGGACTAGATCTTTCGAGGTCCCTTCCAATCTCTGATGATTCTGTGATTTGATAGTGAGACTCTGTGGTAGTTTTGACTTTTGACACAGACGGCCTTTGTAGTCCCACCTGTAAAATCCAGATTCAAAATTACATTTGCTTTGCTGCAAGGCCTGACCTCTCAACTTTGATTAAGTCATTGGAATGGAAGACAACTGTGAAGTACAGAGAGAGGTTAAATTAGTCTGGGTGAAAGAAGTAGGTTCTAATGGTGGCCGGATTAATTGAAGTAGGTAAGGTTGCAGAGATATTTTGAGACAGTGCTGGATGTCACAGTCCGACTCTTTGCGCTACAGGAATTCCCCCTAAAGCGTGGAACGTCAGGAGATTGCCCACCCAACTGGTTTACTACCAGACTTAACTGGACACACTTTTCAGCCTAAATGTCTTTGGTAAGACAAACACCCTAGTAAACGCAGAAATACAATCATATTAGAAAGCTTTTTACCCTCAAAGGCAGACTTTTCAATAGTCATTAACTAAACAAACATGAAAACTTCTTAGTTTTGGTTTTTATCAACAACTAGTGTTATGATACAGATTGTATCAGAAGACTGAAATGAAGCTGGAATCCTTGGAGAGCCTGAGTGACTCAGCAACTGTAAAGGATTTGTCATGTCATCCTGAGGATGTGACAGTAATTTATACTGGTAAGGGCATGATGACAGTGAGCCACATCCTGCAGACCCTACTGAGCCCTTTTGCTGGAGAAGGTCTACAGGAGATCACCATAGCCCTAACATCTGCATCTGCAGCAAGTTAGCACAAAGCCAAGAAAAATATGTGGACGCTTCCTCTAGAAACCCTTGTGTCAGATGAGATCTGTGGGTGGAAGAGAACAGTGGACTGGATTGAATGCCGGTTTCCCGGGCTCACAGGGTAACCATGTGAGGAAGGCATCTCCATGCCCCTGGGGCCCTTCCCTTGTGGGGCATGGCAGACCCAGCCTTCAGCTAGAATTGTCTTTGGCAACTGCAGCTCTGTTGCATGGCTGGTGGCCATCCCTTTTGAAGACAGCCTGGCAACCAGTGTGCATTTTGTCCAAATTTCCCTGGGTTTCAGCAGCCTTACTCTTCCACAGAAATATCCAAACCAGTGGGGAGTTTTTTCCCCACTGGCTTATTTTTCAGTTTTGCTCTTCTCGTAAGGGCTTCTCCCTGGAGGTCCACAGCAAGACTGCAGAAAACTCTCAAACAAACGATTAATTTAAATGACTTTTTGCCCACTGGGCTCAAAGCTACCTGCTGGGCTCTCACTGACGCAGCTGTAAGGCTGTGGTTTCAACTATCTAACTGAAAACCTTCAGTCAGTCATAAGGGTTAATGTGGTGTCTGGTAACCCCATGTCTGTCACCATGTGGTTCATACACATCTGTACACGTGTGTGTATACATACACACTTGTGCACGTGCTTGTCTCTGTGCATGTATTTACACAGTCAGGGCACACAGTATCCCTCAAGTGGTTCCAAGATACAGGTACCTTTTGTATCCCAAAGTGGCTTTATTGTCTTAATGCTGTAAACTTCTATTTAATGTGCATGTTCATCCTGAATGACTTGGTGGCGTGCTGATGGGATGCACTAAGCCTTCTCAAGTTGGTGTGGCTTGTTGCTTGGGAAAACAGATCATCTCCACCTCACTACAACCTCCTTTCAGGTAGTTGTAGATAGCAATAAGTACTCCCTGAGCCTCCTTTTCTTTAGGCTAAACACCATTTGCTTCAACTACTTCTCTTAGGACTTGTGCTCTAGATTCTTTACCAGTTGTGTTGTCTTCACCAGCTTTGTCTCTGTTGCTGATATTCATTATCTGGAAGAGTGGCACTAGGAGAAAGGGCTGGACTTGATGACCCTGGAGGTCCTTTCCAGCCATGATGATTCTATGATTATCTCTTTGTCTGTGTCTTTAGTTCCAGCAGGAAGTTTCTTCCCCATACATTACTACATGTAATTGCCCGAGTCCTGCTGCATGAGGGAGGCCTCTTCAGTCCCTACTTACCAGATAGCTTTCAGCAGTGTCTGCTTGCCTGTATTTCTGTAATTTAGCTTCCTACCTGAGGTTTGGGCAGCCCTGCTGAGAGTTAATCCCCTGCAGTGTCATAGCTCTGAGGATCACTAAAATACATGAGTTTTCCCACCATCTCTAGATGCTCTCCCTTGGGAAGTACCATCCCATGTATAGATGTGTATATATAGTATAGGCATCTAAAACTTGGAAACTCTGGGAAGGCAGCAACCTCCCTGACCTTACAGGCACTGAGCATGTGGTATAAGTGGGAGCTTCCCCTGGAAGATCGATGCAAGATCTGTCCCATGTGGCTTATATGTCATAATTATATACATTAAAGTGTTCAGAGCTTAAAATACACTCCAGATGCTTTCTCCAGCCCTTTCCTCCCACTCAGCTCGACTTTTCCCCAGTTGATTGCTTTGTATGGTTTATATGCAGAGTCAGGATTTTGCTTACTTACCAGACCAACCATTTTTCAGCACACCAGAGGCTGCCGTGCAAGCACAGAGAAATGCAGCATCATAAGCTGAGAAGCTGTGGTGTGTCAGAGCAGGATGAGCAATGGGAGTGTGAGTCTCCAGTTGCCTTCAGCACCAAACAAACTCCAGGTTTTGTGAAGTCAGCAGGAGTTTTCCCAGCCATCCTGCAAGGGCAGAGCCAGGCCAGCGCTGGGAAGTTTTGACAACTGCAGTCTGCCAAGGAACTAGAAATGAATCCTTCTGTTTTCATTTTTTTTAATGTTTCCTAAGCCATGAACATTTTAGGCTCCTTTGAGTCCTAAGTCCCCTCCTTGCTTTGCAGCTAGACTCTCCATTTCTTTGTCTACTTAGTGACAGGTCAACACCACAAAGATACGAAGAGCCCCCACCTTTTTCTTTGTATTTGCCTCTGTGCTGCAGCAGAGAGAACTTTCCTGATCCCAAAGGAGGAAGCAACATAGAATCATTAGGGATTGGAAGGGACCTCGAAAGATCACCCAGTCCAATCCCCCTGCCACAGCAGGATCCCCTAGACCAGGGGTCCTCAAACTTTTTAAATATGGGGCCGGTCCCCTGTCCTCAGACAGTGTCAGGGGCCGGAGCAAGTTTGGGGATCTCTGGGCCCCTTTTAGCTCTGGAAGCTAAAAATACTCTGGATGGTTTTATGGGATCTGCTACACGTGAGCAGAATAGAGGGGGGAAGAAAGACACCAAAATATTCAAGAGGATACGCAGGGAAACGCTGATTTGAGGGGGGAGGAGGGCTGCCAGGCAACTTTCTTTTCAGAGTGACCGTAAGAGATCTGCACAGCCCAAATTTTGTTTGATTCATTCAAGTAGTGATTCCCATATCTACCTATTCACATCTTAAGACAAATAATATCATTTGTGCCACTGATGTGCGTGGTTACTCACAGACATACTAATGTAAAAGTGCTTCTTCTGACACAGAACTAGATTTCTGCCTCAGATATAGCTGATTGTAGACACTGCTCTGAACTCATCGAGCTGTCTTCACCTATCATAACTCCCATGCTTTGTCTTGCCACTTCAGCCCTACTCCTCACTGAAGCAACATTATTTTTCTACTCTCTCTATCTCGATCATTTGCTCCTGCACTGACAGTATGTTCCACTCACTCCATTTTCTTCTCTAAGCTGAGAACAACATGGTAGACTCCACTTATAATACATTACTTATATATATATATATGTATATTCTTTATACAATCTTCACCTATAACCTTATCATTTGTATTTCTTTCAGCTCACATTCATCTTTCTTGAACATGTACCCAGCAGTGCAGTTGCTGTCTCATTGATGCCTAATGGCATTAATGCTTCTCCATTTCTGCTAGACATGCTAATGATTAAGGGTTGCATTTGCATTTTGCACAACCTCATCAAACTGCTAACCTATCATAATCAAGCCAATAACTGATACTATCAGATCCTTTTCTTCCTCTGTCCATTCTGATTTATAGCAGAAAATCTTCTGATTTGCCCAGATGTGCACTATTGCTGCCTTCCAAGCTTTTGCATATATTTCAATTTCTATTTTGGGAGTCTGCAAAGTAATTCATTTTCCCCTCTTGTACCTCAGTGTCTTCAGCACAGTCCCAAAGCACTGTCTTACTTTGTATTAATTTCTTTGTGAAAATATTAAACAAGTTTAATCCAAAGACTTAACCTTGGAAAACTGCCCATAACCTCTCTCCAGCCAACCGTTCTCTTTTGGCTAGCCTCATCTCCTGTGTATCTCCTCTCTTCTGCCTTACGTTCCCTAGCACAACGCAAATCTTCGCTGATGGTTTCCAATGCCACAAAGCACCTTAAGCTTCAGGGAAAAATAGGTCTATCTCCCTTTTTTGGGAAAATCAATGCCACTAAGAAAAGATGTCACATATATTAACCTTTGATAAACCTGAAGGGTTTAAAATCTTTTCCATCTTTGGTTTTTTTTTTCAATTGTTCTTATCTTTAAAACCTCTTCTAAAGCCTTATCTGTCAGATGCCCCAACAATTATCTACCAGAGTTACCAAGACTGGGGTGATGATCTGCCATATGACACCCTTTATTCCCATTGTCTTAGAAAATGTGGCATGAAAGACCACATTTGCTACTCTCTATTCCAATAGTACCACTTGTGAATGTGCAAATGTCCTGTAGACACTTGCTACCACTGCACATCTACATTCTTTCTGGACGATGAGCTCTAGTCCAGGTGCTCTATCCTTTTTAACCTCATCACCTTCCAAGTTTTCTGCAAGTTTCTGTTCTTGTTCTTGTTGCAGCACGCAACAAGATGCTGCATTTACCCCCTTGTTTTTTATGAACCTTCCTGTTGAAGACACATTGAAAAGAGTCACTGAGTTCGTACATGGTGCCAATCTTGATCATTTCTTTCCACTCCATCTGAACAGTCATGATCCAGATCCTCCTGGTAAACTCCCTTCATGGGATTTGGGTGCATGGCCCTCCAGACCACATTGCTAGAGAGGTCAATAACTCTTGAGGGTTTTTTTTCCAAGCTTTGGGTATTTTCATAATCTTGCACTGAGTCATGCACTGTCTGTTGTTCTGATAGAAATACTCCAGCCACAGAAAAAGAGCTGAATTTCTCCACAGAGGCCCCAGGCATGAATCTGAACATGCCTCCTCTCTTCTCAGCAAATATACGTGACTTTCCCCACACCTTCTATACAGAAGTTACTGTCTGTCTTTCTTTTCACCACAACAGATGACCCACAGAGGTCCACTGTCCCAATTCCAGCTGGCAGTCAGCACCAGTCTGGGCACAGGACACCTCCATTTAAGCAGCAAAGTGTTAGTCCCTGTGTCTCACATGTAAGCAATGGAGATCTAATAATGCAACCAATGAAGTCCAGAGGTATCTTCAGCTTCTTCTAATGACAGTGCTTAGAGATCAACTGAATTACATCAACACAGGTCTCTAGTGACGTAAGAGATGTCCATGGTGTCTCACACCATCTCCAGCTACCAGTCCAGCAGTAAATAGAACTGAGCAATGACAGATGTTGCACAATTCATAGGAAAAGCAGTAAGAGAAAGAGATAAACAGGCAGTAAGTATCTAAATATTAGAATTTAAAATTCTTTTTCTACTAAGAGGTAGAATTAACTTTGTTCCCCAGAATTACTGTTTTTTTCCCAATCCCATAAATGATCATTGGTGTACCTGGTCTGATTCCTCAGGATTTCTCAGGGTGTTGCAGAGAATATGGGCAGGTTATGATGCTTCCACACAGACATGCTGCAATAAGCTTTGGTCCCCACTTTTCAAGTCCAGAACAAGATGCACTGTGCCACAGGAATGCCTAGGATCATGCCTCCCATCCATACAGCATCAGGGAATGATACAAAGGCCCTGATTGTAGAAGGTGTCTCTCCATCTTCCACAGTTTGGAGTTAGTTACATTTTTCCTGATTTTGCAGTTTGGTCTTTCCCTGGAGTCTTACACAGGTCTTGTGCATCACGCTTCTGGCCACATCAGAACAACTGAGACTTGCAGAATTGGAATGAGGTGCTGCTGACTGCAAAGCTGTCAGCTGTTGACAAATGTCTATATCCTGGTCCAAAGATCAAGGATCTGCTCTGCCTGAACTCTTGTAATAAGCTGCAAGAGCACATCCCACTCCCTTTCCAAGGAGATCAGGGGCTCTTTCAGCCCTCTGGAGGGGTGCTGATGCCATTTTCTGTTGGGACTGCTGGAAGTGGAGAAAGTGTAAGGCCTGTTGGTCTATGGACTTGTAGAAAGTGTTACTGCTCTTTTGGCTTCAGAGTGGGTCTTGAGCGGGATGGATGCCAGACCAAAGTAGTTTCTCNATGGAGCAAAGCTGGAGATGGGGAGATTTAGAGTGGATGTCAGGAGGAAGTTTTTCACCGTGAGAGCCTGGAATGGGTTGCCCAGGGAGGTGGTGGAAGCCCCGTCCCTGGAGGTGTTTAAGGCCAGGCTGGATGAGGCTCTGGCCAGCCTGATCTAGGGTGGGGTGATCCTGCTGTGGCAGGGGAGTAGGAACTGGATGATCCTGTGGTCCCTTCTAACCCTGACTGATTCTATGACTTGGTCTGGGTGATCCTGCTGTGGCAGGGGGGTTGGACTAGATGATCTTTAGAGGTCCCTTCCAATCCCTTATGATTTTACAATTCTGCAAACTGTGAAGACAGACAGGTGCTAATTGCACACTCACAGCACTTCATATGTTGATTAAAGCTTGTTATGGCCTGAGGACAGACCTGAGGAGATGCAGTAGGCCTGTCCAGTTAAAAACACAGACAGGGTTCTTGTGTTCTTGCACTCTACCCAAAAATGATAACGTTTCCTTCCAGCTGACATGCATCTTTTAAACCTAGGTATAAGTGTGTGGTGAAGTTAATGATGAAGAGCAACAGAAAACAGCATCAAGGAAGTATTTTGTAGGCAGATCTCATACAACTTCATATTAGGCTATTGAGAATTCATGCTGTCTGCCAGCTTAGCCTTCCCTGTATCCTGCTGCAAGAGCATCTCTAGTGTTCTAATATATTTGTTCACATGTTCTTTTTGGTAATTTTAATGTATGTTTTCTAGATGGGGAGAAGTGGGTTCTTCTTCAGTTTCAGATTGGAGGAATTTTGTGACAACTCAAGTCCCATGCAAGAACACTGATTTCTTCTTCTTCTTTTTTTCTATGACTAACTCTTCCTAATAGTGTTTTGGTATCTTTTCAAGCTGGAAACCATTCTATTTCTAACTGATTCATACTGCTGTGTGAATCCTAGAGCTATGCAGGCCAGCTGAATGTACCACACTGCAATAGCTGTGCTGTAAATCTGAGGGCATTCACGGGCTTTCCGAGCGAACGCACATTCACACGTGAAGCAGGCGATGCCCAGTGAATGAGCTACGTTATTTGAATGTGCTCAGCAGCTGAAAAATGCTCTGTGTCACAGATTTCAACTTCATGGAGCGAGCAGCTGAGTTTCTTGGTGACACTGAAAGATTGTTCCTCTGCATGACTCAGTTCAATTCATTGGCCTGACAGTGCCCTCTTCTTTGTGGCTCTTTCACACCTGTAGCTGCACAACACTAACAGAGGTCTAATTCTGGCAGTTAGCAAAATCTGAACGATTAGCATGCCAGAGTAAGTGCAGCAGTTGTCTAGATGTGGCTATTGTTTGCCACACTCATCATACGCTGAAGAATAGTGTCAGGCTCATGCATTCTTTGAGTACTCAGTTCCAAGAATTTATGTCAGAACAACATTCACGTTGCATTTGATAGACTTTGAAGGGAATTACAGAAAATGTAAGTTTCCAGGATGACAACACCGCAAACTTACAGCGAAACAGGGTGGTAGCTGTTTTTAACTTAGGCCACCTTGTACTAAATCCTTTTGCAGGTAGGTAACAGCAAGCCACTGGATAAACGCTGTGGGTTTGTCAGGAAATCTAGGGTGACATTTCCAAGTCAAACCACAGGAAATCCCTACGGATTTTAACCACAGATTTCCTAACTCATATAGCCCCAAATAAGTATCATAATCAAAGCCACAAACGACATAGAATCATAAGGAATTGGAAGGGACCTCGAAAGATCATCTAGTCCAATCCACCCACAGCAGCAAAATCACCTAGACCAAGTCACACAGGAACACATCCAGGTGGGTTTTAAACATCTTCAGAGAAGGAGACTCCACAACTCCCTGGGCAGCCCCTTCCAGTGCTCTGTCACTCTCTGAGACATTTTGGGGTAGGCACCCCTGTAGTCGATGCTTGTGCCAGTCCCACCTCCTCTTTTCTTCTGGGAGCTGCTACAGCAGTGTAAGACAAGATGGGCTTGGTGGGAAAAGCAGCACCCCAACAACAACTGTGAGAAAGAGCAATGGCATCCCAACTCATTTAAGTTCCAGGAACCTTCAGGTACATAAAATATTCAATATATTGTTAGCTTTACTGTCAGGAGCCAGTTTTATCCTAATGAAAATAAAGGCAAGTGCTGAAGTTCAGAGGCTGTGTAAAAGGAGATTAATGCACACTTTTAAAAGGCTGTTTAGCATTTTTTACTGTTTTAAAACTGTAATGCTTCCTGATTTTGAACGTTTTCAGGGTTATTAGCTTTGCTCTGACTTACTTAATACAAGAAATATATCCACACGAAATGGAAAGCGAAGCGTGCAAAAAGGATGGCAAGAAGGGCACTGCGGAGTGAGGGCTGCCCGTGGCTGCTGGAAGACTCCGTGTATTTAAAGACAATCTTTTTCAGGGTAATAATGGCTGAGTCACCATCACATCCTGATACCTTTGTGTGTCAAAATAAGAGGAATGAATGCAGTTATAAGGTGGATCTGTGTGGCTGAGTAATGAGAGGCTGAAGAAGACCTAATAGCTGGAGTAACGACGGCTGTGAGGGCTGCTTGTTATGACAATATGTGGTTTGTGTAATAAAGAACGAGCACAATACAAGAGTGACGGTATTGGACTGTGCATTATCAGCTAAGATATTAAGGTGGCCAAAGGTGGCACGCAGGCAGATTTCTAATGAATTATGGCATACGCACAACACATCGTAGCAAGGCAAGCTGGAGCTAAAGTGACAGGGCATCCTTCTTCCCAGAGTGTGAGCACCTGTGGCTTCTGCAAAGTGTGGCCAGCACGCCTCATCTTCAGCAGAGTTAAGGAAACTGGGCCTTAGCTCACCACACTTGAGAAGCTGCTGCTGATTGTCACAAGCTGCTGGTGGGACAAAGACCAGTTGTCTTGTTCGTGAAAAAAGGATAAAAGACAGCGCAGCTGTCGGTGTTCCTGCACCAAGAGAGACTCGGAGGCAAACAGTGATTTTCCAACACAAAAATGCTCCCTCTATTCTCACCCCGGGGTGGCATTTCCTTCTGACCACAGACACAGGACTCTTAAAAGAAGAAAGGGGGAGCACACAAAAAGCAGTGCTATACTTCCAGGATGTTGGTGTCACCAGCAATTGACCACAGATATCTTCCTGCCTCATCATTTCCTGTATCTTCATGTGTTGTTTTTTGCACTGAACCAGCTCAGGAGCTTTTCCTGGACTTTTTGCTTCCTTGCTAAAAGGCACACGTGTGTTGCTAGGGAATTCTCCTGTTTGGGAGAACACTGAGGCCGCGTAGTGCAAAGGAGATCTGTATTATTCTGTATGGTAGCTTGGAGAAGAGGAGGAGACTGAGGGGTGACCTCATTAATGCCTATAAATATTTGAAGGGTGGGTGTCAGGAGGATGGAGCCAGGCTCTTCTCAAAGTCATCTAGTGATAGGATGAGGGGCAATGGGTGTCAGCTGGAATACAGGAGGTTCTACATCAATCTGAGAAGGAACTTCTTCTGAGTGAGGGTGACAGAGCACTGGAAGGGGCTGCCCAGGGGGGTTGTGGAGTCTCCTTCACTGAAGATGTTTAAGACCCACCTGGACATGTTCCTGTTTCTCTTGGTCTAGGTGATCCTGCTGTGTCAGGGGGATTGGACTAGATGATCTTTTGAGATCCCTTCCAATCCCTAATGATTCTGTGATTCTATGATTATTCACAAATCCTGATAGGAACACATGAAGCATGAGATCCCTCCCTGGTGCTGTCAAGCAGTCACAAGGAGCCACAGTCACATCCCTGCTCTAGCTCCCAGACATCTGGTGAGGAAGGCCAAGAGACAACACGTCCCTGGTGCCCAAAAATAGGCTGCAAGCAGATTTTGTGTACCTTGATTAAAGTAAACAAGCCCTTGTTGCATCAGGTGTATGACTGTATGAGTGCACACATACAGGTGCCAAGGAGTTTGATACTTGTTTAACAGATATTTGATGTAATGCAAGTGTAATAATTTAGGGGTTATTCTCATAAATCATATATCCAGGAGGAACTGCTAGTGACCGTCTCGCTGACTGTCTGCATATGGCAGGACCATAAGTTTTCCTCCAATTAATTGGAACAAGAGCATCTGCTCTAGCAAAAAAACCAATTTATTTTAAAATTTCCAGCACTGCAGACACACGCAAGTCAAGCAGGCTTGGAGAACCCACGTACTAGTGATTTGTGCCCTGTTTCTCATCTAAAGCATTCTGTTTTCAACACCAGGCCACTGATATTTCTATGGAACCTCCTATGTTCCAGCTTGCACCCATTGCCCTGTGTTCCAGCACCAGATGACACTGAGAAGAGCCTGGCTTCATTCTCCTAACACCCACCCCTCACACATTCATAGACATTAATGAGGTCACCCCTCAGTCTCCTCTTCTCCAAGCTGAAGAGATCCAGCTCCCTCAGCCTTTCCCCATAAGGGTGGTGTCCCACTTCCTTCATCATCTTTGTTGCTCTGTGCTGGACACCCTCCAGCAGCTCTGTCTCCTTCTTGAGCTGAGGGGCCCAGAACTGGACACAACACTCCAGATGTGGTTTCACCAGTAATGGATAGCCCACTTTGGCAATGGTCATGTGTGATGTGGGGATGATGGATGAACACTTCTACTCTTTCTTCTGCTTCTCCTAGATCCTGTCTTGGCTCTACAGCCTCTAGTCACAGTTCATGCAGACCTCCTGATGCCACATGGGCTGTTGAATAGCAGTGGGTGAATTTTATGATGGGGATCTCAGTACACCAAAGACAGAGATCTGCAGTTACAAGTTCACAGTTCCAGATCTGGTTGGGTTGAAAAGCCTGTGGGGTTTTGTGTCTGTGCTAGCCATGGTTTTTCTTGCTACCTTGAAGTTTCTCAATCACAACTTTTTTTTTCTCTCCTGAAATCACTGATGAAAATGCTCAGGAGAAAAAAAAAAAGAGTCAGGAACTTACCTTTGTGGGACCTCCTTAGAAACCAATTCTTCGTTTACACATCTTTAGGGCACTGTCAAGCAGCTTTGAATCCCTGCTGTTGAGATAACAGCATTAATTTTGACACCATTCATGGCCCAGTGCAGAGGAGCACATTCCTGGACTGCTGTGTTTGACCAGCAGAAAGCTGCATTTGCAGCTGTGTCTGAGTTTGCAAGGAGCAGACAGCCATCTCAGCTTGTTCTGGCTTAATACTTCCACATCTCTCTGAAAAGGAAAGGCAGACCTCTGTGGTGATGTCTTGGCAATGTTTGAAGTCAGAGGTCTCAGGAAATGTTCCCAGCTTGCTGTGATAAATCTAAATTAGCCTTTGTGAAAAAGGGAGGAAAAAAGGGCTGCAGAATCTTTTAATATATTTAACTCTTAATGTGCTTTTCCACAGTAGGAGGCAAGGGTATTATTTAGCTATAATGCACACAGCTGTGGTCTCCTCCTGGCAAATATGCTGAGAGTATTTGCAAAGCCACACGTGTCAGCCACAGCCACGGGAAAATATGCTTAGCATGAAAAAGATCCCTGGTTCTCACACTTTTTAACCTGTAAATATTGAGACTGAGGCTGTGTCTGCTAAAATGAGCAAATTTTTTTGGTGGGAGTTAACATAAATATTTGGAAGCAGCAGGTAGGGCTGCCAGCCCAGCCTGAGGGTCCTGCACTTAGCTGAGTGACTCTGAGCTGAGTAGAAGATGTCTCTCTTGGGCTGAGACAGCATGACTGTCATTTATGAGACTTTTCCTGCATTGGAGCATAATAAACCATAAAAAATAAATGTAAACATAATACAAAAATATTTCCCTTGAGAACAGAGGGTACAAAGGTACCGTAAACTTCTTGAAAACGAGTCAATAAAGTGCAAGCAAACCACATCGCATTCAAAACCCAGCATCTAGACCCAGACTGGTGGGAGCTGAGCAGGTCTGTACATCCTCACACAAGAAATTGAATGCCACCTATTGCTCACCCGTAACAGACATCATTACTCACTCGCTGAATGTTTTTCTGCTGCTCACCTGTCCCACACACGAGGCATGTGTGTCAGTTGTGCCTGCACCATCTTTAGAATCCTTAATGGCTGACTCACTTCTGCACAGCGTGTCGCGAACGTAGGCTGGACTTCTGCGGCCTTTCAGAGCCAGCAAAGAGAAGGAAGCTGTGGAGAAAGAATGGCTGCGGGGAAAAAGGCACCAGGAGGACAGTGGGATGGGCAAGATTAGCCTCATCCAGCTCTGTGTCTTGTTTCTCCCTATTGTTTTGGCCACTCTCTGTGACGAGCTTGCAGCCAAGCATTCATTTCACAAAGAGATCACAAGCTGATGGAAAACCATACAGCCACCAGCTGAATGCCGTGACTTCTCCAAGAGAAAATACCACCTCCCCCTCATGCTTCTGCAAGTGAAAGAGACAACAAAAGTGCATCTTCAGGGACTTTGGAAGAACTCTGCAGTTGTTTGGTCCTGTCTGGCTGTACCAACCCAGCTGTTCTAAGCCAAGGCAGAGGAGCAATTATGCACCAAGGAGGCAAGAACATCTGGCACAGCCAATCTTCAGAACAGTGGTCTATGTCACCATTCTATGACATACTGTCACTTTGAAAGTGCCTGTTTTGGGGATTGTAGCATCAGCCATCACACAGTTTGCCAAGGGGAGTGGTCTCCTGTTTCCTGTCCCAGGCTTCCTTGGTGAGATCAGTTTAACATCATCAATTTAATAGCTGATCAGCAATTTTTTATTCACATGTCCTTGTCAAATTATTCAAGTTGTTCCATAATCAGGTACCTCCCAACCCCAAACTCTGATTCCTACAAAATGGAGTACTTGGAGGGACAGGCAGCTACAGCAGCAATGTCTAGCTGTGGGTGTAAAGTAAAACAGATTGAACATCTTCCTTGTCACAGCTTTGGAATAGAAATAGACCACCTGGTTTGACCACAGTAGGTTCTAGTGAAATCAGCATGAGGTACTCACTGTCTGATTTTCCCATGCATCTGTTGTGGCATTGCTGCATGGTCACCTTGCTTTGGTGGCTAGAGGGCAAGGCATCTTCTGTGGGACTGCCATGAGACCAGGTATCTCCCACAGGACTGACCCCCTCCATGCTTCCATACAGCAGTGCCTTCCAGGCAGAGGCTGAGCACAGCTTCTTCTCGTCTTCTCACTATCACATGCCCATGTGGTAAGAAGCTTATTTTCAGGAAGAGGAGACAGACATCCCTACCTGGTTTCTGGCTTCTCTCCTGCAGCAGCAACAGCATCAATTAATGTCATCAAAGACACCAAGTTAATTAGTGATGATAGGCCAAAGGACAGCAACACCTTTCCTTTGCATGTCCTCTTGAGAGCAGATTAATCCCAAGTGGGTCAACCAACTGTGGTAGAGGACCACAGCTTTCCCCAGTGCTCACCTTGGCTGGGGCTGGCCTGGCCATCCATCGCTGGCTACCCTAGTGTACAGCACCACCTTCCCAGCCTGTCATTCAGCCACACAGAATCTGGGGTGAAATGTTAGTCTATTGGCTCACATTAGCACTAACCTATGCACCAGTCTGTGTTGTGATACCCAAATATTGTTTCAAATAAAAATGATCCAGCAGCTCATCCATCTGTTATTGCTCACACGACTGAAGTGCTAAATGCAGCCTGGGAACCGCTGGGGTTGGCTCCAAGCTTTGGCGCAGACTTTGCCGTGCCAACCTCTTCGGCATTCAGCTGACCTCTAGACATAAACTTCTAGACTGCCTTCTGCTCAAAGTCAGTTGTGTTGGCTGCTCTCAAGATGCTGGAGAGAGCAGTGCTCTTACCTTTCTCAAGTGAGCAGGCACCTGCAAGAGGATAAAGTGCTGCTTAAGGGTCTCTTCTAATGACTGTTTTCCTCTTCTCCCTGGATTCGTTCCTTTTATTTATTTTAGGCTCTCTGCTTTCGATGGTGACACATGGTACATGGACAGGGCTTTGCTGCTCTTGAGCCACCCTCTGCGTCTCTATGGCAGAAACAAAGACCAAGCTCATTTTCAAAGGTTTCTGCACAATTGTTGGTAAAATATTAGGTCTGAGGCAATCTCAGCTACAGATTTCCATAAGACATTTTACTACACATTACATGCAACATGTTTCCCTCACCAGATCTAGCACTGCTAACAGCAAACAGTCAGGTTTCTCTGGTTCTGATGCACACAACCACTACCAGTGGGAGCTGAGCAAGGATCTCTGCCTTCCCACCACACTGCCCAAACCCAGCTGTTTGAAGAATGGTGACCTCATCCTTCAGCTGCTTTGAAACACCCAGAGCCTGACAAGCTTTACCTGCTCAAATCAAGACATAATGAGTGTTCTTTTACTTGTCTCTCCAAGACCAAGGATTTATTATAACGCAGAACACTGACATTTTTGTAATAGCTCTCCACCTGTCTTTCCCACAGAAGAAGGTTCTGTTTCTGTGCATTTTGCTTGAAGAGAGTCTTGGCTCTTGGGGCACAACACATTCCAGCTGGGGCTGGCATGCAGATCTCACCAGGGTGGTAGGCTGCATGGCTTTAAAAATCTAGGAGGAGGAGAAACCCAGCCAATCACATGCTATAAGCACAGGCTCGGGATCAGGAACCCGTTATGACTCGCTTGTTAATTCCTGTTCTCAGAGGAAAGTCCTTTTATCTGGGTAAGCTATACTTAACTGCTCCACTTCATAGACGAGGGAGTTGGGAAGTGCTTTCTGCTGGGGAGATGCTGACGTAGGCTCAGATCACCTTTGGGTGTTCTCACTTCGCTCGTCTGAGCTACCTGCTCCAGGTAAGGACCAAGAGTCATGCAGGCACCCGACAATCTGCTTTCCTTGTGGTGAGGCGACATCTCTTTCTGCAGGCTCCTTAAAGGTGCAAAGAGCTCAGAGCAGTAAAGCTGAAATTAAAGAGGTACTCTTGAAATTTTGCTTTGCCTTTGCTTTCCAATGTCCCTGAATTTTCTGGTCTTGAATAACCTCTTGGAAAAGCAGTCTGTCCCTAAAGATGAAAGTCAGCAGCACTGGCTCGCTGCCCTGACAGGCAGAGCAGCAAGAAACCAGCCCACGTGGTCTTACTATGGACTGTGCAGCTTGATCTGGGGCATCCTGCTGTGGCAGGGGGATTGGACTGGATGACCTTTTGGAAATCCCTTCCAATCCCTAATGTTCTGTGATTTCTGTGACACCTGGGCATCGTCCTCCATTTGGGTGGAGCATCCTCAAGTGCTTGTGGCCATCAGCTGAGGAGGCAGTGAGCTCAGCTTCCTCAACATGTCTTGATCCTGCTCAAGGCATAGTTTGAGTGAGCACCAAAAGAAGCTGAAGACAAGTCAGTACAGAAGGCTTTAGCTTGCTGCAGTCCTTAACCAATGGTAAAGGATGTTCCTCTGGTGATAACATGATACAAAATTAGGAGCCTGAGACACTTTTAAAGTCATGAGGAAGAAACTTATTTTCCAAACAGAGCTGTTCTGCCCCAGTGCAGGAGGTGGGAGGGCTGTGCTGCTTCTGATCTTCAGTTGCTTTTGAATGTGATTAAAGCAGGACTCACACACTGGGAACTACAAGCAAATATGTTAAAAATTGCCTGTCTGAATCTGCATTCAGCCACTTGTGTTTGTCCCAGGGCCTCCTAATTACAACAATTTTTTCTCTGTAGGTGGAAAGCTGATACAGATAAACTGCTGCTGAGTGGATAATGGCAGATATTTTTGCCTCTCAGCTATTTGCAGCCAAATTATCACTTGACCCAAAGTACCTGTAAAGAACATTCCAGCTTTTCTCCTTACTTGCATATGGATGCAACTACTTGGTTGCAGGAAAAAATGAATCAATTGAGGCAGCAGCTGCAGCTACTGTGCCACACGAGGTCAGATGCCATTGCTGCTTGGAAAAGAGACACTGGGAATCACCACTTTTACGGTACCGTGTCTGCGCCAACTACAAAATCTTGGGTTGGATCCACCCCAAATCAAAATACTCCTGAATTCTGGACAAATGCAAAGGACTTCTCAAGTAAAACTAAATACTGTGTTCAACCCTCAAGTGGTTTTGGTTTTGGTTTTTATTAAATGCATTTTTGTAGTCAGAGCAATGAGTTAGTCTTGCAAGACTAGGATGGGGCAGTGGAGTGTCATATCCCGCGATGTGGTGGCAGTGGTAGGAGAACACAGACAAGCCAAGGTTCGGACACGGGGTAGGAAGTAGGTGAAGGAGGAAAGTGAAGGCACACCACATCTCAGAAACATGTTCTGGCTGTCAGGAGTGCCTTCCCATCCCAAATGGTTTTCTGACTGGCCTTCCACAAATTTTCTCAAGTCTTCCTTCAGGTCGTGGTTATCTCCCAGAGTTCACAGACAATTTAGTCTGGCTAAAACAGGATTTTTCGTTGCCAATATCTTGCTCTAAGAAAAGACATAATTCAGAGGCCGTCCCAAATATGAAGCAGAAGGCTGTTTGACTCTGCCACAGCAGAGCAGTAACAGCAGCCATGAAGTGACCCTTCCTCAGCCTTGGGATGCCATTAACCATTGTCAGTCCTACAGCACATTCCTCTCAGAACTGCAAAGTCTCTTTGTAACAGAGACAAAGATATGTTGTGTTTCTCCAAGTAAAAAGATATGAAGATTTATAATTGTATAATAATTATACTTTNGGATTGGACTAGATGATCTTTCGGGGTCCCTTCCGATCCGTAATGATTCTATGATTCTATGATAATGATTTTATAATGTTGAGTTGTGGCTTCAGCCGAGTTTGGTGGTTTGCAGGGCTTAATCCCCTTCATCTGAAGTTCCGTTCAGTGTGGTTGCCTCATTCTGAGCAAGTTCTTCAAATTACCCTTAGATGATGTGGAACCATTTTCAGCCTTTGACAGATTTGATCTCTTACAATTTTTAAACTAGGGATTTGAAGATGTCATTGTATTAATGCTTTTTTCATTTGGAAATTAAACGTATTTATTTTATCAATAGAAAGATGGCTGAATTCCTCAGAGGGAAAGATCTGCAGTGAAATAACAGACACATACAGTAAGAGCACAGTTGTAGTGTTGGCTTGGGAAGAATTGTCTTTGAGACAACAAGATAAGACTGATGCTGTGTTCATTTTTGGAAGCCTCCTCCATTGATTTTCCATTGGTGTGTTCCTTAGACTGAAAGCCCACAAAAATGCAGTTGTTAATTACCTTCAGTAGTCTGCTTTTGAATTCTTTGCTTTTTCAAGGAGTTGGTAATTCAGCTGAGTGTCTGGATGGCTGAGGCTGCTTAATACCAGCCTGCTGCATCGCCTCTAATTTCTTCTCTTGAAGGTCTTTGTGAAGTGAAGCAAGGGCACGTGCACAGATTATACTCAGCTTTTCTCGTGGTGAGACACCAGCTACTCCACCGTATTTTCTATCATACTTTTTTTGGGGGGGGGGGGCATTTCTGCTTTAACAACAATTAACCATTTTATATTTTACACTGAAGCAGATTGAAAATAGTTGATTCAGGCAGCAGGTGAAAATGGTCTTTCCTACTCGTGATTTAGGCAAGATTTCTAATGTGCAGTATTTGAGGAAAGGCAGATATGACTCTGAGGGTGTCTGTTCTTCAGAAGGTGTAGCTTCACTACAGACTTCTTCCCACAAAAAGAAGGTGAAAATCAATACTAAGTCGGTTTAATGTCATTGCTTGCAGGTTTTTTAATTGCTGTTGAATGACAGAAATAGCTTTTTCAGCGAGTTGTCTTTTTTCCTGGGGTTTTTTTTTTGGTTTATTTTGTCAATGGGGTTATCCCGAGATGAAATTAAACAACAAACTGTACACAAAGCAAGGAGGGCTCAAAACCCACTTATAAATGCAGGCAAAACCTGAATGACCTCAGTGTGGGAATAAACAACAAAGTGCATTTAATTCACCTCACATAAAGACAAAGACACAGAGAGATTAGCCACGTGTTCTTATATAACTGGGATGGACTGCAATCTCCTCCATTCACCACGATCCCAAAGCGAGAGGGCTTGTGTGTCCACCCTGTGCTGCATGTTCTCTTGGACTAACAGACAAAAAGTAAAGTCAAGAAGAAGGAGCCAGAAACCTGAATCCAAAAGCTCCAGACCCCTCATCTGCAGAGTCATAACAACTTAGCTTGGAATTGCTAGTCAAACATCACAACTTGCTGCAGGGACCTCCCAGGGCCTCAGGCAAGGAATCTCAAATGATGATGGAGCCCCAAATGTATAACAAAGGGTTTCCTGACAGCAGAGACTTGAGTACAGCCTGGTCTCCATCAACACCCTTTGTGCCCAGACAGCTTTGACTGCTGTATAGGCACGTCTCAAAGACAACTGACCCTCCAGCTGCTTCACAGATTCTAGGTTGTCCACACTCCACAGCTCCAGCCTATCCAAAAGAGAAGCTCTGCCTTCTGGAAATGCCCTGTCTGCATGGCCACTTTATGGGACACCCTGCAAGGTGGAAGGACCCCTTGATTCCGTTTTCATGTTCCAGTTCAGCTGCTCATGTTCTGGGTGAAGGTCCTTTTCTTTTTCTTCTCGCCCCACCCCACAATGTTCAAATGCAGCTTCCACACTGTAGCTGGGATTTCATCTTCCTCCTACTCTGGGGGCAGCTTTGTGGGGACAGAAGAAAAGATTTGCGAGGAGAGGGACTTGGGGTGCTTGTGGACAAAAAGCTCAGCAGTGTGCACTTGTGGTCCAGAGGGCAAACCTGATCCTGGGCTACATCATGAGAAGTCTGGCCAGCAGGTTGAGGGAGTTGATTCTCCCCCTCTACTCCACGCTGGTGAGACCCAGCCTTGAGAAGAGGAGGCTCAGGGGAGACCTTATTGCTGTCTACAACTACCTGAGGGGTGGTTGTGGCCAGGAGGAGGTTGCTCTCTTCTCTCAGGCAGCCAGCACCAGAACAAGAGGACACAGCCTCAAGCTGCGCCAGGGGAAATTTAGGCTTGAGGTGAGGAGAAAATTCTTCACCGAGAGAGTCATTGGCCACTGGAATGGCCTGCCCAGGGAGGTGGTGGAGTCGCCAACTCTGGAGCTGTTCAAGGCACGATTGGACGTGGCACTTGGTGCCATGGTCTAGCCTTGAGCTCTGTGTTGACAGGTTGGACTTGATGATCTNAGAGCACTGAAGGATGCTCCTGGATAAGACATGTCGTAAGTCTGTTGTTGGTGAGCTCTGCCATATTTGGTATTTTTTAAATAACTAGATGAAAGTTTTGCAGAATTAAAATACAGTTGGCTTGCTAATGAAAATCAGAAGGATGTGAGAACTGTGGCCCCAATACAATTTTCCATTTAAAAATGTCTCTGGTCCTGGCATGGCACATCCATGTCTGGCTGAAGGAGTACCTAGGGAAGGCTGCAGTGAAACTGTCGGCGATCAGCAATCGGATAAGTCAACACTTTTGATGTTTTTGTGCTTTTGTAGCCCCCAGCTTCCAGAGATCATTAAGCACGTCAGATCCCAAGCTGTACTTGTTCAATGGGTGAGAAGAAAACAGGGCAGTTCTAGGTGCACTAGTAGTGTGCTGGAAAGTAGCAGAAGCCTTTCCCTTGCATTCTTGCATCGTGCTTTGTAGCTGTGTCATCACTTTTGTTCTCCAAACACTATGGTGGTTTAGGTAGATTTCTTTACTGGCAGCCACAACACAAAAGTTAGGAGGAATTTACTTCTTTTGCATGAGAGATGTTGTGCCTGAGCGTGTCTATGGTGATTTTTAATGTCTCATCTCTGACACAGCACTCGATGGAAGACAACCCCCTGTAGCGTGCTCAGCACCCATGCTCCCCTCCCTGGCTCTGGGTGCCAGTGCTGTAGATGCCAATGGTAGTGGTGATGTGGGTGCCAATGGAGGGGGTGCTGTAGGTACCAATGGATGTGTGGGTGTTGTAGGAGCCAGTCCCAGGTCATCTGCAGGTTTTGTGGCTCCTCAGTTACAGCAGACCCAGACCCATGCCCCCAGGCACTGGCTGAAGTGGGGAGTGAAACAGAGACTGGGACAGCCCATCAGACACCACGGTCAGTCACGACAGATGACGAGAAAGCAGCCCTGGACGTTCTATACTGTCCAAACTTGCTGCCCTTACAAGAAATTTGAGGTTGTGTCGCTGAGCCCTTTGTAATCATGTTTTTATTCTTCCTGCAGAACAGAAGTGAAGTCTCGTAAAGCATCACATTTTGTAGTCTGATTATTCTTCCAGCGTGGGTCATGGCCACATCACTGCATCGCTGTCAGCGTGCCTGAAGTGTTTTGCCTGCTGCAGTTACAGTCCTCTCAAGCCCTGGCGGGCTGTGTCTGCCAGATAACAGAAGATGTGCCTGGAGCTTTGCTTTGAGAGCGGAGCTAAGTCATGTTGTGTAGGCTGAGGTGTTCTCCCTCCTGTACACTATCGCTCACGCTTTGCGGTCCTTGGAGTCACCTTGCTGCCTTGCTCTACAGATTTTTTTAAGCACTGCAGGTCTCTTTGTTACTAAATGGAGAGAAAGACTGAAAACTTCTTTAAGGAGGAGGTTGTTTCAGCTCTGGAGTGGCAGCATCCCCACCCTGTTTCGGTTTTTCTTCTGGTCTCTCGTCTTTGGCTGCAGTTATACAGAGAGGAGCTGTTTACTTGTTTTGCATGGCTCCCACATGTCATTTAGACATTATTAACAGGAGGGTTACCACCTCCCAAATTTCTAATTAAGGTCTTCCCTTCAGTCTATTAGCAGAGCTTTTGTGGACGTATTCCTTAATTAGTTCTGACTTTCCGACTCCAGTGCAAAGCAGTGTTTAACTGCTGTCTGCAATGCCCACAAGTGGTGAGTCAACCCATTAAAAATTAAAAATCCATTTCAGTTTCACCAAATGAACCAAGCACTGTTTCATCTTATTTTCATTATCACAGCATCTGAGACCCCAGGTGATGACAAGAGCTTTACAAGCAGAGAGCAAAGACAGTCACCTCACCAAGCCCTGAGCAAGGGAGGGATTGTACCTACGTGACCTGACAGAGCCTCCTCTGAAGCCAAGGAGGGGATGTGCAGTGGGAGGATGTGCAAGATGAGCGCAACACTCTTGGTAGGATGGGGATGCTGAAGGCCTGGGTTTTGATGTGTGCCCGCTGGGTGCTGTTCTGGGCTTGCCCACCAGCAGCCTTGAGGGAAGGAGGCTCAACAACGCTCCTCCTTCCAGTTATGCTACCCTGTAGAAATAACCTGTTTGTTCACTGCCCTGGGAAAAAGGTATTTGAGAGACTTTGGGCATCAAACCCTGAAGATAATGGCTCACTCTGAGCTCAGACCACGTTTAACTGGGTCTGTATTTACACCTGTAGCCTTAGTGTCTGGACATCCATCCTGGCTTCAGTGTGTCACCCCTGGAGTGTGGGGTTGCATCGAATCCCAGCTAATGGTTAGCAGCCACCAAAAGCTGTTTTTGCCCTCCTCTCCACCTCCTGCTGATGCTCTTGCAACTGTTCAGGGAGGTAAATTGGCAGAAAACTCCCCCTGTGCTGCCTGGGGACTGGGATAAGGACATGGATGAGGTTGGGCCAAAGTAAGAAGAGGAAAGTGAGGTCAGGGAGGATTACCACAGTCCCTTGCAGTGATTGCTAGTGTTTGATCAGCTGCAATGTTGAGCAACGTATGGACACCAGGGCATCCAGAGTTGTTGGCGAAGGGACACCCACGTGCAACAAGGAAGATGATCTTTCTCCTAGCATATATGCAGAGGTTCACATCAGCCCTCAGATAGGGAAAATCTTGAAGACACAAAGCAATGGCTCTGCTCTTGAGTCATGCTGCTACAGCTGGCTGCACACTGGTGCAGGACTCTTCTCAAAGTCACCTGCAAGATCAAGGCCTTTCTTTGTAGCCTGTTTGGACTAAAGTTGGTCTCCTTCAATGAAGCGCTTCAGATCCCTGCAGCGACTGCAAACTGCAAATTATTCAGCCCAGTGAAACTTTCATGTGAAAACTTGGCTCCATGTCAGTGTTCACCTTTAGACTGTGGCTTGTTTTCTGAGTGCATGCATAATTATTGATGGACTTGTTGAGAGTATTTCCCACAGTGTCAAATGATTCTAAACAAATACCAGAACAGAGACTCAATCAAACCTAAGTGTGTAAAAGGTGTAAAACATACATAAAGAGCAGGGCAAGGGAGCCTAATTACAAGGCGTGTTTGAAATACATTAATTTATCTGTTTGGGGATGTATTTTTCCATATAAGAAGCTACTCAGTCCTCATGGCTTCCTGTTAACTAGAAGAGAGGAGAAGTTAAGTTTTCATCGTTTAGAACACAACGGTTGTGCTGTGCATGCTGGAGCACATCAGATGCTCTTTGAAAATGGTAAATTATGCACAGATAATGACAGGGTCTGTCAAAATTTTGTGCTTGACTAGATAGCCTGCTGCAACAAAAAAGTAGGGTCTAAATTGCTTTCTGGACCGTGGCAACGTTCCCCAAGCATTTTTGCTTTCATAGAATCAGAATCAGTCTGGGTCGGGAGGGACCACAGGATCATCCAGTTCCAACTCCCCTACCATGGGCAGGGACACCCCACCCTAGATCAGGCTGGCCAGAGCCCCATCCAGCCTGGTCTTAAACACCTCCAGGGATGGGGCCTCCACCACCTCCCTGGGCAACCCATTCCAGACTCTCACCACTCTCACGATGAAGAATTTCCTCCTCACATCCACTCTAAATCTCCCCATATCCAGCTTTGCTCCATTCCCCCTAGTCCTGTCACTACCTGACATCCTAAAAAGCCCCTCCCCAGCCTTTCTGTAGCCCCCTTCAGATACTGGAAGGCCACAATAAGGTCACCTGGGAGCCTTCTCTTCTCCAGACTGAACAGCCCCAACTCTCTCACTCTGCCCTCATAGGAGAGATGCTCCAGCCCTCTGATCATCCTCGTGGCCCATCTCTGGACACGCTCCAGCATGGAACATTTTGGCTGACTGCTTTCTCTAGGACCAGGGCCAGTGAGGAAGGAGGACTTGCAGAGGTTGATTAATGTATTGGAAGATGGTGTAAAGAGGAAACCTTTAAATGCATTTGACATTGGAGAATGCTTAGGGTGAAAAAGCCTGAAGCTGGGACTAATTTGCCAAAAGGGAAAACTACTGCAAGGACAGTTGAACGATGGCATCATTTGTCCCACTGTGTTTTGCAGTCTCCATCCATGGAACCTTCCAAAACCCAAGAGAACAAAGCAACCTGATGTGAGGACAGTGCTGACTTTACTTCGAGCAGGAGGTTGGACTACAAACCTCCTGAGTTGCCTTTCTGCCTGAGTCATTTGGTCCTTCGAAGTGGATGGGTCTATCACAGCCTAAAGTAGAAGTGGCCTCACAGCAAAACTCCCAATCTCAAATACACAACAACGTCAGTTTGGAGTCTGTCAGCTCCAGCCACAGAGCCTCTAGCTCAAGACTGGTGGAGAGGAGCTGTGCCTGGCAAGAGGAGCTCAAGTTGCCCATCTGCAGTGCTTATGAATGAGCTCCATTGCTCTTGTCACCCTCCATGAGATGGGCCAGACCACAGGTGACTGAACTGGGATTTAAAGGAGACGATTTCCCTCCCACCAGTGGTGGAGAAGAGCCTCCAAGACAGATACCTAGGTGGAGGGGAGGGCTGACAGGGGTCTGCATCTTCCTAGGGGACACTTCTCTTGGATGGAGGGCTCAGCCCCAGGTTCAGAGCCTTTCATCCTGGCTCTGACTTTGCCCCTTTTACCTTGCTGTGGTTTCATGGTCCAACACCTGTGAAGTTGGGGAATCCCATAAGATTTATAGGTACAGAGGAGCCCAGACAGCAGATGCCAGATGGGTTTCACTCTTGACAGCAAGTCCTCCAGGCATCCTGTGATCCACAGGTGTCCAAAATCACCAGTCACCAGGAGGTTACTGCGGCACCACTGCCCACTCCTATCTTCACAGCATCCCAAAGTAGCTGCCAGGGGAGGGCTGGATGGGTTCTTGTCAGATCCTGTCCAGTTTTTTGCTCTCAAACCCTGATGAAAAGCCACCAGGCCTGTTGGGTGTCTGGTCTCAAAGGTGTCACACTGGCTGGTCTACGAGAGAGATGACCGCTGACATCCCAATGGATGCCAGCATCACGGCAGCTAGACCTTGGCTCAGCACACGTTAAACAAT
>VXBP01008590.1:0-158477 GCA_013400115.1 Rhinopomastus cyanomelas
TGACCCAGCACAGAATATTCCTGTCAAAGCCCCTTTGCTGCTATCTTCGCCACGAGTATATCGTGGGAGACTGTGTCGAATGCTTGACTGAAATCCAGGTACACCACATCCACAGCCTTCCTCTCATCAACCACTCAAGTTACTTGATCATAAAAGGAGATCAGGTTGGTCAAGCAAGAACTACCCCTCCTAAATCTGTGTTGACTGGGCTTAATCTCTTGGCCGTCACGCAGATGTTGCATGATAGCACTTAGCACTATCTGTTCCATAACTTTGCCNCTGTGAAGAAGTTCTTCTCTTATTTATATGGAACCTCCTATGTTCCATCTTACACCCATTGCCCCTCGTCCTATCACTAGATGACAATTAGAAGAGCCTGGCTCCATCCTCCTGACATCCAACCTTCAAATATTTATAGACAATAATGAGGTCACCCATCAGCCTCCTCCAAGCTAAAGACACCCAGCTCCCTCAGCCTCTCCTCATAAGGGAGGTGCTCCACTTCCTTCATCATCTTCATTGCTGTATGCTGGACTCCCACCAGCAGCTCCATGTCCCTCATGAAATGAGGGGTCCAGAACTGGATGCAATAGGGGAGAAGAACCTCTCTCAATCTGCTAACCACCCTCCTTCTGATCCACTCCAGGATGCTGTTGGCCCTCTTGGCCACAAGAGCACTGCTGGCTCATGGTCATCCTGCTGTCCATCAGGACCCCCAGGTCCCTTTCTCCTACACTGCTCTCCAACAGGCCAGTTCTGTTACCTGGGGTTGTTCTTGCCCAGATGCAAGACTCTACACTTACTCTTGATATATTTCGTTAAATTTCTCCCTGCACAGTTCTCCAGCCTGTCCATGTCTCACTGAACGGCAGCACAGTCTGCTGGGGTATCGGTGACACCACCCGGCTTTGTGTCGTCAGCAAACTTGCTGACAGTGCACCCTAATCCCTCATCCAAGTCATTGATTAATAGATTGAACAGGACTGGTCCCAGCACTGACCCCTGGGGCACTCCACTAGACACAGGCCTCCAACTAGACTCTGTCCCATTGACCACTGCTCTCTGGCTTCTGTCCTGCAGCCAGTTCACGATCCACCTCAGTACCCGATCATCTAGACCACACTGTCTCAGTCTGGCTGCGAGGATGCTGCGAGAGACTGTGTCAAATGCTTTAGAAGGTACATCAGCAAAACCCAACCACATGAGGATTCAGGACAAACTTGGACCCATTTACTGAAACACCTGGCATTGTTTTTGTTACGCTTTAATAAAGCTGGATAGATTACACTTGGTACAAATATACCCATTCAGCTAATACACCTTCAGCTGCAGTGGAAGCACCCTTTCAGAGTTCATCTGGTCTAGAGACTCCAATCGAAAATGTGTGAAGAAAAGGATGCATAACTAAGCCATTTTACACAAGGAACAAAGTATTTGTAGCCAATTTCCTAATGAATTTCTGATGTCAGCCACACAGAAAGACAGGACTGTCTAGAAATTGAGCTTCCAACTTTTAAATTCCAATGCAATGCATTAGTCACAACACTATTCATTTGATATGGATTTAAACCAGACACCTAATCTATAAGGTCAGAGACTTTATTCAGAAAAACAAAAGCCATATTGAACATGTAATCTACATATTGCTTCATATGCTGTTGATTATAGCTCCAGAAAATAACCACAATATCTGCAGTTAGTTTTAAACAGGATTGGTAAATATTCAGAGGGTGAGTCTCAAATTAGCCACATCTGGAGACACACACATATTAAAAGTATTTGAAGATTCCCCAGAATTTTGTAGCTCAAATACTATGTGTCTGTGTATTTATATACATACAACTTTATACACTTGCAAAATGGGAACGAAACCGAAAATTGTGTTTTAATTGCATTTTTTCATTCACTTTTTTGCAAGAGTAAATGAGTAGTTAAGAGACAAAGAATCAGACCCATCAACTCATCTTACTTCTTCATATTCAGAAACATCTCACAAGTGTGCATCTTGCTGTTTACACACACAGTATCTCCATGACTTCTTGAAACAAATAATTTTTATGTCTCTATGATGTAATTAAAAGTACTTTTACCTCTGTTGTACTGAAAGGTTGTTAGCTAATATGCATCTAGTCCTGAGAGTGTTTTACAGCTACACATTCATTATTAAAAATGAAATAAAAATGCATAATTACGCTGGTTTCCAAAGCAGCAGTTAACATTAACAATTGCTGAAACAGAAATAATGTCTTGCTTTATATTTGCAATTAACTGAAAGTATTTTTGGTTGCAAATATAAGAACATTATTACAGATTCAAGCACACACATTAAACTCTGCAGCAAGGTTTGAAGATAACATCTCCACCATAGCACACTTTGCAGTGTGGTTAGAAGTGTACTTGTAAGCTACTCTCATTTCACGTGATACACAAATAACCAGGAGGGCAGATGTCAAATCTTCAAAGGATACCACTAACTGCTGCAAGCATTTCCATGTAAGAAAATTCCAGCATTACACTAGCTAGTAAAAAATGTAGTGGAAGCTGTGTGGACACTAGTTAAGAATGTAGTGGTCCTCTGGTCTACTCTTATACTTCTTAAGTCTTGAGGCCAAAAAGACTACACTGTAATCCCATGGATATTTTGCTATCTTTGATTAGGTTGTAACCTAACTGCTCAAAAGAACAAGCCAAATATCCATTCTTTTTTCTGGTCTCTCCCTTACATCTTCCTCCCAAATCCAGGATGGTTAGAGACCTAAGTACCTTCTACTCTGTCTGAAGTACTTCCATACTTTGTAAGTATTCAAGCAAACTCTTTACTTCACTAGAGTGACTCATTTCAATATTGACGTGAGCAGAAATGAGGAAAGAATACAGTTTCCATGCAATATTCAAACATTTTTCTGCAAACACTGCTCACATGAGGAATGCTACACTGCTGACATCTTTACAGACTCCATGTCAACAAAAATAACAGCCTCTTTGCTCTGTTCTCCAAACAGCCCTGCTAGTAAACCTGCAAAACTCTCCCCAGCAAAAAATTCAGTTCAGCACAAGAGACTAATGCCAAATATGATCTTTTAGATATCATTTCTGTATAGAAGGAATGCATTACGTTTGACAGGAGTAGGTGGAAACGTAAGACACTTAGGCAAAACATCCAAAAGACTGCACAAGAAAACAAACATTCTGGTTTGAGAAAGCTGAGCATTATACAATGCACACAACTGTGTGACTGGTCTGTTTTCTGCATTCCTGTTTTTCAATTCATTCAGTTCTTTAGCAACTTGAGTGAGATGCACTACCTTAAACATCTTTGATGTGTGGAATCCCTTCTCAGTCTGACTTAGAAATACTAATCTTCCCCACCACAAGAACTATAAATATATATATTTCAAAAGCACTAAGCATATCTTCCATAGGAAGCATTTCTTTCTTCCTGGCAAATACTTTTATACTGAGATGCTCTGTATACATTAACTCTCAAATGCTTCTTAGGTCATCCTGCTAAGTACCTGAACTGGCAGTTAACCTTCTCCACAATAGCTCATATGGTCCTTTGTTTTAGATTTGTGATCAAAGCAATGCTGGTTACACCCTACTCTTGTAGCCATTGCTGAACACTATTTGGACAGCATCAAAGCCTCTCTCTTTCTCACTAGAGCTGCCACAATGAAGACTTAGGAAGGCTGAGGATACAAGAAGACAGATGACCTGAACTAAGGCAGGAGATGCTCCATGCCAAACATCATGCTCAGTCATAAAATGGGTGTTTAGGAAAGTTAACTGTCTTTTGCTTGGGAACTGGCTAGACGTCAATCTGCCTGTAGAAGGTGATGACTGATTGACTTTGCCTCTCTTGTTTTAGTTTATTTTCTTTCCTTGAACCTGTAGCTTTTGTTTCTTAAGATTAACTCTGCATTACTGTCATGCATATGAAAAATGTTATGAACACTGAAGTGTACTGCAGAACTAATCTACTTGCTACAGCAAACTGAGCATCTCTTACACTGGCTTAAAGATTATCATACATTGAAGGCAAAGCCCTTTCCTGCACACCACTGGAGTACAGCACAAAGATTACACAGAACGTGATTATTAACATGAATTTTATATAAATCATATAATTACTTATGTTCTAGCACTGGTATGAAAATGTCAGTGAAAATGAAGAGAAGAAAACCGAAATATAGGAATCCTGACCCTTTTGGATTCCTGAGCATCTGTTGGTTCTACATACACATCCTCATGTTACCATAGGGAAGGTAGGACATACACTTCCACACAATATTTGCTCCATCTAACCTTATTGTTTGCAAAATATATATGAGATGTTCACTAAAGTCTGGCTTTCTTCTTTCAGAGAGAACTGTTGTGGAACACTGATCTTGAACCAATCTGTACCTTAGCTAGTTTGTTAAAACAATATGTATTTTCTATGTATATTTTTGAAGAACATACAAATATAAAAGGAGAAGGGTTTAATACAAAACAAGTAGGGAACAATATTTTTACAGAAAACAAAATGGCCAAGCAGATGTCTAATCTAATTTGAGACCAAGTTACGTAAACACAAGTTTACTTCTCCCTTATATCCAAAGATTATCTTTTGCTACAGAGCTATTGCTTCATTTCACACATACTTTTTGAATACTACCCACCACAAGGGAAGAGAAAAGGTCATTTAAGAAATAACTAGTGAGATACTTTACAAAGGACCTTGTCATGCCTTTATAAAGTGATGACAGACCACACTAGCTATGCTGTTCTTGAACACAGCTCATCTGTCCAATAGCATCCAACTGTCTTCTTGATATATGTGCCCTTCTATGCTTCTTTTACTGAATTAGCAAACTGAATTCTGGAGAACTTCAGGTAATCACGTGCAGAACATTCTCTGCCAAGGCTGTATATAATTAAACATTCAAATGACACAGTAAAGACTGTACAACCATTAATGCACATGAAGTCAAAAAACCCACTGTGATCTAGTCTGACCTGTATTAAAAAACCCCACAAGTCATAGGTCTTAATTGTATTAATTCCCACCTCAAAACCAATAGATCACTTTGACTAAATCATCCCTCTTATTTTTGAAGACTAACAGTACCAAGGAACGTACCACAATCATTAAGAGTTCCAATCAGTAAGAAAATGATTATAATCCAAAATCTTTAATTGTAGTCTGAATTACTCTGGGGTTTATTATCTCATTTGCTAAGCTACTTGTCAAGAGTTGAAGCTGGGCTGGCCAGTAGATGCTGTCATTAACCCCATTCCCTCCCTAAAAGGGGAAGAGAAAGGGAATAAGGGAGAGAGACTTATGGATGGGAAAACTAAAACTGCTTTAATGAAGACTAACGATACCGAAAACGATGTCTGTGGAATGGAATACATTATCCGTTTAGGGTGTCCTGTCGCTCCTCTCTGCAGATGTAGCCTCCCGCTTACTGCACCTCAGTGTGGTCCAAAAGATTAGCAGTGACCCCAGCCTTCACAGGAACAAGTATAAACAAGAGCCCTTCTACATACCAGTTCTTGGTAGCAACTGTTAACATCAAGTGTTATCACTCATAGAAGCAGACACTAAATAAATGCTATTAACTTCAGAAGTGAGGGGGCAGTTAGAAGAGACTGAGCCAAAAAGCAAAATCACTGAATAGAATTAATTCCGCTCTAGCTCAAACCAGGACACTACTGTCGTTTGCTTTTCTTTTAACCTGCAAGACTGGACAATCTGCCTTGGAATATCAGTTACTTTATCTCAAATGTTTCCACATAGTTTACCAAAGATAATATATTAAGGGAAGGCTTGATTACCAGCTGTAAGTGTCACCTTAGCTTTACTTTTACTAAGGTATGCTCCTGATTTTTCAGGATACAATATATGTCCTGAGCCCTGTATCATCCTTTGAGGATATACTGTTTTCAGTGCTTCTGCATCCTCCTTCAGGTGCAGTTGCCAGAAACAAGTTCAGTATTTCGGTAGTGATCACAGCATTAACAAGAACAGAAGCAACGTAATTTGACAACTGCTTGATATTCCTCTTGCCCATTCATCTAAGACTACCTTCATTCTTTTGTCTCTTCTTGACACTGTCAGCTGATTGTACCATTACCCTTCAAAACTCTTTTAGAAATCTGTGCTTTGTGAGGGAAGAATAAGGCACTCGATACATAGAACCTACAAATAGTTTCTACACAGTGATTTCTCTTTTGCTATTATTCCTATTCTTCTGTTTTCTTATCTGAGATCTTTGAGAGATCTGGAATATGCCCACACAAGTGTGTAAGACTTCTAACTATTCTAATGTCCAAGATATTAATTACATTTACATGGAATATATTTATTTCAGAATGATCCCCATAGGGGCATTTTTTTCTGTTTCCTCATGAACGCCTATACATTGCATACTTATTGATGATGTTTCAAGCAAGGAAAAACTTGGTAGGATATGACTGTCTACCCCCCACCCCCGCATATGCATTCTTTGGCTTCCATCTCCTTTGATACTTTTCTGATTCACAGTTAAATTCTAATCTAACATTTGAATCAAATTACTATTGTAGTGGAATCAAGATTATATTACCTGAAGAATATTGCCAGATTATATCTCCATTTTATTTCTGCTGATGCACTTATTCAAGGCTGTGTGTCTTCTGGTTAAACTAGTTTTGTAATGAGTTTCTTCTCTCTGTTCCCTGTCCTTTCTTCTGGCTGTCCTGAAAAGAGTACTAACAAACTTCTAGTATACATGGAGACTTTCCTGTCTTCTGTCTTGTTAAAGAGAAAGCTTTTGAAATAGTACCAGTAAATCCATCTACTAGAAGTAATCAAGCCATTTCTCTAGGATTAAGTAACTGCTTGCAGCCCATCAACCTGTAATGCAAGTATACCTGGTTTTAGCCTAATGAGCTTTTACATAACCAAATTCTAGAAATAACTACTAGCAAAACCCCACAAATGTAATGCTACAGAAGCAGAAAAAAAATCAGGTTGTCTATATTTAAATAAGCTTTCTTGGGTTTTAACATAATCTGATTTCAAGGGAAAGGCTGCTTCTCTTCATGCAAATTCACAGATTGAAATTCAGAATTTCCACAATAGGTATAAAGGATTCAAATTTTCGCCACTTAAATTAGCAGGAATGCCTTCAGTGGAGACAGGGAGTCAGAACTAGACAGGACATCTTGAGATAAATGGAGATACATGCATGGAAGATTTCAACATCTTCAGTATTAAGAATACAAACTGCCTTTTGACTTCATACTGCGGAGAAGAAAGAATTCATCTCAAGAGTTTTTCCACACTCAGAACATTTTTAACAGTGGCCAAAATAAATAAATTTAGTACTAGACTTTGTGGCTAGCTTTCATACAAACAAGGTTTTTTTACATGTAAGATAATTGAACATATTGATACAGCATAAAAAATATCTTAGTGAATACCATGTACAACAGAACAGGAACTATGCTGCTCTGAACCCTTTTAAACAAAGTTCTTGTGGTAAGAAGTAATCTTTGCCTGGCCAACACCAATTCAGTTGGAACTATGTTACATGCTATACTCTAACAAATGAGGTTTGTCTTCCAGAGAAGACAGTGACCTGAATTCCACAGAAAATTTTTAGCATTTCATACCAGAACTTGTAATCTAGACTCTTCTCCACAGTCCTTCTGTTTTTTCCTTCAAGCACAAGCAAGTTTCTCGTTTTCTGAAATTTATCTTCCACCTGCAGCTTCAATCAGGTCCTTGAGGTTGTGAGATAAACAGGAACATGCAAAGAAGAAAAAAAGAAAGACAATGAAAAAATAAAGTCCTGAATACAAAACTTTGCTAACTCAGAAACAGAAACTTGTAAGAAAAAAGTACAAGAGTGAGACCTAAAAAAAGACTGGAAACATAGGGTGACATAGACAGCAAGACCAGCCCCCCAAGCTGAAAATATTTAGCATTTACTTGCTCACAGGAAGATAACTTTGAAACAGTCTCTTGTGCTGGTGATTGCACTGCAGTTCACTCCTGCAGGGACCTTCCACCTATAAAGGTACTTCAAACTGATATCCCACAAAGATCTGAGCCTTTCCTCTAGAGAAGGAATGCAGTTCAAACATCTCCTCCTGTATTTGTGCATGGTTTTTAAAAAAAAAAAAAAGTACAAGCTGCTAAGGCGACTATTCTGTCACAGAGTTTTATTTCTAAGTTCTAAAAGCACTTACAAAAGTTCTGGAGCTCCCGCTCTATATTCTGTTTCTGGGTATACTAGACTGACTAATTTTGGTACATGGCAAGAAAAAAGAGGCAACTGCGGAGTCAGCAGTTGAATTTCCCTGCCCTGTTTAGCTATCACTGCTTTCCTAGGTTTGGTGCAGGTCCAGGGACTGGTGCATGCAGAGCTAGTGACTTCCAGCAAATGTCACTCATGATAACATGATAAAATCAGCAGTGACGGAATACCAGGTTTTCTAGTCACTATTTAAAACTTGTGCAGCCCACAAGATACCTAGAAATTAATGACTGAAAAGAAATGCTACTACAGTTTAGCAGCTAAAATAACAGACGGGATGCAATACAACATTTCATGTAATTCTCCTGTCAGATACCTGAGTAGTCACAATCATCAATGCCAAAGCACACCTCCCACTTTTACAGCAATACCACACTACGCCGTCTGATCTATTCAGACCTACAAAGAGCTTCTACAGCACAAGCTCCTGCAAAATCTGTCAGTACAGGATGCTCAGTACTGTTGTACTTTTCTTACTAATAGGAAAGCACCATAATCAACATTTAATTGTCAATTGCCACTTTCAACGAATATGTAAGTTTACTGCTGTGAAGAAATTAAATCTCACCTACTCAGATAACGCAGGATCAGTAAGATCCTACTCACTGAGGTATACAAGAATCATGGAATGAGAAGGTTCTGCAGTGTCCAGATTTAAGTATTGTGACGTCCTCTCTAATAATCTACAGTTAGACTAGTTCTCTCCTAAACTCTGCCTGTCTCTTCCTACAAATACCATATTTAGAACTCATCCATAAGATCACTGTCACCATTTCTGAAAACCCAGTTATTTTTAAGAAAGCATTTTTAATGATACTTCCTGTTTTAATTACAAGAAAGTTGCAAGCTGGGCCTACTAGCAGCAAGATATATCTGTATTGTAAACTAAGTAGAAACCATGTGCTGGTGTTATAGAATTATAGAATCATTAGTGATTGGAAGGGACCTCGAAAGATCATCTAGTCCAATCCCCCTGCCACAGCAGGATCACCTAGACCAAGTTGCACAGGAACACATCCAGGTGGGTTTTAAATGTCTCCAGAGAAGGAGACTCCACAACCCCCATGGCACTGAGCCACAGTTCATATGCTCTGTCTTGATATTACACTAACCATAGGCAGGTACATTCTTCATTTCTTTACGCTTGGGCAGCAGGAGCCATGAGCAGCTTTAAAATCATCAAGATGTCCCCCAATGCGTACTCAGTTTCTAATAAATAAAACAGCACCTCCAGAGAAAATACCCAAGTACATTATTGAAAAATACACCCATATGATTACTGCCTCTCCCTGAACCCAATTTGTCTATTACATTCCTTTGTGTAAATACACCATCTGTAGGTAAAACAAATCGCTGACACAAAACCCAATCTCTTGTATACTGAGATTGGCATAACTTCAGTAAAAATTACAAACTCCAAAAGATTTGAAGAGTGAAACTCTGTGCCTTTGCATGTGTCAACTCTAATGCTGGTTTTAGTACTACAAATGCATGTAGAATCACAAAATTGTCTAGGCTAGTAAAGACTTCCATTGAGTAAAACCATTAACCTAACAGTCCTAAGCCCACCACTAAACCATGTCCCTAAGCTCCAGATCTTTTAAACATGTTCAGGGATGGTGATCAAACCTCCCTGGGCAGCCTGTTCCGAGGCCTTACAGACCTTTCAATAAAGTAGTTTTTCCTAATGTCTAACCTAAACTTCCCTTGGTGCAACTTGAGGCCGTTTCCTCTTGCCCTATCACTCACTACTTGGGAGAAAGACCAATAACCAACTCTCTACAACGGCCTTTCAGATAGTTGTAGACAGCAAAAAGGTTTCCCCTCAGCCTCCTTTCCCCCAGACTAAACAGCCCCGGCTCCCTCAGCAGCTCATAACATTTTCTCTGTGCTCTACACTTACAGAGGAGCAAAGAAGAGGCTTAAGAAATATGCTCTCTGCTGGTTTTGGGCACCCTAACCCCCCAGCATGGGTGATGCTTACAGATCACCTAAAGTCCATGTCCACATTTCCCTGTGCCTCGGCCCTCCTAACCATTTTGTAACTTCCTTTACCCTCTGTTACTGGCAAACAGAAGCTACTTATAATTTTCACTCCTCTGCCATCTTTCTCCTTCGTGATGTTTGTGCCTCTAACTGTCAAAGCAGAGCTAATCTTCCCCTATATAATACTTGTATCAGACTCCACACAGGGGTTGAAGGAGGAATGACAGATAAAGTTCTATTCAACTACTTTGCTGCAGATGCTTTTTGAAAATGTCACTGCCAAGCACTCATCAGTCTCTTCTTAAAAACATAAACTTAGATTTTCTTTCTTTCAAAGCAATTTAGTTAGACCAAACACTGTTCTAGTCTCACAAGAACAGGAAAACACACATTCACAATACACAGGCAATAATTAAGAGACACTTAAAAGTCCTAGTCTAATGAAAAGGCTTAAAAAATTGTTTAATTGGAAAAAATAACTTCTTTTGCCTAATCTTGTTTTTGGAATTATTTAATAACCAATGATTTTATACGCAATTCAAGGCAAGGTCTTTGAACTGGGTCCTCAGAGAGGGACCAGGGAGTGCTGGCTGACAACTGGTTAAATGTGAGCCAGCACTGTGCCCAGGTGGCTTGGAAGGCCAATGGCATCCTGGTTTGTATCAGAGATTGTGTGGCTAGCAGGATAAGGGATGTAATTCTCTCGCTTTACTGGGCACAGGTGAAGCCTTCCTTTGAATACTGTGTGGAGTTCCGGGCCCCTCGCTTCAAGACATTGAGGTCCTGGAGTGGGTCCAGAAGAGAGCAAGTAGGCTGGTCAAGGGACTAGACAGAAAATCTTATGAGAGACTGAGGAAGCTGGGACTATTTAGCCTGGGGGAGACTCAGGGGGGAACCTTATCACTCTCTACCTAAAGGAATGTTATGGTCATGTGGGGGTGGGGCTCTTCTTCCAGGCAACTAACAAAAGGACAAGAGGGCAGGGCCTGAATCTATGCCAGGGGAGGTTCAGGCTGGACATTAGGAAGCACTTCCTCTAGGAAGAGGTAATCAGACATGGGAGTGGACTGCCCAGGGAAGTGGTGAAGTCACCATCCCTGGAAGTGTTTAAGGAAAGACCAGATGTGGCACCCAGTGCCATAGTCTAGCTGACATGGTGATGTTAGGTCATAGGCTGGACTTGATGATCTCTGAGGTATTTTCCAGCCTCAATAATTCCATGATTCTGTAACTTTGCCTGTACAAACGGTACTTGTGGTTAAGCATATTCAATATTGGCATGAAATCAAATGGATCCTCTACAGTTTAAGTTACAGCAATTTTCATCATCTAAGGCTAAAGTTCTAAATGGTTTACATTATTGTAGATACTACCTTGGACTCATGACACTCGTGACACTTCATCTGAAAGCATGCCATAAAAATGACACGGTAAGCAGCTGCTGTCACTGGCTGGAAATATAGGAAATGTCATTCAGCACATGACCTGTCAGTGTTATCAGATATTACCCCTCTCTTGAGAAGTAAGATGTTACGGAAGAGCTCCTCTGTTACAAGTTTGTCATTGGTTTCATCCAGGTTCTCAGACAGCAGCAAGAGCGCTGGTCCCCGAATGCTATTTTGTCAAGGTTTCTGGGTTATCTGAAGGTTCCCTGAATGGGAAAGGTCGGGGGAGCCGAGAGGCAGCTGCTGAGGTTTAGGTACTCTCACAGGAGAAGCCAAGCAAACACCGCTGGGGGTGCAGACCCAGACCTCTTTAAGGGAGACAAAACCAGAAGTCGTGCTCAGACCACACGCAGCAGCGAGAGCACAGGCTGCTTTAGCTGCTTCAGCAGCCGGGGCAAAAAAAACATACTGGTAACAACGTGGCAGCAGAGAAAGGACAGGCTTAGGTCACCGCTGCACATGAATGTGGGAACCCAAACAGAGGTCCCCCAACAAGATGAGGCTGCACAGGTGACAGGCTCCCAGGAATGTAGCACTCTTTTGTGTTTTCCTACCTGCATATGGTGAGAGCAGGTAGACTTTCTGCTTGACCGGGCTGCACAGTTGCAAGATGAGGTTGAAAGGCTGCAAGCTGAACTAGAAAGGCTCAGGAGAGCCTTGGCAAGATCAGCTGACTATTACCTACTGCTGATCTTCCAGACAGGTGGGGAAGAAGCTGTATTCCATAGCCTGAGGGGAATGAAGAAAGACCTTAAGGCATTAGGATGTTTGCTGAAAGACTCTCGTCATTTCTTGCATTTTGGGGTGAGGACACAGGCTGAAATAAAAGAACTCAGTTCATTAATGCCTAGCTATGAGACTGGTTTTACAGGCAGGGCTTTGGTTTCTTTGAGAATGATTGGTTTTATAAGGAACCAGATCTTGCAGGTCCACATGGCAGAGGTTTATCTAAGAGGGGGGAAAAGGGTTCTCGGGCAGGACTTGGCAGGGCTCATTCAGACGACTTAAAACTAGATTCCGAAGGGGGTGGGATAGTTGATGGGGAAGCACCAGTGGACAGAGCTCTGGTCTTAATGAAAACCAGGTGACCTCTCACCATCCTAGGGTGAAAACGGAGTGCTCAGCTTGCTCCCTGAAATGACTGTACACCAGTGCACACAGCATGGGGAATAAGCAGGAGGAGTTAGAAATCTGTGTGCAGTCAGGTGATTATGATCTGGTGGCAATTACAGAGAGCCGGTGGGACAGCTCGCATGGCTGGAATGTGGTCAGTGATGGCTGTGTCCTTTTCAGGAGGAACAGGTCAGCAAGGCGGGGTGGAGGAGTTGCTGTGTATGTGAGAGAGCAACTGGAATGTATTGCGTTCTGTCCAGGGGTGGATGAAGAGAGAGTTGAGAGTTTGTGGGTGTGGATTAAGGGGCAGGCTGGCATCAGTGACACTGTTGTGGGTGTCTATTACAGGCCACCAGATCAGGAAGAAAAATTTGATGAGGTCTTATACAGGCAGCTGACAGCAGCCTCACAGCTACAGGCCCTGGTTCTCATGGGGAATTTTAACTACCCTGGTATTTGCTGGAAGACCTACTCGGCCAGCCACCCACAGTCCAGGAGGTTCCTCCAGTGCATTGGTGACAATTTCTTGATGCAAATGGTGGAGGAGCCCATTAGGAGAGGAGCACTGCTGGATCTTGTACTCACCAAGAGTCTGGTTGAAGGAGTGAAGGTAGATGGGAGCCTTGGTTGCCGTGACCATGAGATGGTGGAGTTCAGGATCTCATGTGGTAGGAACAGAATACCTAGGACAGTCACAACCCTGGACTTCAGGAGGGCCAACGTTGGCCTTTTCAAGCAATTTCTAGGGGAAATCCCATGGGACAGTTTGCTGACGACACAAAGCTGGGTGGCGTTGCCAACACCCCAGAATACTGTGCTGCCATTCAGCAAGACCTGGACAGGCTGGAGAGATGGGCAGAGAGAAATTTAATGAAGTATAACAAGTGCAAGTATAGAGTCTTGTATCTGGACAGGAATAACCCCAGCTACCAGTATAGGTTGGGGACTACCTGCTGGAAAGCAGCATAGGAGAAAATGACCTGGGGGTCCTGGTGGACAGCAGGAGCCAGCAGTGTGCTCTTGTGGCCAAGAAGACCAACAGCATACTGGGGTGGATGAGAATGGGAGTGGTTAGCAGATGGACAGAGGTTCTTCTCCCCCTCTACTCTACCCTGGTGAGATGGCATCTGGAGTCCAGTTCTGGGCTCCTCAGTTCAAGAAGGACACAGAACTGCTGCCAAAAGTCCAGTGCAGAGCAATGATGATGATGAAGGAAGTGGAACATTTCCTTCAGGAGGAAAGGCTGAGGGAGCTGAGTGTCTTTAGCTTGGAGAAGAGGAGACTGAGGGGGTGACCTTGTTCATGTCTATAAGTATATGAAGGGTGGTTGTCAGGAGGATGGAGCCAGGTTCTTCTCAATGTCATCTAGTGATAGGACATGGGGCAATGGGTGTAAGCTGGAACACCAGAGGTTCCACATAAATATGAGAAGGAAGTTCTTCACAGTGAGGGTGACAGAGCACTGGAACAGGGTGCCCAGTGGAGTTGTGGAGTCTCCTTCTCTGGAGACATTTAAAACCCACATGGATATGTTCCAGTGTGACTTGGTCTAGGTGATTCTGCTGTGGCAGACTGGACTAGATGATCTTTCTAGGTCCCTCTGAATCCCTAATGATTCTATATTTCTATGATCATTCTATGATTCTATGAATTAATCTGAAAAGCTCATCTACAATTAATGGAAATTCTGAACCATAGACTAGTCCCTTTGAAATCTGCATTCTATATTTTCAGCAATAACACACAGACGTTATACATCAACAGCAAATTTTAAACGCTTGTCTGAGGCACTAACTCGCATGATTTCGAATAAATCAGTTTGTGTTCTGTGATCGCTGTCTGCACAGAACACTTGCAAATTTTGATACGTACGTATTTTGAATGAAAAGCATGAAAATATACTTTATCCATGATAAATCAAAATATTTAAGATGGAAAGCTGAAAAATATTGGTTTGATTAAGCAGCTCTTCAAAATCACTTTGTATGCATGAAAATTCTACAGCCAGAATAATCCAAGAGTACTTAGTCAAAATATCACTTATATCATATAAAGGATCTTTTGTCTCTGCAGCTAGTACTAATGATTCTTCAAAAAAGTAAATAACCGGTTTATAAAGTCATGAAAGAAATAAATATTTAACTTTATTCAGTCCACACATTTGCTATTGAAGTGCTGATCTTCCATCTGAAAGAACAACTGCTGTTTTCATTATGAAATTAATCAAGAGCCTTGTTTCTTACACAGTCCATTCCTCTTGTTGAAGAATGAAATACCACTGCACTCGTGTTAATCAGCAGTGATGTTGCTCTAAGAGTCACTCAAAACTTTTATCTCAAGATCAACTACTTTTTTGTGGTGGAGAGACTGTCAGACTGTCAGATCTGACATGTAATAACTGGCACTGAAACCTATCTTTGGAGTATTTCGTTTTTGGATAGTATTATTTCAATGTACTTTGTTAGTACAGATGCACTTTAATAGATGTAACATAATGCAAAAAGTCATCTGAAAAATTCTAAGAAACGTACATAACCAGAAAATCCGAGCAAATGTGCATCCCAAAGAGACATGGTAATTTCTATTTCAGGGACTTTGACCATGAAATGGAATAATCTAATGAACAGACTATGCAATCCAAACCAACTTTGGCTTTTGCAAGCAATTGCTAGGGGAAATGCCATGGGACAGGGTACTGGCAGGTAAAGGGGCTCAGGGTAGCTGGTTAACATTCAAAGACTACTTCTTTGAAGCACAAGAAAAGAGCATTCCAACAGGAAAGAAGTCGAGGAAGGGAGCCAGAACACTTGCATGGTTAAACAGGGAGCTGCTGGGCAAACTGAAAATGAAGAAGGAAGTCTATAGGTCATGGAAGGAGAGGATGCCCACTTGGGGTGATTATAAGGCTCTTGTGAGAGAATGTAGGGATGCAACTATGAAAGCCAAGGCCTTCTTGGAATTAAATCTGCAAGAGAGGTCAAGTACTGGCGAACTATAAATAACTCACCTGGGGTCCAGGGCTGACCAAGAGGACGTTCCTGTGGGAGCTCTAACAGGGCCTTCATACTCAGACCAATATGATCTTGCAAAAGCCCAAGAATAACCGACCTGGATGTGTTCCTGTGTGACTTGGTCTAGGTGATTCTGCTGTGGCAAGGGGATTGGACTAGATGATCTTTCAAGGTCCCTTCCAATCCCCAATGATTCTATAGTAAGTTGACAATACTTTACTATCAGTAGAAAGAACTAAGAAGCACAATGCAATGTCTTCTGCTACTACAAAGAACTCCAGTGCTTTTTCTTTTTTTTACGTAGAGCTTCAGATTCAGGAAATCAGTATCTTGTTGTAGATATTAATCAGTTTTGCTTTGTATTACTACATTAGCAACTGCTAAGGCAACATGGTGTTATGTCTTGGAGAGCTGCTTTTATGAATGAAGGACAGTTTTGTATTGATCAAGGCCAGTAAGCGCTATCACTGTGCTAACAAAGCTGAACTGGGAATGACAACCATACTAGTAATTTCAATTTGCACTTACTTCCTTTTTTCATCACAAAATCATAGAGTCTGAAAAATGCAGTGATTAGGATAATGCTAAGACTGGAAACTGAGAATGTTCTCTAACAGGAACTTTTTCACTCAATGAAAGCTAAAAACCAATTGGGTCAGAATACTTGATATAGCCTATGTTTTCATCTTACAAGGGCTTGTATTTTTTTTAAAGCTATTCTTTACATAAATTATTCCCATTTTAAAAAGACCAAAAAGAAAAATGAAATGTCTGTATGCAGATGAAGACATAAGAATTAATCCAAGAGTGCTCTCATACATTCACACTATTAGTATTGATATGTATTTAAATACTTCGCATTCTGATATCATGTTAGAAACTCTTCTTAAAAAAATGTAGCTGTCAGTGCATGTTAAAGTATTTCATTTTATAGTTCTAAAAAGAAATCTCAGATAGTCTACTTCTGCAAATTTGTCAGCTGCAGGCCGTGGGAAATACATTACTGTCTCATAAAAAGTCATAAAATCATATAAATGACATACAACTTCTCAGGAGAATTAAGGGGTGTTCCTCTAAGAAGGTGAGACACCTAACAGCCCAGATTAAGTGTCTCTACACAAGCACGCCCAGCATGAACAACAAACAGTAAGAACAGGAAGCTACCATGTGGCTAGAAAGCACAGAGGTGCCATCACTGAAACTTCATGGGACCAAGCACAAGCACTGGGGCTTAAGTCCTGTGAGAAGAGTTTGAGAGAACTCAGTGGGGTTTAGCCAACAGCAAAGGAGGCCTTATTACACTCTACAACTACCCGAAAGGAGGCTGGAGTGAGGAGGGAGACAGCCTCTTCTCCGTGGTGGAAAGCAACAGGACTAGAGGAAATGGTCGCAAGCTACACCTGAGGAAGCATTACACTTGCAAGCTCTCATTGTGCTGGGGAACTTTGACCACCCTGACTTCTGCTGGAAGAGTAGCACAGCAGCCTGTAAGCAATCCAGGAAGCTACTAGAGTGCATAGATGACAACTTCTTAAGCCAAGAACAGACAGTCCTACCAAAGACGATGCAATACTGGACCTGATAGTCACAAATGCGAGAGCCCTGATCAGTGACACCAAGATTAGAGGCAGCTGCTGCTGGCTGCAGCAATCATGCACTGGTGGAATTCACAGTCCTGAGGGATAAGGGACAGATGAGGACTACAGTCAGGACCCCAGATTCTAGGAAAGAAAACTTCCAGCTCTCAGGGGTTACTCAATGGGCCACCTGGGAAATGAACGCTTGCCATATAGCACAAGAGCTCTCCATCCCCAGGTATAAGAAATCAAGCAAAGGAGGGAAGGGACCAGCTTGGAAGAGTCAAGACCTGCTGGTTAAAGTAAAAGGCAAGAAGGAACTGCACAATGGGTAGAAACCAGGACAGGTATCCTGGAAAAAGTATAGGGACACTGCTTGGTTTTGTACGGGTCAGGAACGCTAAAGCACAGCTGGATCTCAACCAGGGATGCAAAGAATCACAGAACATCAGGGATTGGAAGGGGCCTTGAAAGATCATATAGTCCGATCTCCCTGACACAGCAGGATCACCAAGACCAGGTCACAGAATCACACCTCAGCTCCCTCAGCCTGTCCTCATAAGGGAGGTGTTCCTTCATCATGTTCGTTGCTCTATGCTGGACTCTCTCCACCATTTGTATCAGGAAATTGTCACCAATGCATTGAAGGAACCTCCTGGACTGTGGGTGGCTGGCTGAATAGGTCTTCCATCAAATATCAAGGTAGTCAAAATCCCCCACGAGAACCAGGGCCTGTAGCTGTGAGGCTGCCGTCAGCTGCCTGTAGAAGGCCTCACCAGCTTCCTCATCCTGATCTGTTGGCTTGTAATAGGCACTCATGCCAGCCTGCCCCTTAATACGCACCCATAAACTCTCAACTCTCTTCATCCACCCTGGACAGAACTCAATACATTCCAGTTGGTCTTTCAATTAAAGAGCTACTCCACCACTTCGCCTTGCTGACCTGATTCTCCTGAAAAGGACACAGTCGTCCATGACCGCATTCCAGTCATGTGAGCTGCCCCACCAGGTCATCAGAATCCCACCAGAATCAGCCCTCTGATGAGCGAAATTGGCAAGCTAGTAACAACAGATTAGGAGAAGTCTCAGACACAACTTTTTTGCCTCGGTCTGAAGCTGAAGCAGGAGAGGTTTGCACTGGATATTGGGAAGAAATTCTTTACAGAAAGAGTGGTGAAGTATTGGAATGGCCTTCCCAGGAGGAAGGTGACATTGAGTCACCAGCTCTGGAGGTGTTTAAGAAACGTGGAGATGTGGTGCTTCAGCACAGGCTCTAGTGGCAGGCATATATGGGGTTATTTTGTCTTAATTGATCAATCAGGTGTTTAGGTATTTGGGTTTTTTGTTGTTGCAGGGTATGGTTGGATTCAGTGATCTAGGAGATCCTTTCCAACCATGATTATTCTATGATTCTCTGATTCTTCACTGGTAACCTCTTTGCTAACACCTCCTGATCTGACAGACTACAAGATGGGGTCCAGGGTAGAATAGTCCTTGTTACTGTAAGTGAAGATCAGGTTTGTGACCACTAAACATACACAAGTCAGTGGGACCTGACGAGATGTATCTCAGAGTCCTTAGAGAACTGGCTGATGTAATTGCCAAGCCACTCTCCCTGACATTTGAAAAGTCACAGCAGTTAGGTGAAGTCCCTGGTGACTTGGAAAAGCGAAACATTACACTAATTTTTAAAAAAGGTTGTAAAGAGACTCTGGGAACTACTGACCTGTCAGTCTCAGCTTTGTGCCTGGGAAGATCATAAAACACATTCCCTGAGAAGCTATGCTAAGGCACATTGAGGACAGCATGGCTTGGTGATCAGGCATGGCTTCACCAAGGGCAAGTCCTGCCTGACCAACCTAGTGGCTTTCTATGATGAAACTACAACATCAGTGATAAAGGAAGAGGAATGGATGTCACCTATCTGGATTTCTGTAAGGCTTTGACATGGTCCTCCACAACATCCTTCTTGCTAAATTGGAGAGATACAGACTTGATAGGTGGACTGTTCAGTTCCTAAGAAATTGGTTGGATGGTTGCATGCAGATGGTAGTGGTCAACAGCTCAATATCCAGATGGAGACTTGTGTCAAGTGGTGTCACTCAGGGGCCTGTACTGGTACCAATGCTGTTTAATACCTTTACAATTACATAGACAGCGTATGAACCTCATGAGGTTTAACAAAGCCAAATGAAAAGACCTGCACCTGGACTGAGGAAATCTTCAATATCAGTACATACTGGAAGATTATGTGATTGAGCAGCACTGCACAGAAGGCCTTGAGCATACTGGTCAATGAAAATATTGTTGTACAAGAGCCAATAATGTGCTTTGCAGCCCAGAAGGCCAACAGGATATTGAGCTCCACCACAAGAACTGTCACCAGCAGGTCAAGCGAGGTGATTCTTCCTGCTCTACTCTCTCAAGACCTCACCTAGAGTACTGTGTCTAGCTCTGGCATCCTCACCACATGAAGAATACGGACCTGTTGGCATGTATCCAAAGGAGGGACACAAAAATGATCAGAGGGCTGGAACACCTCCACTGTGAGGACAGGGTAAGAGAAGAGGCTAAGACAGTGTGGAGAAGAAAATGCTCCAGTGAGACTTTTATTGCAGCATGCCAGTATTTAAAGGGGTCTGTAAGACCAATGAGGATGAAGTTTATAGCAGAGCCTGTTGCAACAGAAGAGGAATTGTTGGTTTTAAACTAAAAGAAGTGAGATTTAGACCAAATATAAGGAAGACTTTTTTGAGAATGAGGACGGTGAAACAATGGAACAGGTTTCCCGGAGAAGGGACAGAGATCCAATCCCTAGAGACATTCAGAGTAAGGCTGGATGGGCTCTGAGCAGCCTGATGCAGTTAAAGATGTCCTGGCTCACTGCGCAAGGGATTGAACTACATAAGCTTTAAAGGTCCCTTCCAACCCATCCTATAATTCTACTTGTTCACAACTATTGCAAACTAAGTTGGGTATTTTCTTGTTTCGTTTGGTAGAAAGGAATGACTGAAACAGATACAGAACAACTACACCGGTCCCTGAAAAAGTAATCCATTACATTACTATTTTTAAAGATTACTGCAAAGAGAAATTGATATAAATGTACCAGGTAACACTACATAGAAAATCTATATATTTCCTTTATGCTGACAGTGCCAATGTGACATAAGCCTTTTAATCACAAGGTGAAGATAAATTGTCTCTCTGTCATCAAGTAATAACCACCACATTTGGTTCCTCATGGAAACGAAGCCAGTTACAGCAATTTTACCTGTCTACAACCAGCGTAAGCAATCTCTCACTCCACATCCATATGAAGGGACACATGGTAGCTCAGGTACAAAAAGAACTGTGTCATTACGAGTCCATGACTGAATAAACCTCTGCAAAGAGAACCATATAGTGTTTTGGCTACACAATAAAATGATGACTGATTGGCTGATAGATTTCAAAGAAGGACAAGAAAGTACTATGAAAATTACAATCAATCTCTCCCTTACAGAAGTGCATCACACTTGAGAATTCCTATGAGATTTTTTTTCCACTGAACTATATTAAAATTTCATCATGGTTGGCTTAGTTGGTAGAGCACTGGATTCTGAATCCCAGGGTCGTGGGTTTGAGCCCCATGTAGGACAGCATATCTTGAGACAGTCTGGGTACACCAGGTACTGTAGGCTGACCCTGCTCCAGCAGCAGGGGTTGGACTTAGATGATCTTTTGAGATCCCTTCCAACCCGTGACATTCTGTGATTCTGTAAAAACAAAACTGAACTATTATTTTCTTAGTCCTTAATTTTGCTCTTGGTGCTTTCTGTAGTCTCCCTCACTGCAGCTTTATGAGTCATAAAAATGTGAATATAGATTTGTTATTCTCTTTCAGTAGTACCGTTGTCTATTTCACAGAATCACAGAACAGCAGGGAAGGAAAGGGGTATCGAAAGATCATCTAGTCCAATTCCCCCCACCACAGCAGGATTACCTAGATCAAGTTGCACAGGAACATGGCCAGGTGGATTTTAAGTGTCTCCAGAGAAGGAGACTCCACAACTCCCCTGAGCAGCCTGTTCCAGTGTTCTGTCACCCTCACTGTGAAGAAGTTCCTTCTCAGCCTGTTCCAGTGCTCTGTCACCCTCACTGGGAAGAAGTTCCTTCTCATATTTATATGGAACCTCCTATGTTCCAGCTTACACCCATTGCCTCTTGTCCTATCATTGGATAACACTGAGAAGAGCCTGGATCCATCCTTCTGACACTTACCCTTCACATATTTATAAACATTAATGAGGTCAACTGTCTCCTTTTCTCCAAGCTAAAGAGCCCCAGCTCCCTAAGCCTTTCCTCATAAGGCAGACGTTCCACTTCCTTCATCATCTTTATGGCTCTGCACTGGACTCTCCACAGCAGGTCCATGTCCTTCTCGAACTGAAGGGTGCAGAACTGGACACAATACTCCAGATGTGGTTTCACCGGTGCAGAGCAGAGGAGAAGGAGATCTCTCTTGATCTACTAATCCCACCCCCCAGGATGCCGTTGGCCTTCTTGGCCACAAGGGCACATTGCTGGCTGTGGTCATTCTGCTGTCCTCCAGGACCTCCAGTTACTTTCTCCTACACTGCTCTCCAACAGGTCAGTCCACAACCTATACTGGTACCTGGGGTTGCTCTTGCACAGATGCCAGACTCTACATTTGCCCTTGCTATAGTTCATTACATTTTTCTCTGCCCAACTTTCCAACCTGTCTAGGTCACACTGAATAGCAGCACAGCCTGCTGGTGTGTCATTTGGAGTCATATTCTCCTGACAGTGTTGGACTTTGGGCAAATGTTCTATTAAAAAAGCAGAATAATTGTTTTTGTTTTTCATTTCACTAGGATAGAAACATAGTAAAGATTAGGCAAAAATATTTAAAATGAAAGCTATTATTTATTACTTATTTCCATTGAGATCAGAATCCAAACCAGCCAGGGCACTGAGTTGCTGCAAATTTTACAGAGACAGAATGAAGGACAATGTTTCCCAGGAGCTCATAATGTAAACAGGTAACAGGTGAACTAAACAAGTGTGCAGAGTGGAGATAGAAAGATGGGAACAATAAGCTGTATGAAAGCAATTTTATGGCAATTACAAGCTATGACCCTTCCTGCCGGTGTCAGATCGCACTGACCAATGCAGTTGCCTGCACAAAACCATAGATTTTTTTGAAGAGGCAGATAACTGACAGAAAGTTGCCAGAAATAACGTATCTTTGTCAGAAAACAGTTCTGTTACACAGCCATCGATAACACACACAGAATGAATCATACCAGCAAAGCTGGAAAAAGCACAGCTTCACCATTCAGGTCGCAGCTCTGTCTCTTGGTACATCTCCATCAGGGATTTAGCGTAGAGGAAGGGTTCCTTTTGATAAGAATTATCTTTGTAGAGAAGTGGTATGACTACAAAAGTGGACTTCCTCCTTATGGACGAATCAATACTGAAGCTATGCACATGGGATTGCCAAAGGCACCCCATCTGCAGTGTGGGTGCCTGGTCCTTCAGCATCTATTGCTCAATGCCGATGTGGTCCTACATTCTCTCAACAGCCAGTGAAAACTCAACTGCCATCGAAGAGCCAACCTGGGAAACCAGATCTTTAACCATATCAGACTGCAACAACTTGAAGCCTGGTGCTTCCCTCTTCCAGCTGCATCAGTCAGTAATATCACAGTATCTTAAGGAACTGAAAATCCCTTGTTTACACTCATCTTTTACATTCATCTTTAACAACTTCTGAGAAAGTCAGTCTTCTTATCATTGCCTAGTTAGGCTTTTCAAGGAAATAGGTTTACTATGAGAAATTACCAAGGTAATATTTTTTTAATTTCAGCCCAACCTGAAAACACATATAAACCAACCAACAAAGGAATCAAGCTGACCTTATCAATGTCCATAAATATCTAAAGGGTGGGTGTAAGGAGGATGGAGCCAGACTCTTCGCAGTTGTGCCCAATGACAGGACAAGGAGCAAGCCACAAGCTGCAACACAGTAAGTCTCATTTAGAAATAAGGAAAAAAGTGCAAGTCACAAAGCCCTGGAACAGGTTGCCCAGAGTCTCCTTCTCCAGAGATATTCAAATACCACCTGGATGCAGTCCTGTGTAATCTGCTGTAGGCAATCCTGCTTTAGTGCGGGGTTGGAGTAGATGATCTTTAGACATCCCTCACAACTCCCAATAATTCTATGTATCTGTAAAGTTATTCCCTAACAGGAAAGAAATGACCAATGCAGAGTAGCAAATGAACAGTTTGGCTAGATGTTAGGAAAACTGCTGAGACATGCATGAACTCAACTATTAATAATGGGATAAATGGTTTCAGCTATAGGTAGCCATTCAAAGTTATTTGTTTCACTTGTAAGAACCTATAGTGACAGCTGTTGAGACCATATTGCTCAAGTAATTCTACAAATCTTTTATTCCAGAAGCGTCCTATACTTAACAGTGGGCAAATTTATTTTATAAGCAGTAATCAGGACAGAGACAGTACACTGCTCTTTCCTGTATGCACACACGCAGCTAGCTAGACACAGTGAAGCCTAGTGAAGTTTGCCAGCACCACCACACCTACTCTGCTTGTTATGGGCTTCAGTCTTAAAATCTGCCAGGTTGTTAGTTTCATGGCACTACATTTACTGGAAGCACAATAATTGGGGACATAATCTTCACTGTAGGAAATGTCAAAGGCACATTAAAAAAACAGGTTATGTACCACTAATATACAAAGCAACACAAACTGATACACCTTGGTATAGTCTCAACCTTTTCTATTTTCTTAGTATTTTAAATATTGAGACTAGTAATAAAACTTAAAAACTTCTCCCCAGAAAATAGTAACAAACATTTTTAACTGACAAAGTGGGGAGCAAATGACACCCATTCAAACACACAAAGTTTTCCACAGCTGAAGAAACATTGTTTTCGACACCAGCAGTATGTCTTTCTACAGGAATAGTTCCAAATCTTGCTTGGGACAGCTGCACCTGTCTAGAAAAGGTCTTTAATGTGAAAACTATGAAAAGTTAATGTGAAAACTATGTGAAAAGTTAAAACTATATGAAAAGTTAATGTGAAAAGTTAATGTGAAAACTATGAAAACTATCTTTTCCTTTTTTTCCTCATTAGGATGCTAACCATTCATTTCCACTTGAGATAACTGGAAGGACATATGAAGGTGTTGTTGAAACACATCTTTCAGAGCACAGAATCTACAAAGCAGATGACAACTTGAACTACCTTTTGAGCAAGGTACTATTCATTGCAAATACAGATTATAACTTACTTTCCTTTTCCCCCCTTTTTGATAAAAGGCAGTGTGAGGTTTGGTATATATTCATGAATCTGTCACGCTAAGAACAAAGCCTATGTATTCCAACACAGAAAAAACACAAAAGACAAAGTTCAGACACTCCACTTTTATCTGCATTGTCCTCCGCTCTTCTCAGAGTTCTTCAGGTGGAGCACCTCCCTTATGAGGAGAGGCTGAGGGAGCTGGGTCTCTTCAGCTTGGAAAAGTGAAGACTGAGGGGTGACCTCATTAATGTTTATAAACATTTGAAGGGTGGGTGTCAGGAGGATGGAGTTGGGCTCTTCTCAGTGTCATCTAGCGATAGGACGAGGGGCAATGGTTGTAAGCTGGAACACAGGTTTCACATCAGTATGAGAAGGAACTTCTTCACAGTGTGGGTGACGGAGCACTGGAACAGGCTGCCCAGGGAGGTTGTGGAGTCTCCTTCACTGGAGACATTTAAGACCCAGCATGGATGTGTTCCTTTGTGACTTGGTCTAGGTGATCCTGCTGTGTCAGGGAGATTGGACTAGATGATCTTTAGAGGTCCCTTCCCATCCCTAATGATTCTATGATTCTGTGCATCCTACAGTAATCTGTTTATCAATCCTAAAAATGGAGCTGCAGGGAAGCAACCTTAAACCCATCTTACTTTATTCTGCACATTCTGCAGAATGTCTCATATCTGCTTCGAAGCCTAGAAGCAGAGAAAGCAGGGGAAAGTGGCTGAGCACAGTGGTAAGCCCACTTCCAATCTGTTTGTTTTACTGCTCCTAGTCAAGGTCTGAGCTTACTGAATGTCACAGACACTGGTTCTATCTTCTCTGGAAGAAAATTAAATTAAAAACCATGAGTGCTATTTGACTGTTGATTTTCAATGCACAACTACAACTGTATGATTTCTTGTTTATTAACTTGCCCACCCAATCTACCTAACTTCAGAGACTCTCTCACAGCGTGTTCACAGCCAAGTGCAGTCTGAACTTGGTTAACTTCAGACTCTTCGAACTGTAGGGTGTTAAAAGCTGCACAAAGATCCCTGAAGTAATACACGACTGAACAGAAACAGCTTCCTATGTGTAGCTGCTCTGATCTCATAATCAACACTATAAAATTGGTTTTGAAGTGCCAGTGCACTCAGTTGGAGACAAACAAAAATCATAACAAGTCCCTTCTCCTGAACAGTAACAGACATCCAAACCAATCCTTTCCATGACTGACTTATTCCTCCATTCCTCTTCTGAGATGACTAAAGGCAAATGACAAAACAGAAGCAAATAAAGGATACCTGAAGCCAAAGGAGACAGACTGGTTTACATACAAGCATCTTCACACACTTTTATCAACTGCTTGTATGTGTAAAGCTCACTGATGACTGTAAAAGTCACTGCTGTAAACACTGACTTCATTTCTTGACAGTGACAGATATGCTGAGAAAAACAGAGAGGAATTAATTTTGCAAAATTCACAGTTTGACCACTGTACACAAGAAACGTGGAGAATGAAAATCCAACTTTGGAATCAAGTCATAGTTGATAGAAAAAAATGTTATCTAGGACTCCCCAACCTCAATGCCACTTAAAGAACCAACAGGTAAGATGATCAAGAACATGTATCTATGTAGATACAACTCTATTAAATTAAACTTATTAAATAAATTGCCTTAGTTTGTTTTCCAAATGTAGACATATTTATATAAATTACTCTACCAGACAGTAACTCTTTTTGCTTAACAAAACTAAGTGAAACCCAGACTCAAAGCACTTGGGTTCTGTCACTGGCCTCAGGGTATGGGCATAGTGCAATACTGCTTATGGATTTTAGTTTAATGCATTCAGAATACAGAGCCACTTAAATCTTATCATAAACACCCCTCTTTGGAGAACATGGCTAAAATAAAGGGTAGAAATTAATAAAGAAGAAGGTTACCATTCAACCACTGAGCCAGAAAAACTTCAACCGAGCGTTGGGAAACTTAAAGTTCACAAACAAGTCCCAAAGAATCTGGGGGTTTTCTGAGCTCTGTCTCTGCTTCTGAGTTGCACTGCACGTCAGACTGTGACGGTAACCTTTCACTATCCACAGGAACAACTCCGCTCCCTCACGTTGGGGCGGGGTTGTCTGTATGAAGGATGATTCACTTGCTCTCATTCCATGGAACTGATGATTCATTCAATCGTCTCCAGATCATGTTAACACACTAAACACACACATGACGGAAGCAAAATTCAAGTTCTTTAACTTTGTGGAAATGAAATATTTATTTTTCGACAGACAGCAAGGAAGAAGTCAAACATAAGGAGCGGGACAAGCGCAGGTTACGCCGCTGCTCAGCGGCGAGCTCCTGGGAAACACCCAACCCACGTGTAAGACGGGCTGCCGTAGGCACCGGCGGGCTGCGCTCCGCACCGTGCCCGGTCCGGGGCTGCTTCCACCGCTCCGATACCCGATGCGGGAAAGAGGCGGACCAGTGTCGTCCCCTCCCCGCCCGCGACACAACGCACTTGTGCCTCTCCTCCTCCGGTGACATCTTACGTAATAAGCCAAGCTAATCGCGACGGACGCGAGCCAAACTGCCACGGACCATTAGCCAGGGATAATTCCCTGCAGGAAGCAGCACCTTGGACCGCAAACTGCCCCTCGCTTATCGGCCGCCCCACCGCTTTGCTAGAAAAATCCCCGCCGGACTGGAAGCGGCTCCGGCAGCCGTGGAGCGACCGTCACCGCGCTGCGCTGCGCGCGTCCCCCCGAACAGCCACGAGCCTCTGCCCAGCGCGCTGCACCGCTCCCCCCCCGCCAGCGGCGAACTGGAGGAGAAAGTTACTCGCCCCTGCCAGGCGTGGCCCAACGCCCCGCCGCAGCACCGTTCGGAAGCAATGTCACGTTCAACAACTTGTTATGACACATGATCCCCCCATCCCCGCCCGCATCTACGCATCCGGCGGCCCCCGCCCGCCAGACGGCACAGCGGGGCCCCCTTACCTTCCCGTCGGGAGGCCGCGGGGACCCGCGGGCCGAATGCGGGAGCGGGTGCGTGTAGCAGCGCGGGCGGCGCCGGCTGGGCGGGCGCGGGGGGAGGGGAGGGCAGTCGAGCGGCGGGAGCGCGCGCCTCGCCGGGAGTTGCTGGCGGGCGGCGGGGGCGGCTGCGGGGCGGCGCGGGAGCAGCGCGGGGGGCGGGGGAGTTTTCCGGGTCTTGTTTACGCATCGCCGCCCCGCTAGGGGTACGTTCTGCACTCTGTGATTGGGCACAAACTGGGGCACAGCCCGGCGCGGGCGCGACTGTCCCGGCGACACTCGGCCTCCGGTGGGCTTCCCGCTGGACTCTGCCACGGCAGTGGCACAGGCCACAGTAACACCCCAAAGCTCCGGCAGCTCCAGTCGCCCTACTGCTGCCGCCGTCGCCTCTGCGCATGCCCCGCACTTGGCGGGGGATTGAGACGCGCATGCGCACAGCGGTCGCGCGTGCGTAGCGAAGCGGTGAGGCCGGCGCCCAGACGCTGCCAGGTGCCAGCCCCTCCCACTTGAGGCCGGTGGTGGAGCCGTCGAGCGGTGATTCTGTTTCCACGCTTTCTCTGATCGCGGGGAGGACGTGACTCCGTAGGGAGCGGCGGGTCTGTCCACGTTGGGCCGCGGCACCGCTCCCTTGCGTTGCTTTACAGGCGTTATATAATGGGGGCTCGGTCCCACGCCGCTGTGGGTCCTTGATAAAGCCTCCCCTTCCATAGTGTGGAGGGGCTGCCTCCGGGCTGCTTAACCCTACCCGGGAAGTGGATTTTCTCCCTCTGACCCTTGCTCTGTAACTAGAGCGGCCGGGCAGAAGCACCGGCTCTGCTCCGCTCCTGGCAGGTGCGTCCCGTCCTGCCCCGCCCAGCTTCCCCTTGGTGACAGGAGTAGGACAACCAGCCAGGGTGCAGGAGGAGTTTGCCCAGTTCTGATTGTCCTCGCACATCGGGCCACGGAAATTTCAGAGGCCGGGTAGTGCGCGGGCACGGCAGACGTGCCGGTTCGGTAACGGAGCCGGGGCAGAACCAAAACGTCTCGTTACTCTCTAAAAAAGAATGGCGAAGGGCCGCCCAGCGGTGGGCGTTTGCTCCTTCGTCGATTTCTGCCCCGCTATTGCGACTCACACCTGATTCGTGGTAATTTCCAGTGGAAGAAATAACTTTAACCAAAGAACGAGAGCGTAATGCAATTGTATTCGCTCATTCTGATTAAGCAGCTCCTCACCGTTCCTTGTACTCCCATCCCACAGTCAACAACTGCAGTAAATACAATAGCAAAATGCGTGCTGTGAGAGCTCTCTGCATTAGGAGTCCCCAGCCTGAGCTCCTAGTATGCACCACAGGAATGTCCCCAACTCATTTTCAGATGAATAAGCTTCTCAATCAGGTTTTCCCAAGATATAATAGTGAAGTGCTCAATTTCCTCGTGCTGGTAACAGAATCAATATTCCCTGTAACCTGTTTCTTGTTGCCTCTTGCATGAAGTTTGGGATAAGGCCACTTGCTACAAGCATTTAGTGCAAGCCAGTAGAGCAGCTGGCCAGCAGTCAGGACTGCTCATGCTGAGCATTCACCTGCAACTTAGCATCTTCCATGACTTCTACCTTCAGTCTGACATGGAAGGTAGGAGAGCAGTTTTGAAGTGTTCACTTTAATCCATCCATGATGCTTTCCAAATAAAATAGCATTTAACAGACTTTTATATAAGAGTTCTTTTGTTCTTACTTAGAACTTTTTCCTTTTTAACCTCTTCAGGTCTCCCTGAAAGCACCTACTGGGATATCTGAGTTTAAGAAGCTTTAGCATCACATTTATTTACAGATTTATATGCACTGTCAGTAGTTGGATATTCTGAGGCTTTGCTGGTCAGGCTTGTGTTGATCTTGACTGCCAGGTCAGCTGTTGGTTACAACTGGCTTGCGATAACCAGCCAGACTTGTGATATTAGAGCAGTGCATTCAATTCCTTTGCATTTAAACTCAATGGTGGGCATACAATGCACAGAGATTAAAAGAAACTTCACTGAAAATAAACTGTGGTGTCTATACTTTAAGCCATTGCATCAGACTCACAAAAAACTCCAAATTGTTTTAACTGGGGTCCTACCCTTGAAAGTTGACGGGCTTGGGGGGGGGGAAGGGGTACTGGGTGGGAGGTTGGTAAGCAAACCTTCTGACCATAAGTTTTTTTATTTGCAGAAAATAATAAAAGAATTTCTTGATCATCAAAAACAGTCTGGAAAGTAATGGTCATTAAGGTCTTTTGTTTTTATGAAAAAGGATGGAAGGAGAACAAATTCCCTCCTACACGTGAAAGTACTTGACACTCATTGATTTTGCTGGAAAACCACTCTTGCCTTAAAACTTCTGAGGGTTACCTGGTTTTTGGGACGCATGATAGTACTGAAGTGTAACATCTACAAAGAGGGTTGTTGGTGAGGAAAGACTGATGTTTGTCATAGGTTGAGTCTGGGCTGACCATGAGACAAAAAATATTATGAACCCCTCTCCTTCCCTAAAATAAAGTGAATAAGGGAGGGAGACATACTGGTTGGAAAAGAAAACTACAACAGTTTAAATGGAAAAAAATATATAGAAAACCAATACCAAATCAAACATTCCTGCTCGCAATTACATCATCATCACCACTGACCGATGCAGATGCTGGGGAAACCCCAGACTACACTCAGTCACAGAGAGGAACTGAATGTAGGAGTTGGAATCTTAAGTGCATGGATTGGGACCAAAGGCAGAACAGAGTTCTCCTTGGACATCAGCTATTGAAGAAGAGACTGAAGAGATCAGAGAGAAGAGGGCAAGAGGAAAGACCTTTGTGGTCCCTCAGCTTTATACCAAATATGGCATACGTGGAATGGAACACCTTGTTGGTCAATGTAGGGTCACCTATCCTGTACAATCTTTCCTACAGCTGTTTTGGGGTCTCGCTGCACTCCCAACATAACACAAGGGATTTAGCAGTGAACTTGTTGTCCATAGAAGCAAGTCTAAGCAAGGGTCTCTCTGCACAGGGCCTGGAGAATAAATCTTATGAGGGAAGACTGAAAAGACTGAAAGAGCTGGGGCTCTTTAGTTTGAGTAAGAAGAGGCTGAGAGGAGACCTCATCACTGTCTACAACTACCTGAAAGGATGTTGTGAGGTTTGTGGTGATCTCTTCTCACAAGCAATTAGGGACAGAACAAGAGGGAATGGGGCCAAGTTACAACAGGGTATGTTTAGACTTGATGTTAGGAAAATATTTTTCACAGGAGGGGTGGTCTGGCACTGGAATAGGCTTTCCAAGGGAGGTGGTTGAGTCACCATTCCTAGATGTATTTATAGATCATTTGGATGAGGTGTTGAGGGATATGGTTTAGGGTGAACTTGTAAGGTAGAGTAGATGGTTGGACTTGATGATCCCAAGGGTCTTTACCAACCAGAGTGATTCTATGATATCAACTCTTGGTAGTAACTGTAAACACCAAGTGTTAACGCTTGCAGAAACAGACGCTGACTGCAAAAAACCACTGTTAACTGCAGAAAATGCAGTTATGTAGGAAACACTGAGCTGAAAAGTAAAATTGCTGAACAGAATTATTTCCTCCACTGGAGCCACAGAAAGACCTGTATCAGAAGTTATTCAATGTATTGTTACAAGCAGGAAATGCACCTTCCAGCGATGTGGCAGGACAGAGATCAGAGCAGACAAGGTTTCTTTATTAAGGCAGTAAGGAAGGTATACAATAAACCTTATGTGAAACATTTCAGTACTAAGACTGTTATCTCACCGAACGTTCTGTGTCTACTTACATGATCACAGAATCACAGAATGGTAGGGGTTGGAAGGGATCATCTACTCCACCCCCTCATGCTACAGCAGGTTCACCTTGAGCAGGTTGAAGTGGATCATGTCCAGGAGGGTTTTGAATATCTCCTGAGAAGATGACGAGTTTCCCCTTTCAAGGTTTTCTTCATAGCCAAAAGGGCCACAGGTTTAAATATAAATACATATATATAATACTTATAAATTTAGATGAAAGCTTATCTTCTCTCATGCTTTATTGGCTCCTAGAAGACACCAAAATAGAAACAGAGTAATACAGCACAAGAGGCTTGCTGTAAGGTCTAAATCTATTCAGTAGCTGTGAAAACCCCAACTACAGATTCCATTTTTATTTTATATCTTAAATGATAGAGAATTGTTAGGGTAAACAGCTTTTACTGTTTCACAGCAGACATTGCACAGAGGAGAAAAAGTTGCCTGGCTCAAAACTCAGTTTTCTAATTGCATTTCTTTCTCTTCCTGTGCTGATTTTATTTCTAGTTGAGAAATCTTCAACTACTCTCTGGGGTTTTCTTCTGGATCCCAAGCTATTTTGTTTCCTTAGGATGCTGGCTTCCATGCACAGTCAGTTAAATGTTATTAGAGCAACAGTCTCTTCTGATGATGCATCTTTGGAGAACTGGCATGAATATGTGCACTGTAAAATAAGTGGTTGAGTAATTATCTTTTAAAACTAAAAATTAGCAAAGTTGAAGTGTTTAACTTGTTTGCTATATATAGGGTTGTAGGTTAACTTACAAGTCAGCTTCTGCCTGTCCGATAAGTCCGCATAATTTTCACTGAAGGATAAGCCATAACTTTTTCGTTTGCATTTATCTTTCAGATCCCTGGTTCTCAACTTCTTACTTAAGTGTCAGCAGGTGCCCCCCTGCTACCTCCTAAGGAATATCACAGAATCACAGAACATTAGGGATTGAAAGGGACCTCAAAAGATCCCCAGGGTACATTTTTCCATTTCCAGACCTTACATAGAAATTGCAATTCATCGTTTTAAAATACTTAGCGTTAATTATGCAGCTTTCTTATGAACTAGAACTTCTTGCCAGACTGAGTGATGAATCCCTGTCTCTCTCAAGAATTTGACTACTAAGCTATCTTGTTTAGCAGAATAGTAGGGCACTTCATGAAAAAGCGAGCATCACCACTCCTAATTCCTGATTTAGAAACAGCGTGCTAATTTTAATACTACTTTATGCTATAATTTTGCATTTCAGGCATTTCTGTTTCACATGCTTAATGCCACTGTGCTCTCCTAGCAAGGTTATCAGTTGTTTACTGGTCAGCTGTAGACACCCTTAGATTTTAGTTTTACCGAGCCCAGCTTAGTGGTAACACTGATTCCAGAGCATCTCACGTCAACATTGAGGCCAAAATGTGCATTCTGCTTTATAGTGGAGAATTGTTTTATTTCTGTTATATAAATACTGAAATATACTGACTTATGAATTACACAGCAGAAAACAACAACTGCTCTCTTACCTTTGGACTAGACTGAGAGAGTTCTCATTCAGTTGCAGAGGCAAAGGAAGAGATGTGAAACACCTGCTCAGCCTTGGATTTGGCTTCAGCTCCAGCAGGATGAGCTGACACCAAATGACCTCCCCCTCTTCTGTCAGCTGGAATGGCTGCCTGATTATTAAAGTTGTTACAGAGCCCACCACAGGAAAATGTGAGAGTTTCCTTTCTCCTCAGGACAAAGGTGTTGAGATCAGTAGGTAAATAGCAAGTTCAATATAATTTATTAGTGCATTGCAAATTTGTAAATAAATTACAAGCACCTTCTAGCTACTGTCCAGCATCTGGTACTAAAGACACATATCTCTGGTGTTGGAGCAGATCATAAACACAGCTACTGCTGCAACAGGGATTTCTGCACTCCTGCAAAGGCTGCAGGAGTCTCCTGTTTTAGGAAACTCATATTTCATCTCCAGTGGCACCATTCGAGAAACTTTCTATACTTCCTTCCATTTCACTACTTTTTTAACTCAGACATGTTCTATAGCTCACTATTATTATGAATCATTTTAGTTTTAATGTCAGAGAAAGGTGTTTCCCAGCAGTAGTTTGAATGTAATCATTTTATGCATTATGAACTAAGATATAATTACAGTATGTAAGAGATACTACAACCTATCATTTTGTAGGTGGGATAAAATACCTGTGAAGGACTATGGGCAATCTCTCTCCAAAATGGAGAAGGGATTAGGCAGGTTATCTCCCAGTAATGAGCTGAATTTTTTCCGCACTGTTGAGTTCTGCTCACAGACAATTACAAGAGTAGATTTTAATAGACTGTTCAAGTTCTGTTTGAGTGAATTGGCAGGAGGTGACTGATACCTACGCTCAATAACCACAGCAGCTGTTTCTGAGACTGTCTCCTCAAAGACAGAAGGGAACGATGTCTTGTCAAGAGATTCAGCGCATAACTACTCAATTGACTCAAGTCCTTAGCAGCCCAGAGACCACTCTAGATCAGTCACTTTTACACTGCTGAATGGAGTGAATAAAAGAAAGGGGGATGGCAGAGCAAAGTCTCCAGGAACATTCTTCCTGTTCATTTACAAATGGCAATGTAACTGGTCTCTTCTATAGCCTGTTGTCCTGGATTAAAACCCAACAAACAAAAAGAAAGGCAGTCAGGACTTGGGGGGGGGGGGGGGTCCTTGGATAGAATTGGTCAGGCAATGGAGCAGCTTAGGGAAACAAAAGGGGTTTATTAAATACATAGCTAAGCACAGAAAGAAGAAAAGCCCAAGCAAGTTAAAACACACAAAACAGTCTGTCACAATGCCATTAAACACATTCTGAGAAAAATTCTAATTATTAAGGCTCGACCTGTTCCCTAGCAAACATTTAGGATGACACAGCAGACACAATATTGTATGAAAAAAATCCCTATTTTTAGCACGTACTGAAGCGTTCAGTATAAAACTGCATTTTTTTTCTGCCCCATGGCATGAACATATACTTTTTTTTAATCCCCTCTGCATGTACCTGATGGCATTATCACTTGGAACACAATAACATTCCTTACAAATTTCCTACCAGACAGCAGGAATTCAGTGGTTTTTAACCATGAATTATTTAAAGAATATTATTAAAAACGTGAGCAATCCAAGCAGTTACTATGAAGGGATCAAGTTACTATTAGACAATGTAGATGTTTTGTAAATGAGTCAGTGAAAGCTTTACTTAATCCAGAGGTAGAGTACCAGTATTTCCTCTTTGCAAACATAGAAAAGGTTTTCAGCCAAGGGATAGGGAAGGAGAATTTGACAGACTGCTCTTTAAACTTCTAATCAGAATCATTACCAGGACATTTCAGCTTATTGGCTTCATAAAAATTCTTCTGCTATGTGAAAATTTTCACTTGTTAAAACATGAAGCGACAAATCAATGGAGGAAAAAAAAACCCACCCCACTGCTTTCATATTTTGATTTGTCATATTCAAAGCCAGGTACTGAATCTTTCCCTAATGGTATATTGGGCATTGTTCATTTTTATCTCATTTTATTTAACAAAGTACATGATCTTTGGATTTTTGAGTTCTGCTCTTTACAGATGAGTTTGTAGGAAACTGAAAATGTTTTAGTCACATGTCCAGTCATTATTTCTTCTAACTTCACTCTTCTTAAGCATGAAGCTGGGCTACAACAGCTTCATGGTGGGCAGTGACTGTTATGACAGGTGGCTTTTATTTGTTCTAGGCAGACATGTCAACACCTTGGGCTGCTATACTGGATACTTCACAGACAGCTTCAAATATCCTGTCCTTTCAAGTAATTTTTGACTTTGCATATGAAAAGCTGGGATAAGCATGGCTGCCTTGAAGCTTGGGGACACACTGAGATCCCTGGAAAAACTTTAAACAGGCAATTGCCTGTAAGGTAGTCAGACCACAGAATTGCACAAATACTGTCCATCAGATTGATGAGAAGAAGTTTCATGGCAGAGAAGTGTAACTCAGGCATCCACTTCCCACCTCTGGGTCATTAGTCTGTAAATACTAGGAGAAGGCGGCCACGCAAAAGTATTGCTCTCATCACGTCACCCCTTCCTGCTGTTTTAAAGTATTAATTACTTTCTTTGTAAGCAAAGTTGTTTTCTGAGCAGACAACTGTGGCTGCCTATTCCCTACCCACTCTTGTCCTGTAGATTAATTCCACCCATTTTCCCAGTGCTTGCAGGTGCCTATTTGCCCTCCAACCACAGCACATAAAGCATCACCCACCCTTACAGCTCTCCAGCTTGGAGCTAAGCCCATGTCAGGGACTACTTGCTATTAATTGGGGTGGCAGTGATCTGTGGTCTTGTCCTCTGATCAGTTGCTCATTTTCATTAGCTTCTAGGAGCTTCGTGTTATCAGAGTCTTTCTGTCTATCAAATAAAGCTGGAGCTTGTTGGTTAATTCAGAAGTCATTATGGAAAGGAAACCAGCAGATGGACAAACACTGGGACTATCGGTCTTATTTCATTTCAGACGCCAAACTGAACTCCAGCTAGATCTAGCTTTCTTAATGCTAGCCAATCAATTTCTGAAAATGCTAGTTAAAAGCCCAAGCTATGTTTTCAGTAACATTATGATAAATACATTGGTATTTGAAAATGAAATTCAGAGTTTTGAAAAAGAGCTTTAGGCAACCAGACTTGTAGACATCCTTAGTGATAAATCAGTGGAAGCAGGCAAACATCTGAAGTTCACATGCCATCTATATTTACACAGACAAAACTGTAAACAGGAAGAATTTACCAGATGAATTGGTGAAACAAAAAAACTTGATGCCTCCAAATTTTACATAATGGAACTTTCAATATTTCATCAAAACTTCTGCCAAAGTCAGGATCTGTATGCCCTGCTGTGGAGTTAATGTGAATTTTTAATTTAGAGTGTTACACTTCTTCACTGGTGTAGACTCACAGCTGGAGAGATTAAACAAGAGAGAGGATCAAAGCATGAGGAAACAGACTGGAAAAAGAGGAGCAGCAAGGACAAAGAGGATACCTGTCAGGTGCCTGTGCAACATCAGTTCTCAGTGGCACTGGCAGCTTCTCTGCCCATTGGAGAGCTACGTCCAGGTACAGTGGATTTCATTCACAAAATCAGTGCCAAATCTGGTTGTCCACAATATGCGGATGTGGATGAATGAAACCTGCCAGTGAGTCTGAACAGCTCACCAGGCTGGATGACTGTGATTCCTGAAGTTCCTTCATCCCGCCTCTGTGTCTAGCGTGTGTTTTCTCTACTGCATTCTGTCCAGCACTACATATCCTTAGTTACAGAAGGACAGAAGTCACTAATACTAAACAGACTAAGTGCACTATAGAGAATCAAGCAGACCCACCAGAGAGAAAGAGAAGCCTTCATAATTGCTTACATATAGGCATTGTTGGAAGAGTAAATAAAAACACAGATGCACAGATCAGCCGGTGAATTGCACAGTGAGGAGCTGGTAGGTTCTGTCTACCTGAGATGGTATCTTGTTTACAGACTTACACCTCTGTTGCCATGCTGTCGTTCAAGGAGGCATTTTGGAAGGGCAAGAGGAAAAAGCATGAGCATAGAAGTATAAATTCCTGCTTTGCAGAAAGCTTTCTTCCTTTACGACACTACATAAATGTAACTATTTTGTGTTAAAATAGAAGGGAAGTTATTTAATACCTTTGAAACCTACTTAAAAAGCTGTCATACATTAGAGCTGAGATAGGAAATATCTGGGTCCTGATTAATTTTATTTTCTACTCAGAACTAAGTAAATTTTAATAATCCTTTTCTCACAAAATAAGCTTGTCTGACCTGGTTTAGTAACTGACAAGCAGGTAAAGCTTCATCAACTGTGTGTATATGCAGAAATGTAACATAATCAGATTTATTAATAACAAATATCCAAGGACAAGGACGCAGATGTTTTTTAATGTTGGTCTTTTCAGTGTCAAAATAGTTTTACTAAAATTTGCTTTGACAGACTGAGATGAGTATGTTTAATTTTACTATGACTGCAGCACTTTGGATTTTAGATCTCAAAAGCCCAAGACATAACTAGTTGGATGCTCATTCAAAATGCAAATCCTTTGTGTTGCAACCAAATTTTAGTTAATATTTGAGTTTAATTCTTTCAGTTGTCAAGTGCCAGGCTCAAAGATGAGTATATAATAATTTATATATAAATATTAAAAAAACTCCAAAAAAACTTATAAAGATGAAAAAAAAGTAAAAATAAGAAATAAATTAAGTGAGACCTGGACCCATCCTTGGTTTAATTGAGTATTTGGCAACATAAATACTGAAATAGGATGGCTGTCTAAATGCGAGCACGCCCTCACCACTCTTCAGTGAAATCTGACTGCTCATTACTTGGTATTTTTGTATCTCTAATGCCTCAGAAACTAGAGCAAGGCTGATCTGATCCCCTCTTTCCCATTTTTTTCATCTGCAACAGGACTTCTGAAACAATTAGATTGAGGTCCTCTTCTTCTCTCTGCCTGGATGAGCCCCTCACTGATGTACAGGCACCTCCAATGTGGCCCCTGCTGCACCATGCTAAGGATTGCTAAAGGAGCGAGAGAACCTGGAAGACTGGATGCAAAGTAAAGCTTCTTACTTATAAAAGACAAACACTGATCTTCTGTCTGTTACCACTTTGATTCTGGAGGCTGTCTGGCCTGCAAAGCCACTTTTGAGTGACAATTTGAGGTAGGTGAGTCTTTGCTGCGGAACTACAGCTGCCTGAGTCAGTGAGGTGAAGCACAGACATACTGATGTGACAGACTACACTTACACTGACATTAGCAATGCTAAGCCTGTGTGCTAGATAGAAGAACTCTGTCTCCAGAACAGAGTTTGGGCACATTTCATCACCTCAAGTTTAATCTCTCCTGACAGCATGCCTTCTTTTATACCGTCTTTCTTTTCATAACATTTCACCCATCTTTTCCCAATAGCATTTACCACAGAGTAACTAGGTAAGTAAAACTAGGGGTGTGAAAGGTGCTGGACTGTTAGCAAAAGAGGTCATAATCCTTTGTCCAACAGACTTGGGGCAAGTCCCACCTTTAGCTAAAGGAATGGCTTCATGATTGGGCAATGCAGTTCATATGTGCTTATGCTTAGCCAGACTCCTGAGATTGAGAGTAAATCCTGGTAGCTGTTACTAATGATTTTGTCTTCTGAGAACATCCATCTACTAGCAAACTTTTGCCAGTTGCAAGAGAAACACCAAATAAGGATATGGTTTTTTATTCCCTATTAGCAGTATAGCTAATACCTGTACTGCTAATATAACACACATAGCTTACAGCTTAAAGTCGAGGGGTTTGAATGGCTTATATAATACCTCTGGCAATTTCTTACTTCTTTGTCCCACAATCCCCAAATAATCACCGCTGCAGCACACACTGCTGGTAGCTCCACACCTCTCCTTTCCACTCCCTGCAGGTCCCTATTTGTTCATCTTTACTCTCTGCAGGGAAGATACCTTAGCTGCCTTGCTTTCATTCTTCATTCAGCAAAATGTGGAACAAATGTTCAGTGACAGCCTGTTGCACACCACTCTAATAGTAGTGCATAAAACAGAAAGGCTACTCATAGCAGCTTTTGGAAATTCAGCATTTTGTATTTAAAACTATTCAGCTTTACAGTAATGAGATTGTTCATTCTGCAGCTAGATTTGCAGAGATGCAGCACTTTTAAAACAACTTTTGGATTTCCAGTAGTCTTTTGTAAACTAAAAAGATATTGCACCAGGAGGCGTTAGTAGTGAAAAATATCCCACTAACCTCAGAGTACTTCGTGATCCATGTTCTCCAAAAAGTCACAAAGAGACTTTGAAGATGCAGAAAAGCACAGCAATTTAAATCAATAGTAATGATGCATTTATTTGGTGGGGGTATTTCTACTTAACAGCATTTATGACTTTTTCCTTTAAGAACTTCATTACCAGACCATGTATCTTCTGACCACACTGAAGCTGTGCTGCTGCACTAAGGAAAAAGATGTTTGCAATAGAGGGAAAAAAACATAATTTTTAAAGCATCAGATGCAGACTTAGAAATCTATTGTCCCAAAATTCCTTGTGTCTTCCCAGCCTCTCCCTCTGCTCTTTGTTCACTTTCCCTTTTAGATCTCCAAGCAATGCCATTTTTTCAAATTTCTCTCTCCTCAGCACAGGTCTTACTCCACTGTCAGTTACTCTCCTTCTCTACTGTTGTTCTGTCACACCTTGGAGAAGTTGTATATTTTCCTTCCGTAGCAGTGGCTGCATGGAGGAAATCCCTCCATCTCTTCACGTATGGCCAGTGGGGCTTTCACTATGGTATGAAGAGGCATAGAGGCACCTTCCCATGACTGGGTTTCTGCCCTGGCTACTGTGAGCAGGCTGTGGGAGCCTCCATACGGCCACGTGCTGTGCCTACTACATGAGAGACCTCATTTTTCTCCTGGGGCTGGAGATAGCAGTGCAAACTTAGTCCTTTCTTTTAAAATATTTTCATATGTATTTTTGTCTGTCACAGGACAGCTGCCTTCCCAGCAGACTATGCTGACGATTACAGAATGCAGGTTGCTCTCCCTGGCTAAACTGCATCTCTGGGATTGCAGGAAAATGTAGTGGGTCTTCCAAGTTGTTCTCCTTCCTGTTGTACTAATATTCCCTTTGGCAGGTGGCTATTCTGTGCCAAGCTAGAAGACCTTCTTGTAAACACAGTAGAAGGTAAAGAGCCACAGAAGTCAAAGGTATAGTTTTACGCATGGTACTTAGCTTTATAGGAGCATTTGGGGGTGAGTCATCGTCCCCTGCCTGTATTCAGTGCCTGTGAAAGGTTTTAAGCATCTCTGAAGACAGGTGTTAGTAGAGCCTTCAAGTTGCACATTAAACATAAGAAATTACATTTGAAGAAATACAGCATATGTCATCTTAACATAGACATTTTTCCAGGCAGTTTGCTTTCCCTAACAGTAAAAAATAAAATCTGCCCTCATGGAGGGAGGTGGAAATAATACAACCGATTAATTAATTGTATTGCAACACTATCAAGAAGCCTTCAGACTGCAACTTGCCACTGGTAGGAAACCTAATAGCACACCTCTGAGAAGCAGCCCATTTCAATGGATTACCTCCTTGTGCCTGTGGCACAGAGGCAGTGTTGTGGAAGGGATACAAGTTGTGACAAGTCATCTGAACATCTCCCTAACTCAGACTATGGCCTCAAGCGCTCTATCTGCTCCTTTTTTAAACACCTCCAGGGACAATGACTCCACCACCTCCCTGGGCAGCCTGTTCCAGTGCCCAAACACTCTCTCAGTAAAGAACTACTTCTTTCAATAGCCAATCTAAACCTCCCCTGACACAACCTGAGGCCATTTCCCCTTGTCCTATATAATGAGTAATTTGGGAGAAGGGACCAACATCAGCCCCACTACAACCTCCTTTTAGGTAGTTGTACAGAGCAAGGACTTCTCCAGTCCTCTGTGAATAGAAAGTCACCATGCACAGAACAAAATACAGTCTTAGGTTAATTTTCATCTGTACCCAGAGATCTAAGTGAAGCAACAAGAAGGTGACAGATCTTTAAAGAGTTACCACTTGCTAAAGAAAATCCTAAGAACCAGTGACTGCTAGCTGAAAGTTCTTACCTTCCACCAGTACTGTAACTGGGAGCTAAGTGGTATCAACGTGAAGAGGAAATGTTTTCTGTGTGCAAGCTTTCTTAGAGCAGTAGGTAAGAACAGCATTTTTGTTTCAGGCATAAAACATCAGAAGTATGAAGCTGAACATGTTTTTTTCCTCAGCAAGGAAGTAATAGTAGAAACATTGATTTTGTGTTTAGAAAATAATGGGAAAACCTCACGATTATCATCTCTCTAACACTATAAGGCATTAAACAATACTGTCTAAGAATTCTTTTTTTTCTTTTTTTTACTTTTGTCATGAAAACATGTTTAACATATCAGGAAAACTAAACTCAGTAGCTCAAAATAACTGGTGGGTCACTGGTTAATTTTCTTCAGAACTGCTGGAGTTCTGAACAAAAGAATGAGAATTCAAACAGCAATAGCATGCTAAAAGAATGATTTCATTCACAGTTTCATTTATACAAAAATGGAGCAGCAGATTACCCCCAAGACAAAGCCAGTGCACAAAACCAATGCAGAGAGTGTTCTAAGGTCCCCATAGTTCTACCTGTGTTCATTCAAGATGCACGTGGAAAGGTTTGCAAAGCGCATTCTGGTCTCTCAGAAGCACTCGGTGTTTGAGTCATTGTGAACTGGAACACCTACCACTTTTTTAGGGTTGATTACGGTTGATTACAGTTGATTAGAGGTGAAAAAGCTGCACGCCATTCCAAGGGAGGGGAGATAAAGGCACTACGGGCCACACTCCAGAGTTCCCAGAAAAAAGGAGCAATTAATAAGGCCACTAAAAAACCCTTGTGTGAACATCTATTTGTTATATCAAAGTGTCAACTTGAAGGCTTAATTAATCATAAAATGCAGCACTTTATGATTAAAGTAACTTCATACCTAATCCAGATGTGTCTAAGTAACCAGGATGTTAGCAATGCATAGGCAGCATTTGGATCTAGGTTCCGCTTGGCCAAGGTCACATACGCAAAACAAATGTGAGCAGAGGAACTGACAGAGCCTGGTTTGCTAAGGATTTTGTCTGGGAGATGAGTTCACTAGCAGCAAACACGGAGTGAATTTCAGGTGAAGGTTCCCCTGGTTTTGAAATACTTATGTCTTCTGTCTTGCCAGGGCAAAGTCCTCAGTAGAGGCAGTATCTCTTGTTAGGGAGATACTCTTAAAGCTTCTCCCCCTCCTCTCTGTAACAAGCTTTTTATTCTCATGAATATATAAGAATATAATTCCTTGGAGACTCCTGCTGCTCTCTAATTTGTTTAAAATTTGCTAGCAGGTGAAAAAGCTGTTGCAGCAGGACAGGCAGATGCATGACCACGACCAAATCACATGATTGCATAAGCCTGCTTTTCCTTAGAAAACCAGACCAAGAATTCCCAGACCCACAAAAAGGAAATAACAGACAAAAACAAAAGACCAATTTAGACAACAGCTAAAAGCACCTCCTACTCCTATTCCCTGCAAATCTACACACACCAAAGCAAGTTCTGGAGGCAAATATAATTCACAGATATATAACATGTTAATGGCTCTCATTCACAAGTTTTACTTTTTCATACTGTAAATACAACTCAGCTTCACAGAGCTTCATCGCCATAATATCAAGAGGGCACGTATGTCTGGTGAATGGCATTCCTCCCTTCAAAAAGACACCAACAATGTCCATCTTAAATTCTAAGTTGTTTTTTTCAGATATCACTGAGTTGGGTACAAGCATTTCTGTTCAGATAAATAGGAGAATGTGCACTCAAACTCCTTAAAGATGGTGGTGGGTTTTTTAATCTTGTAAGTCCTACAGTTTTCTTCCACACAGTGTTTTTCACTAGAAACAGAATAAAAGCAAAGTTTCAGAAAATGACTCCTTGGTTCTGCAGAAGCTCTTCTTTGGAGAAACAGTCGATTTTATTCCCTTCTTTTTGCTTCCAATGAGCTATTTCCAGCACTTCCAACAAGTTGTTAGTCATAACAATTTCCAGCACTGTCACTGGATTAACACAGTTAATTAGCAAAGTGCTAATAAACTGAAATAAAAGCAGGGAGGTCTTAGCTCCTGACTTAGGAGTCTAGCAGGTGAAAAAGGGAGAGCTGGACTTCAGGGAAACAACTAAAATCTACTTTTAATGACAATCCCCCATTTCCCCAATAGGCAAACAAATAATTCCCCAAAGCACAAAACAAACTGGTGTCTATACAAAACAATAGGGAGAGTTAAGGAGCTTCTTTCAAGAATTCCAGCTCTAACAGGTCCTCATGGAAACAGATCCTTTAAGTGCAACATGGTGACACCTCCTCTTCCCTAAAGACAGGTCCTTAAGTCTCATCTATACCTATGGAGGAGAGGTCTACCTGGAGGCTATGGCCCCACCAAACCAGTATTCTCAAAATCGTGTCTTTCCTTTAAGATCTCCACACTTTTGCACTGCCAGCTGTCTTGGCCTAGGACCACCTTGTTCACCACCACCTTTCCCCACATTCTGAAATGAGACATTTCCCCTCCTTCTTCTTCATTGCTGGGGCTGCATGGGCATGTTCATTCATCTTTTCATTCATCTGAACATGTACAGCTTTCAAAGTACACACACTGGACTTTGAGTAACCCAGAAACAGCAAGATATTAATGCAGGCAAGAATTTTATTGTTCTCATGTACAGGACATTTGCTAACTTTTGAATTATTGTCTCATCTCTAAATGGCACTTTGCCAGTTGCCTCTATCTCTTGAACTGTTCCTTTGTATGCAGATCCAATGCAAGCATCAGCCTGCATTAATATTTCTATTTTGGCACTGAGCACCAGCTCATAGAATGACAAATATCATAGTGTAAACCCAGAATTTTGTAGAGGCTGATGATGATCAGAATCACATTTTTCCTGGTGAGAAGTTAAAAGATTTTTATGAACTCTAAATGTCATAAAGTTCTTTGTCACATGCAGCTTTAGAGATTCAGATGAGCACTGATTGGAAATTGGCCCCTTTGTTGGTTTTTTTTTTAATATGAGATGTTAAATATCTCTGCTCAGGATTTGTCTTGTTTTCTTGCTAGAAAAGAATGTGCTCAATAGAAATCTGCTGCGATCCCCACCTCCTTGACCCTTCCCTTGTGGTTTTATCTTAATTTACGTGAAAGACTTGCCTGTCATTATTTCACAATTAAACACTCAGATTTGCCACTTGGGAGTGCCCAGATGGGGGGGGGGGAAACAAATCCACACACCTTTTGAAGATAAAAAAGTTAAAGGCTCCTTCATTTCCCCTTCATAGCCTGAACACTTCATAGTGCAAAGGGATCATTTTTAGCTCAAGATCCCACTCTGTAAAGTTCTCCCACACACCAACATTTTTGTTTCCATTCAGCCATTCAAATTAGGAATCAAATCTGTCCTTTACCCTTTTTTTCTTTCCTCATTATACAGCAGCAGAGCTCACAGTACAATCTGCATCAAGTGCTCCTCTTGATTCTGCCTTCATAACAAAAGACATTGAAGAGATGTGAAAGTACAGCTTATACTGCACACTGTAATGGAGCTAAGATGACGATAAGCAAGAGAGAGAGCAACTGTGCAAAGCAAGATTTCTACAGGGATAGATCGTCCTGTAAGTGTTAAAGCATTGCTTCCTCTAGTCCACTTGCAATCATCACTGGCAGGGGGATATCAGCCAGACTGGTCAGGTATGCAATTGTATTTGGGGACAGTAGAGCCTGATGTCTAATTGTAAAAAATTAATGTTTCAGTCTGTTATTTTCTTTTCAATCAGAGCAGATAAGGTGATGCTATTGATTCCTGCTGCTCTCACCAAAAGCTGAGATTGTAAGATAGGACTGGCAAGATACTTAGCAGTGGGGTTTGCTCTGTTTGGGAAAATCCACCCAGTAAACAAATTCTAATCTAAAAAAAGCCGTGTCCAATTGAAAGTCTGAGCGTAGCCCCACGTTACATGTATACGATGACTTCATACATAAAGCTTAAAATCTAAAAACACATTTATATATAAGGACACACATATACAAGGGTAGTTAACACAGCTTTGCACTTTCCCCTGCCCTTATTTAGCTGTTGTTATTGAAAATACTGCAAGGAAGCAGCACGTACTTGGCTTTATGGACAGACCAAATCTGAAGAGCCTGTATTCGTCCTTCGTTTGTCAATTGCCAAAGAAACTGGACATGAAGTACTTCTTTCTCTGACTTCGCCCACTACTCTGGGGTAGATAACACCGAACACCGACACAGCAAGAAGCAGGCTGGATTTGACTGTTTCAAATACATTGCTCAGGATTGGTTCTCGCTCCTCCTGCCCCTGCAGAAGCCCCTTATTCATACCAGAATCCCTACTTTTCTTTCTCAAGGAGACTTTCAGGCAGGGGCTGTTTTGGCTGGCGCTACGTTGTAAGCGCTGTAACTTCACCATTTTTCAGAAGCAAGCAGCATAACTTTTGGAGACGTCCCACGTCCGGCTCACGTACCACGGCCACCTGCACGACTATGAAGGTGAGATTCAGCTACAGCACCAGAACGCCTCTGTGCGTACACACACACAGAGTCACCCTCGTTCCTTACTAAGAGAAGCACTTGTGGCTCTAATTTCAAGGTAATGCCAAAAAGTGTTGCTTCTACTCCCAAGACCTGCAGTCACAGTTATGCTGGAGAGAAGCGTGACTTTAGTCAGTTGTTGGAGTCAGCATCCATAAGGCTATCTGCTTGCCAAGCATCTCAGATAATTTCCTGCTGGGTGAGGAAACAGCCTTTCTATGGAGCAAGAGTAACTGAACCACTACAGAACTAACGTATTGATACTAAGACACTAAGAAGTCTGCTGCCCAGGCAGCTTTTCTGAGTGCAGGGACTTATTTGCCTTGTCCTTGGTAGGACCATTCTACTATCTTTTTGATGTCAGCTGGTTACTGTGCTGAGTTTGGTTTCAAGACTTAAAACTTGTGTTGACTTCAGTGGGAGTTGGACCAATATCAAACTTTTTAAAACTGATGTCTGAAATGCACCTCAAAATTAGAAAAAGTTTTCGAAATAAGGCAAATGAGAACAGAGCCACGTTGATGTCTCTTCCTTGCAGTTAGATGGCTCTGCACACAGCCTTGAAGCATACTTGGGTTATGATTTTGGCTTGGTTTTATAGCTCTTAGCTTAGTAGATATATCCTCTCATCACTCAACAAAGTTGAATTCTGTACAGAATTTTCTGCTAGCTTTAGGATTTTAGATAATTTTGTGGAATCTGAAAATGGAGGAACCCAAACTCTCACCTCTGAGTTTTCTTGGGGAATCTGAAAGTGCTGAACTTGCTAATCAGTGTTTAAGAGCTTTTCACTGTCATCGTGATGAGCAGGAAACAAACTTTCACCAAGACCTAAAGTAGCAGAAGCAAAGTTCAGGAGAGCACAGAGTTTTTTCTTCAGGTTCAAAACTGAAAAGAATGAAAAAGGCTTTGACTTACCTGTCATTTATGCTGTCATTATATATATAAACCATAGAGCACAAACTCATACTAAAGAGGAATTCTCAAAGCTCATTACACGGTACTTGCAAATGAGTCTTTGATTTCTGGAGTTGCCAAACACTGACTGAAATCCTGACCCACCAGCACACAGCCTGCATAACTAGGACGTACACTGTGGAAATCAACAGGAGAGAGGTTTTTTAACTCCCTAAGAGTTAAGAGAAACAACAGAGCCACTTTGGACGAAACCATTCAGTAACTGCATCTCTAATATCTCAGGCACATTTTTTTCCAGTGCAATGGCAAGCATGGTTATGCACCTGCTGCGTCCTAACCTTTATTTCCCTGGCCCTGAGAAGACCCTATTATAGTCATGCTCCATGAGGTAAAGTGTGTGTCTCCCTGTGCAACCAGCCCAGTGCCTGCAAGTCTCTGCCTAGGTGTTCAGAGAGATTTGAGAAGCTGCACAGCACATTGCATCTGTCTGAAAAGACTTACATTCCATCGTTTTCTTTTTTGTAGAGATTTGCCTCCAAACCCTCAGCTCCCTGCCACGTTGCTACTTATCAGCCCAGTCCTGATGAGCGTTTGTGACACTACCCAGGAGGGCAGAAGCATTTCACTGGGACCCTATTCTCTAGCAAGGCTGTGGCATGTGCAAGCACTAGTTATGCATTACTTGGGCCAGTTAAAAGGCAGTTCTTACGCATCTTGAATTCAAAGTGAAAAAAAGCAGCTAAACAGTAGCAAAAAGGGAACCGCAGCGTTAAAGACGAGTTGGGAGGAAAGGGAGAAAATGAACACTTTAATCTGGAAGTGCTTTTCCAAAGCGATGTCATCTGAACACAGAGTATTAAATCCTCTGCTAACGTACACTGGCATAAATCAGTTGCCTTGAAGCACTGTAGCTGCATTAGATCTGGCCTGGAGCTTCTTGAGTCTTCTCTTGGTCATCAGATAATGTGCCATTAGTTACTTCTGACGTCACTTGGACGCCTTCATTTATTTCCCAGAAGGCAAAAACTGATAGAGACTTACATGACCAAATAGGCACCCTCCATGTGATTTACCTCTCTGTGATCACTGAACACTCTGTGTATGAGCTTTGTCAGACTGAACTGCCATAAAGCTTAATAGCTAAGTGAGACTTTACAAGTATCTAATTGAAATGAGGAGGAAAACCTTCTGCAGTCTCAACAGGGAACTGTCCAAGGTTATAGCTTTGGTGTTTCTCTTAAGATGTACCTGCATGGTTCTTCTATTTGTGTTTGACTTTTTTCCACAGCTAAATAGGCCCATACTGTGTGGGCTATTTACAGAGCTCTGCATCATCAAAGCTGTCTCTAATAGCTATGCTGAGAATGGAAATGGATTTATGCAACTTAAAATACTCCAGAAGAACTAGCAACTTACAGCCCAAGGGGGGAGAAATAATCCTATTAGTAAAGCTCTGCAGCAGATTCTGTAGACAACAGGTGGGATGTCCATCACCAGGTACTTCCAAGAGGAGACGAAGAGAATGTGACCACCAGCAAGCATATCATCAGTGGTGTTTAAGTATGCAGTCTCTCCCACTTTGTGAAGGAAAAATGGTCTGGATTCCCTGTGATCCTATCTCAGCTGTATTTTTTTTTTGTAATGGATAAGGCCTAATTTATTCCTTTAATCCGAAGCTGATTTGAGGAACTACAGGCTCCTCAAAGGTAAATCACAATTAATTTTGTGGTGGTTTTCTGCATTAGTAATTACATGTGGAATTAAAACAAGCCTTTCATCAATTATACATAGTTATTTGTTTGATTTCTAAAGCTCTTGACATTAAGGGTATAAGTAATCTAATTAGCCTTTTGTACAAGAAACCTTTCCTTTCTTCTAACGAGGATAGTGCACTTTCATTATTATAGCGCTACCAAGCCAGGCCACGAATTAAGTAAAACCTAATGCAGTTGGTTGGCAGCATTAACGTGGTATTTCCACTTAACACAAGGACGTTAATGGCCAGGTTTGGGGAATGTGTTCTTACAAAGTCATGGAACAAAGTGCTTTTCTGTTGAGCAGGGCAGCAAGCATCTGGCATACCCTGTGTACTTACAGGGTCTGCTTACAGGCTTGTCTCCAAAGTACCTTTCTTCTGTGGTGCCCTAGAGGGCAAACAGTGGTGATGTTTCAAGGCTGGTATTCCTGATACTGGGTACCTGACTATCCAGCCTGTGAAGAAATATACCATCACACACTGTTGTGGGCACAAAGAGAAGTTGATAACATCTCAGTGACCTCTGACAGTAGTTCGCACATCCTTTTCTGAGATAAGTCGTTCACTATAATAGTTGGTTACCGAGTTTTTTTTCCTTAAACATACAGTGGAACAAAAGTAGCGCCTTGTTCTTGTCCTCACAGTAGATACTTGCAAAGCATATCTTAATTTTCTTTGGGTTATACCATTTTTCGTAGTTTAAAAAGTCCATATTTTGTTCCTGCTGCCCCCTGTGAATAATGTAGAGAATGGATTTCATGTCATCCTCAGCCTTGGAACTCCCTTATGCCCCACCAACTGCAAAACAACTTCAATTTCATTTCCAACTCCTAAGTAGAAGGCAAAATACACTGATTTGCAATAATTTATAATGCAACCCTCTAATAATTATTTCATAAAATAGACTATTGTTTCTTGAGCTGTGAAGTTAAGGACTGGTCTATCAAGAGATGAAGTTGTGCTGTAGGTTTACAACTCCAAACCATGGGTTTCAAAGCATCTGGCTTAGAGTTCTGAATTTTAAAAGACCTTACACAGTCTGACACAGCCCAGAGTGCTCGGGCAGGGTTGTATCTCAGAGCTTTCAATCTAAATAAGTGAAGGAGAGAGGACTGAAGCTGAAGGAAGGAGCTGTGTTTGGGGTTTTGGGTGGATCAGGTGGACCAGAGCAGGCTGGAGATTCCAGCTCAGCATGCAACTGGCCATTCTGTAAGCAGGCAGCAGGTAACCTGAGGGCAGAGCTGATGATGTAGTCAGAGTTTAAGTTACCCAGAACAGTGAGGTTATTTTCCTTGATTCTGCCCATGCTGCCTTGTAACAGTTCTGTACGGGAGGTTAGCATTCACCCTCCTTTTCACACCAACGGTAAGCTGCTGAGGGGTCTTGCCTATAACACGGAGTGCATTTTAGAACTTTGAAAAGTAAATATAATCAATCAGGAAATGCTTACGTAAAGCTTCCCATTTGGGGCAACATTTTCTCTTCCTACTTAACCTTTTTTTTATAAGTGTGAAAATATTCTGATGTGATAATATGATTCATAGTATTCCTCACTAAGCTGTGATTTTAACCTTCCTCCTGAATGAGCAAAGCTAACAATTAAATATTTTAATGAATCTATTAAGTCAAATATTTGGCATAGACAATTCAACATTGTCAATTCAATTCTGATAATTCAACATTGAAAGAAGACTTTTGTTTTCTCTTGTTGTCTTGCTTCGCAGTAATTATCAGAATACACGAAGAATGATTGACTCACCCATTTGGCAGCCACACCAAAGAATGACTAAAGCTTTGTTGATAATCAAAATTTAGCACTGATTCAAGCAAACAACTGTTTTCACCATTAAAAGCCACATATGCATGAACTCTTTCACACATGTATTTCTCTGTGACCCTAAAAGCACTGGGACAAGAAAGCACATAGGAAGTGAGCTGGCATTGCTCTAAAGGTTGTAAAGATGTGTCAGCTGGAGACTACTGCTGTGCATTTCCATGAGATACCAAACACCACTGTGCCACTTCTATAAAAACTGGAAGACTCTTATTTGGGTACCTTCAAGAAACCAACATTTGACCTGAACTTGTAACTGTCCCACATGGAATCATAGAATCATTTAGGTTGGAAAAGACTTTTAAGATCACTGAGAGCAACCATTAACTTAGTTCTACCAAGCCATCAGTAAACCACGTCCTCAAGCTCCGTATCTACAGGTTTTTTAAATCCCTCCAGGTTCAGAAGGGGTGCACATTCAAACCACAAAGAAATCTGATTTATCTGACTAGCTTCTCTTTGGGCAGTTACTCCAACACAATGGCAGAAAGGAGTAGGTTTGAGTTTCTGACCTCTCACATCTTTCAGGAAGCTGGTTTAAAGCTACAGTCAGCACCAAGGCTGCACACACCTCTTTTTTTGTTCGATTTCCTTGTCTAACGTGAGGCTCTTTCAGCTTTCCTAGATAACAGGGTGGCTTGTTCTGCTATACCAATGCACATAAAGAACGGCTTGAAGAGAGAGGCTGAAGATGTGTTGTCCTGCTCTTAGCCTTCGATATTCACTGGATGTTTCAAGCAGGCATTTCTACTCTTGCTGTGTTGTCCTGCAGGCTTCAGGAGAGATGGTTTTTCCAGTGTTTACAGGGAGCTTCTCATCCCTTTTATTGAATCCTTCCTTTAAGTCTCTCTTTCCTTCACCAGCAAGACAAAGCTGACAACTGTTTGACACCTGGCTGCCACTGCCATTCCCTCTCCATCATGAAGTGGTTGCTGCCCATCATCCTGGAGGCCCTGACTCTCATCTCCCTCACCATCACGTGTCTGCACAGTTGGAAAGACAAATTCCACCTCCCTCCCAGCTTTACACTCTGGACCTGGGCAGCGCCCGGTGCAATGGCACCCCAGGCAGCAACACCACAGCTCCTGGGATGATAGTGCCAGCCCTGTCTGAAGAAAATCAGAGCCAGGCTCTTAAAATGCAGAAAAAAGATCTATCTAAATCTTTCATCAAGCAGGGATTACTGGTGATGTTTGAATTCGTCATTCTTTGGACAGAGACCTCAACACCCAGCCCATTCAAAGGCCATGAGACCTACTTTTGACTGGAGCTCTGTAACTGAAATTTGAGCTGAAGTGAAGTACTTTTCAGTAAACGTTTTGTTGATGAATTCCTCCCTTGGGAAGAAGAAATAGGTGGAGAAAGCTTTTATGAATTCAGTTCCTATTTATCATGTAGTGGTGACCAAAGGGGGAAAGATGGGAAAATCAAAACACTTCGACATTTAGTTGACATTTGTTTTGAAAATCGCCAAACAGACGCTAAATCAAAACAAACTTTCTGCTTTTGAGTCAAGAGAAACAGTCACAGGTTAGGAAACCTGCTCCTTATTCTACTGAGAAAACACATCCACTTTGAGTCAACCCAACATTTTTCTTGGATGTCCAAACTTAGCCACTGATCCAAAAGTCCCTGCTTATTTAGGCAGTTGTAATTGTAGCCCCATTCCTCTGCTAGTTTCCAGAAGCAGAGCCCTTAGGAGGTTTCTGTTGGTGCATAAAGGAGATTGTTTCATAGGCCTGATTATAGAAGAAATTACATCAGTTAAAGAAAAAAACCCACCGCCATGTCAAATATAAGAATGTAAATTTAAGTTATTATTTTAGTCATCCTAGTTGTAGACCCTGTTTCAGCTATATGGGCCTTAAGCAGACCAGGCGTTCCTCCACTGCTGCACTGTAGAGCTAAATGAAGACTAAATGTTTGAGGAATCATTTATCAACAACAGAAGAGAAGAACTTTTCAAAGAGGGTTTAATCCTTTCTTGCACAAAATGTTTTTTTCCTGTAACTAGTGAAAAGGGTATTTTTGCTACAAGTAAACTGTTTCCAAAACCCAAATTTTATTGGCAGAAGCGATACCTATCACCAACTGCACGAAACCCCGTATCCTCAAAGGTAATCCAGTTAATCTCCAAAATGTACTGTTTTTTCTGAATTTTACCCTGTTACATTAAAGAAGCCTTTTTTACAAAGCATGCACTTGTTCAAATGTAAGCCTTGGGAACAATTCTGGAGTAGCAAAAGCCATCTTACATTGAAAGGAAGTTTGGAGACCAAGAGAGTTTGTAAATCACCGTAAGAAGAAATTGTGTCATGCACTATTGAGGGTTCTTTTACTACAATTAAACTGGGGTGAGGGGCAATTATTCTGATTCTGGAAAACAAAGAAGATGCTTTTAACAACTGATTCAGATCCTATTCTCACTCCAATTTGTAGGACTAGTAAGCACTTGACAATAGCTCAGTAACGCTGCCTGGATGAGACACCTGTCGCACTGGTAACTGTACTGCAGCCTCTTTGTCTTCTGACCCTAAACCAGTTTTGTGCTTCTGTTGCCAGCAATCAACAGACACACTAAGTAGCACCAATAAAGCAAATATTAACTTTGACTGTTCGTCCAGCTGCAGCCGATTGCAGTGACTGACTATTCTGAGAAACATGAAAAACATTAAATACTGAAATATTTCTACTCGCACATACTTGTGTGGATTGTGTGGGAAAAGGAATTAAATCTGGTTTTGAGAAAGGAAAAAAAAAGGAAGGAAAGGTGGGGGGAAGGAAATGTTGCAAAGCTCAGACCTAGAAGAAAAGCAGAGTGATCATTATTGAAGTTTCCTATTTAAATCTTTCCCCTTCTACCACAGAAGTTCACTGCAACCTCGTTTGTCCCCTGTAGCTCTTTTCTTGCCCTCTTAGCTATATTAGCTGGTGCTTGGGGAAGCAAACCTGATATCCTGAGGTGTGGTGTCAGGCTTCCCAATTTCTGCTGTGGTTTGCACCGTTTGAATGCATTCCCTGTCCACCTTTGGCTTTGGTTTCAGGCACTGAGAAGGAAGGGGGCATCAGTTGAGCTGCTGTGAATTGATTTGAGAACTTAACCAAGTATTGCTTGTCTCCCACTTTTGCTGTTCTGCCTCAGGGTCAAACATCATCGATATATAAAAAAAGAAGACATCACAACGTGAGCTATGTCTTCATTAGACATGAGCACCTGGTGAACTCCTACCTATCAAAACCAAACAATTCTCAGCATCATCTTTCCCAATGAAACCTCTCATGATTAGTTTTTGTGTTTGTTTTAGATCCACATTCTGAAGTATTTATCTAAGACACACTGTTTTAGTAGTGACCATTATTCCCGTCACTACGCGTAGTACTTCTCAATGGGTTTACACTCTTGTGGTTTTTGTATCTGGTCTGCATTAAGTCAAGTTCCCCATTCGAGCTAGTACTAGTTGCTTTATTTAAGAGAAGGTTCAAAGTGAGCTTCACTTGCACTTCTCTGCTTGTTCTGTCCCACTTGCGCTACTGCTGTATTCTGCAACCTGCTTATGAATTTGAGATCTACCTAATTATTCTGAACTACTTAAGAATTTTGCATGCTTGCAATGAGTATGAAGGGAAGAGTCAAAATGAAAATACAGAATGAAATACAAGAATTCTGTTGGAGCACACTAAGCTTTTTGTAAGGACTGCATGGGGAAAGGAGCATAGACTGTCTCCTTCAAATAGCTACCGATGGCACCTGAAGTTTTGTCTGACATGGAACTGGACTAGACATTCTACACCTTTACTGTAAGCATGGCCCACGACCCTGCAAACACCATTGCTTCCATGACAAATCAGCACTCCCTTGGTTCCAGTTTCCTGCATTGCACAAATAAGTCTTTATATTAATTGTAGAATGACTTAGGTTGGGAGGGACCTTAGAGCTCGACTCCAACCTCCTTGCCATGTCAGCAGTAACTAGAATCCAGGGAATCTAATAAAAACGGGCAATATAGTGGTAACACAATCCTGTTGCTTGCTTGGAGGCCAGCGTTGCCTGCAGGCAGCTGTACTGCTGTTATTATTTTGAGACTGGCGGGACGACTGTCCTTCGTGCACTGAGACAATTACTTTCCCTGCTGAAGGGTTAGCCCTTTCCTCATCCTCTTACACATTGTCGAGCAGCTACATAAGAACAGTAAGTGTCAAATCCGTTAAAACAAGTTTGCACCTATAATTCTGTGCTTTACTTGTTGTCAACTTAATGGAAGGGCTGACTGCTGAAACAATGTGCAGATGACCATGACAGAAAGTCATTATTTATTTTCATTACTTAAAATAGAAGTACCTGCAAGGCTCAGCCAATAATTCCTATTGCAGGACCCAAAGCTTTGAGTGACACAGCTGTCAGCTAAGTGCAAAGACAGACATGGAGATGCTGTGCAGCAGGCTCAAGTGGGAGTAAATTCAAGTCTGGGACTACTTGTGGCTATAGATGCATTCATGGATTGGTGCAGCAGAGGATTGCAAGACTGCACAAGAAAAAGACATTTACAGAGAAGAGAAGGACATAGTCTAGGGAGTAATCACAGCAGTTAAATGATATGTAATTACTTGGGCAAAGCACACACTTCAGGTGGCCCCTTGGTTTCTGCTCATTCTTCTCCAGTAACACACGCAGTAAGGAATGAGGTAGATATTCAGTGCAGTCATGGCATGGAGAAAAATATTTCATTTTCATTTACCACTGTGATCATCTTCATTCCTGCCTACTCACCTCTGCAAGTTTGTAGAGTATCTTAAGAGGAACATTTGCTTATCAGTCATTATCTTCCTGCTCATTTAGCCAGGGTTCTGATGGAAGAAGGGCTCGAACCCGAAAGAAGTAATTTAAGTTTTAGTTTATAGAAGAAACACTCCCCAGATGGGAGTTTCCTAAGAAAGATCCATGTTGGAGTCCCCCACCACAGCAGACAGCCTAGCATGTATCAATGGAATAAACTCCCTTCCTCAGTTATCAGAACTTGCTGGCATCTTGTATCAACACTTAAACAAAGAATGAGTGCCAAACATCATATGTAAAGCATTTAATTTTTTCACAGTCCTTGTCTTATCTCTTTAGAAGTATTTAATTGATAGAGGTACTTCAATTCTTTCATGTTTTTGTATCTTATGATTATTGCAGTACTTTTCCTCAACAGAAGGACAACCAGTGTTTGCACAGAAAGACAAAGCTACGAGGAGCAGGTTGTTCACATGAACATTTATGTAATTAGTGGTGCGGCCCCTGGCTATGAGTGTGCTATTACACAATAGGACTTCGTAAAGACATTTAACAAGTGCCACCGGAGAGCTCCCTAAACAAACCTCCACACATGACAAATTAAACATACAATTCAAAAACAGAAACAGTAGAAGGTTAATAGAGTTTTATGGGAAAAGAGTCCTCTGGTTTGTTATACAAATCCCTGAGGAGTGACGGAACAGAAGAAACTGCTTGATAAATGGATATAACATTTCTATCCTGGAATAATTCAGTGACTCATGAACTCACCTGAGATACCACATACCAGGGTTCACAGCATTACCATGCCCTGTTCTGACACAAGCTTTGAACGTGTTTCTTTTTGGCCAGTGAAAATGCCCTAATCAGTAGCCATTTGGCGCTCTGGTCATCACCTCTGGTTATTCTGGCAGTTACAGGATTTTAAGAATGATTGAGATTTCATGAATAGATTAAATGAGTGCTTTAGTGAACAAACATTTTTGTCTGTAAAGGTATTACCAAAAACTGTCATCAGTTCTAACCCCAGTGACAGTGAGGGACTTTGGAAACAGGGTGTGTGGAGAAGTTGTGCTTTCCACATGCACATCCTGCAGCAGCCCCAGGCTGGCAGTGCAGCCCACTCCTGCAGCAGAAGGTCTCTGCTTTGCAGAAAGCCCTTGTGAGATGGTAGCCAAATGGCTTTGGGGTACAGCTTAGAGAAAGCAGCAGGAGCAAACCTAAAGAAAACATCTCATGAAGATTAGTACCAGACAGGTACTAATGATTCCATCCCAGCTGGTATCTGAGATGCAAGGGACTGTAGAAGAGAAAAATACCTCGTTCTTTATTTGTAGGTTAAAAGATTCAGAGATCTTGAGACTCTGTGATTTGGATTTAGGTTTAAGAGAAACAAGGCTGGAGGGAAGACGTCATTGAGACTGAATCGTAGCAGGACAAGCATCAAAAAGGGTGGCTGCTGTATGAAAATTCCTGTGGGCAGAGGGAAAAGCAGAAAGCAGTCAAAGTGAAATTGCCGCATGTGCACCAACAGAACTTCAAGCGTGAGCGATAGGTGCACGGGGGGGGGGGGGAATAAGCTTTTGTTGGAAACTGGAAAACTAGAGTCTTCATGGAAGGTTTAGCCTCAGGATTTAAAAAAATGAGAGCAGAGGAAAATGAGAAAGTATTTGAAATAGGAGGAAAGAACTTGCAGCACTTTCTTTCATTAAATAAATAAGAAAAGCAAGGCGTAGGAAAAGATAAGGAATAACACATGTCTACATTAATAATAAATTAATCTTAAAAATATTATTACAAAAGGATAAGAGCAGCCTAGAGATAAATTTTTGTGAAGATCTGAAGACTTAAAGCTCTCACTCTCTGGTCTGGAGTAAAGGCAGATCCTAAGCTCGTGTCTGCCTATTTAGATAGCTCTGTGTCATCACCATAAAAATGACTTTTCACTCGACCTGAAGGCAAACAGGATTGGCTTTTACTGCAACAGGAAATGCTGGGATTGATTTTGCAGTGACTCAAAGGCTGGCAACAAGAAGTTTTATCCTGTCTTAGTCAGGGGCCAACAACTTGGGACAAGTGTATAAAAGTTCATCGTCACTGCGATGAGTGTCGCAATATTCATACCACAGCTTATTCACAAGGTATCTTTATTCCAAGATCACCAACAACCAGAGTTGGGGTCAAGGAGCGGGGTCCATTATACACACACAGTACCTCCTGAAGCAGGCTACTGGATTCTCAGCACCAATTCAGCTCCACTGAACTGAAGGAGTGAGGCTGTCACATCAGCAGTTGCTGCTGCAAAACCATAAACTGAAGCTAAAGCAGTAACTTTTGTCCACATGAATATTGATTATTAAACTGAAAAAAACACACCCAGGGATCATGTGACACATGCAAGCAGCAGCTAACCATCACTGTGGTCTGTCAGCCCAGAAAGGCTGCAACCATCCAGACCAAAGCAATGCCACGACAGCAGGATGACTATGAGCCAGCAATGTGCTCTTGTGGCCAAGAGGGCCAACAGCATCCTGGGGTGGATCAGAAGGGGGGTGGTTAGCAGATCAAGAGAGGTTCTTCTCCCCCTCTACTCTGTCCTGGTGAGAGCACACCTGGAATATTGTGTCCAGTTCTGGACCACTCAGTTCAAGAGGGATGTGGAGCTGCTGGAGGGNATCGAGTCCAACACCCCTGCTCAAGTAGGACCACAGAACCTTGGGAAGGTCACACAGGAACGCATCCAGACGGGCCTTGAAAGTCTCCAAAGAGACTCCACAAGTTCCCTGGGGAGCCTGTTCCATTGGTCTGTAACCCTCACAGAAAAGAAGGTTTTTCTCATGTTGAGGTGGAACTTCCTGTGCTCCACTTACATCCATTAACTTATACCCAGTTACTCTTGTCCTATCAGAGGGTGCAAGTGAAAAGGGATTGTCTCTTTCTTCTTGACACCTAGCCCTCATATATTTTTATACAGTAATTAAATCCTCTCATAGTCTTCTCCTCTCCAGACTAAAAAGCCCCAGGTCTTTCAGTCTTTCCTCATAAGATAGGTGCTCCTGTCCCTTAATCAGCCTTGTAGCCTCCACTGGACTCTCTCAAGCTGATCTATGTCCATCTTCATCTGGGGAGCGCAGAACTGGACACAATATTCAAGATGTAGCCTCACTAGGGCAGAGTAGAGAAGGAGGAGAACCTACCTTGATCGTCTGGACACATTCCTCTTAATACATCTCAGGATGTATTGGCCTTCTTGGTCACAAGAGCACATTGCTGTCCTACAGATAACTTACTCTCCACTAAAACTCCAAGGTGCCTCTCCATGGAGGTGATCTCATTACTGTCATCCACATTCTTAGAGACAACCTCCTAAATGAACCACTCCATCATTTTTCTGGGTTTGGAGGTGAGACTGACTGGTCTGTAGTTGCCTGGATCTTCCTTCTTACCCTTTTTGAAGACTAGAGTGACACTGGGTTTCCTCTAGTCCTCAGGTACCTCTCCTGTTTGCCATGATTTCAAAATGATGGAGAGTGACAGAGCAACAACATCAGCCAGTTCTCTCAACATTCTTGGATGGATCTCATCATGGCCCACAGACTTGTGTATGTTCAACTTGTAACCCAGTCCTCACTGACTATTGGAGAGTCTTGCCTCTAGGGTGTGGAGTTCACAAGGGCTGGTGTTAGGAGTAAAACTGAGGCAAAGAAGTTATTCAGCAATTCTGGGTTCTCTGCATCCTCAGTTATCAGGGCTGCCACCCCATTCAGCAGTGGCCCCACGCTTCCCTGATTCTTCCTTTTACCACTAACGTATTTGTAGAAGTCCTTACTGTTGTCTTTAACGTCTCTGGCCAGTTTTAGTTCAAAAAGGCTTCGGCTTTTCTTATAGCCTTCCTGCATGTCCTAGCAGCTTCCCTGTAATTCTCTCACCTGACAAATCCCTTCTTCCATGAGCTATAGATTTCTTTCTTACAACAAATTTCCTTTAGGAGCTCACTGCTCATCCATGTCAGTCTCCTACCACATCTACTCGATCTTTTACACAATGGAATACATTTTTCTGGGCTTGGAGAAAGTGGTATTTAAAACTGACCAACTCTCTTGAAGTCCTTTAGCCTCCAGAGTTTTAGCCCGTGGGATTCCTGCAAATAAATCTTTGAAGAGTGGAAAATTAGCTCTGCAAAAGATGTGAGCTTTTGGAGCACCACGTACCTGTGCATTGCGCTTGTATATCCCATCGCCACTCTGAACATCTCTTTTCCTGTATTCATTGTACGTCAACTACAAGTGCACAAATCTGGTTTATTATGGGATGGCTCTGATACAAGAAAAATAATTTAAAAATATTTTCTTCTAGAACTAGCTGTCAGAATGTTTTCCAAATCCTTGTAAGCTCTGAAGCCTGTCTCTTGAAAAGCAAAGAGAGCTTTCAGAAAGGTTTGTCCCAAGGCAGGTAACAGCATGAAAAGTTTCAGCCAACCAGTTGCTTGCAGTTTTATTAAAATTAATTTCAAGAGGTACCTTTAAAACTTCCATTTCCCCCTAATCCTGCGTGAGCAAGTTTGCACAAGCCCAATACTTTCTTGCCACACCTCTGCCATCCACAGAGAGTACCTGTATGCCATTTCCTTTTCTCCTACCCGTCATGCCTGGTCTGTGACAGGCTATCAAACCACCTGCACTATCCCGCTGTCAAAGAACAGAAGGAACAAGATTAGTTGCTTGGACTAAATAAACAAGGACACGTCAAATACGTGGGGAAGTTGAAGATAAGTATTTTCATCGTCAGTTTTTCACTGTTTCCAAAGACTTACCCTTGAGAAGGTGAATCACTAGGTCTTACAAGCAGGTTAAAGGGAATTTCAAATTCTGCCTTTGAATCATGAGTAGCAGGTTGACTTCGCTGATAGCTACTGCGGCCCCTCTCTTCTCTACCCCCTTCCCGTTTTAGAGACCTACTTGCCATAGTCTTCATAGGCAAGTTTTCTCCTCTCTGCTTTCTCCACGTTTTTCCACACCACTCAAAGCACATTCAAAACAGCATGGGCGAGTGCTTGCTTTCAGAAAACAAATCCCCGTAAACCATATTGCTTAACCCAAGGTAACATTTGGGGTTGTGCTTTGTACAGCTGATGCTCTTAGCCCAGATCTCCATATCCATCTGAGAAGATTATGACACCCCTGAAAAATCTCATTTACCTCCCAAGAACAATTTCAGAGCTGAATCAACTACTATATATATATATTTTTTAATATTTAATTTCTGGGAAGACCAAGGCAGACTGTTTAATACCCTGGTAACCAAAGCATTTTGTTCCATGGAAATCTCTGCAGTGCTGCCCTGTCTAGGTTCCTACATCCAGCTTATCAACCTTCCAGCCTGGCATGGAAAACAGGTTAACTAAGGTCTGTCACATGCTGCTTGTTCCCATCTCTCTTCCCTGCCTTCCCCCAGCTCTGCCATGACATGCAGCAGGAGTGCCTTGGTTTGGTATTTTTTGCTGGAGAACACAGTGCTCTGTATTTGTGCTGTAGGTTGGATGAGTTGCTTTGTTCTTGGGATTTGTTTTGTTGAAAACTGCAACTTGTAGAAGAAAATGTTTCGCTGCACTGGAAACTGACCTGGAGGCTTTGCCGACACCTCAGCAGAACTGGGAAACAGGTTAACTGAAAGCCTCTAAGACAGTCCAGTGCTATTATTACTAAGGGTCATATGAGCACGGCTGCTTTGCAAGACGCAGGAGCTACCTTTGTGCTGGCTCTGCCGGTGCCTCCAGCACTGTGGAAGAGTATAGATGCACAGAGCCAGGTACATTTCACCACAAAAGCAACATCAGAGACTCATAGAATGCTTTGGGTTGGAATTTATGGCTGATTTATGTTTTACACACTAGTTAGATCAGTGGGTCTTGTAGCCCAGGATGGCATTCATGGTATCAAGGAGTTTAGAAGTGATGAGCAGTTTCTTCCCTGCTTTGACCATCTCGACTGTAGCTGTCTTTAGCCTTCTGTAGCTTTTCTATGTGAGAGAAAATCCACCCTTGATATTTGGTTGGACGAGATGATATCCAGTGGTCCCTTCCAATCCCTGCCATTCTATGATAGACCTTTAAAGATCATCATCTCCCTTGAGCAAAGACATCTGCAACTAGAGCAGGTTGCCCAGAGCATCATCCTGCCTGACCTTGAATGTCTCCAGGAATGGGGCCACCACTTCCTCCCTGGGCAACATGTCCAGTGTTTCACCATCCTGACTGTAAAAAACTTCTTCCTTATATCCAATCTGAAACTACCCTCTTGTAGTTTAAAACCATCAGTTTCTGTACTACCACAACCGGCCTTGCTAAAAAGTCACTCCCCAACTTTCTTGTAGGCTTCCACATCATGCAGGGCAGCAGCCAGACCAGCTGTCAAGCTCCTTGCAGCCCTCCTAACAGCCCCACTACTTTTGGTCTCCACTGGAACGTTCATGCTACAGGAACACATGAAGTCCAGAGCATAGTGAACGGCGGCAGAGGACATGTGGTGGGGAGAGAGCTGGGCACTCTGTTGCATGACAGAGTCATATCCTTTAAGAGCAAAATAAGGATATCTGCATTGGCTCCTATCACAAAACTTTGCCACCATTTGATTTCTGAAGTACGCGGAGGAGCTGGGAGGGAATCTGCATGTTAAAAATGAGGGCTCACAGAATGATTGCTATGTAAAATGTGGGTGCAGCAAGAGGATCAATCACTCCTACCCCTCCAAGCGCTGGTGCTGGAGGGGTCTCACTTGCTGTGCAGCACATTCAGGTATTTTGTTAACAATGAGGGGCCCATTTAATAGGGTTGTTGCTGTAACAGCTTGCAAAGTTGAACAACAACTCACCTCCAGAGATTCCTAACCAAGCTCTGTTACAGTTTAGTGTTGCTCTGGGAAAACCTGAGCAGTTTCCTCCAGCAGACTGTTAGCAGAAATTCCTTTTCCTCTTTCACTGCTGGCTGGGACACAGGGCCCCCCTGCCCATACCCTTCTCTCCCAAAATGCTCTGTATGAACTCACCCAGTTCCCAGTGCTGATAAACCAGTGTATTTTCCGTACAGTGACCTAAAATCCCTTTTCCTCCTCAACTCCTCAGCTTTAGCACCTTTTCCTTGCATTAAGATAATAAAAGTTTTCACTTGCCAAAGTGAAACTGAACTCTCCATCCTCTGAAAGCCATCTGTGACATCTTTCTACCTCACATGGCAGTACCACAGGGCACCAGCTCCACTCTGCTCTTGTAAGATACCCTTCGAGGCATCTTCCTGCAGATGACTGAATGTGAGCTCCCAGTGTCTGGAGGCACAACCTACAGTGGCAGACAATTAAACTACCAAGCAACACAGTAGGGGTTTCAGTACAGACCTGCAAGGTTTCCTTGGCCTAAGGGTGTGTGGGCCTCGTCAGAGATGAAAACAGAGGTTTATGTTCCCAGTGGTCAAAGCAGAGGATGGATTCAAAGACAGTTTACCAAGACTATCTGAAGAGTAAACATGCAGTTTATGCTAGAGAAACACAACGAGGAACACCACCATGTGGCCACTAGGCATACTCAGTAGGCAGTTAGGTAGGCAAGTACCTATGCAAGATGGGGACCACTGAGCAGCTGTCCCCACAGCTACCCCTGTCAGGAAGTGAGATCATCAATACTGTCTCTACAAGCCTACAAATTGTATAGACTGTTGCACCGATAGATGTTCCCTTCCCGAAAGCCTCTGTGCAAATTTATTTAGGTAGAGAGTGGCAGATACCCTTGCCTCACTTACTCTTTCCTGCCTAATTCATGTGGCCTCTCTTCACCTCAAAATCCTGAATGCAGGTGGTGACTTCACTGAAGTTCCACCCAAACTCCTGAACTGCAGCCGTGCTTCCTAGCAAGGGAGATGCCAAAGATGCGACTCATGATGCAAGTTTCTGCATAGGCCACTGGTTTGCCTTTAGGAAGTCAGATCCCGGAGGGCTGTAGTCAAGCAAAAGGATGGCTTGTCAACAGGTGTGAACCTCTGTCAACCCGCACAAGAAACAGATCCCAGAGCAGCATTTGTTGTCCTCTGCAGGGGAAGCACATCCCTGCAGACATTTTTTTCTCTTAATATTCACAAAGACCCCGACCAGTTACATTCCTATTATTTCCACAGCTTGCCACGTTCATCACTTCCCCAATATCCCTCCCTTTACTCTCTCACAGGAGATGGATCCTTAGCATCATGGAACCACTGGACTTGCTTGTGTATCTCATCAGTACTTCTAGCAAAACCCTGTGCTCATTTGCTGCGTCTGCTCCACTGCCTCGTAAACAGCTTTCGCCTGCTTGTTTTAGGTAAACAGATCACTAGATCATTCTCCTGGAAGCTCCTATACACATGCTGCTTGGAGACTGTGACAGAGAAGCACCTGAATGAGGATGAGGTGAGAGTGGTCTCCGTTTCCTGATACAATTTACATTACGAATAGTTCATAATAGTTATCAATATCCCACTCTCATCCAGAGCTTTCCATTGCAAGAAATCAAAGCAATGATTCTGACTTTAGAGAAAAAGATTAACTGAGAGGTGGGATCTCAGTTAAGGTAACTGGGAGCCTCACCCTGCGGCCTCTGGCAAGATTCTAAACTATTTTTTGTAAAACACAGCCGAGCAGGAAAGCATGTGTCCCCTCAGAATGATGGCAGAAGGACTGTGAGCAGCAGAAGATGCTTTCTTTTCACTGGGCGTGTTTAGCATCAGCCTTAGAGCAGTAAAGCCAGACCAGCTTCTTCATACATGTCTCAGGAACCAAAGTCTGTGTTTAATGTGTGTTTTTCCTCTAACAAAACAACTCCAAAGCCATCCACCACTTTCTACGAGCACTGCCAAGCTGAGTCACTGTTATTACTGTCTTAAAGGGTAGGTGGAAGATCCTGTGGATCTTCACTGCTTCAATAAAAGGACTTTTTTTAACAAGCCGGTGTTGTCCTTTTGTTTTCCGCTCAGCATATGCGACGATGCCAGCTGACATAATCGTGATTAATGCGTTCGTTTCTGGGAAAGTGGTATTTTGTCTTATAGTCTTGACACAGACACACTGCAGTTCCATGCAGGAACAGATGCGTGGGATGAAACAAAACAGTTTCCAGCAGTGGTCTTCTAAAGTAATTGATTTTAACGGGAACATTCTTCTTCCACAGAGCTTCATCTTCAGAGGCACCAGAGTTTGCTGGGCAGGCACCAAAGCATGCATCCAGAACTTCTGTATCTCAGGCCTGCCAGGACAGCTGGCATGCGAGCAGGTGTGGCTGGTGGGTAAAAAGAAGTTGGCTTCCTTTGCAGAGAGAGAAGATGGTAAGGAGAAGGCACTCCTGTCTTGCTTGTCACAAGACAGACTGCTCCCAGCAGTGCTTAAACCAGTCTAGCCTTGGTCATCATCTCATACTGGTTCAGGTTTGCAACCTCATTTGCTTTCAGGCTGGAGTAAGCAACTGTATGAACAAAGACACTCTCAGGTGGTCACACATTCCGTCTCTCTTTATGACCATGACACACAAAGAAGAAAGGAAGATGAGAAAAGGGGGAGGAGGGAAAGACTTCTGCAGAGGGAGGTGGCATGAAACTCCTAATGATTCCTGCCCAACTCTCTTCAGAGATAAATGCCTCTGTTGCAGTGCCTCGGATAGCAGCTAGTTTAGCAACTACAACATGCCTCCTTCAGCACAACACTTGTTTCAGTGCATGCAGTATTCCAGCTCACCTTTCGCCTCTTTAAAATTCAAGTTAGCAGGTAAATACATGTTTACAGGACAGTAACACCATCCTGGACAAGGCAGCTTGTGTTAGAGTTGGGTTCAGCCTCACCACACCCACCAAGGTGCCCTCACAGCTACGCTTCTCACATGCCAGCATCAAGGGGCTGAGGATGCCTGGGGCATACAAGTAGTCTAGACTTTCTTGCCCTAGGGTATGTGCCACCCTGCCAAGACTTTGCCCAGACTGCTTAATCCTATTAAAGCATAGGATGTGAATACATTATAATCATTAAAAGAAAAAAGCTTGCTTTGTTCCTGTCATCTAAACCCCACAGCAGCAGATGCTGTAGGATAACCCACCATTATTGATCTCTGCAGGCTGGGCTTGCCATCCCCAGTTTCATTGCCTGAAGAAATCCTACAGTCTTGGTCTTTGCTCACAATCAAAGATAACAAGTCTAGGATTCCCACTCAGGACAAGTGCCAAAGGTCAAGCACAACGTATTGCCAAAGAGGATTTGCAAATAGGGGCCCAGCAGCTTTGTGTGCAGAAGGTCTGCCTGCGGCGAAGTCCATACTGGGCAGAGAGCCAGTTGTCACTGTTCCTGCACTGATCTTCTCACTATTAAGATACCAAACAAAAAAAAGTATGTCATCTTGTCCCTCTGCTCCCTCATGCTGAATGTTCCCTTATCTCTCGCTGTTGCTGTCAAGTTTACACACTCACATGAAAAGTACAGGACACAACCCTCAGGCTGGGAAGGAAGGGAAAAATTGGATGGTTGTGTAAGTCAGCAGACAGCTCTGGTCAGGAGCAGTAACCATGCATCAAGATGTAAGGAAAAAGTCTAGCAAGATGTGCTATAGAAACTCATGCAGATGTCTTCATGTGTGGAGGGTGCAGGAATCTCACAGCACGTGGAGCTCTTTTGCAGTATCCAGCTCGAGCATGGGTTTCAGGACTCCCAATGGGTTTAGATGTTCCCAACCTTAACGTGTTTCAGATTGAATCAAATATCTGAAACATGAAGGAATTTTCTCCTGCCAAATCTGCTTATTTTTAAGACACTTGTGCTGCAGTGCAGCATGTTGAGTCAATTAGATGTCACCTTACCAAGGAAGTGATGAAATCAGCATTGTTGCTTTCATTCATTCGACCCATAACGAGTTGAAGCAATTCCTCCCACTCGCACACCAAATACGCGGCTGTGTGTATCCAGGTAACCAGGGCTGGCACTGCAGAGCTCACTGCAGATGTGTGCCCAGGGATGTCTCTCCCTGGAGCTCAGGAAAGGACCGACAAGGAAGGGACCAACCCTCCTGAAGCAGTAACACACTTGCATCTACAAAAGCCAAAATGCCCACTTTCCCTAGAGAAGCCTGGTGAGGATGTCCAGATGCCAGACTGCTTTGCCACGTACATGGAGCTGGGCAACAGAAAATATGAAGGGAAGTAGGAGGACAACAGCATCAAAGGGAAGACAGACATATGCACATAACCAAGAATTAAAGTATTTTTCATTCCTTCATACATATTTCCTATCTTATTTCTCTGCATCCCCAAGTACTAGAGCATGACCTCCCTGTCTGCCAATAGCAAAAAGCCTGCCCCCCAGTAAGAACCATGAAACCTGTTATTTAAAGAACCTGCCAGCTCATTCTGCTTCTCTTCACCCTCAACCAATTGAGCTGTCATTCTCCCCTCCCCCTCAGTGCCTGTCTCGGGTAACTCCCCTTTAGAAGTAGGATCATAGGATGTTAGGGGTTGGAAGGGACCCAAAGAGATCATCGAGTCCAACCCCCCTGCCGGAGCAGGACAAACTGCCACAGACCTTTCCATGTGGTCTGCATCCGCTAACAGTTTACCTAAAGCAGAGACCCCATTCTCTATACCCGGGAATTTGGTTTCTAAAAAGTGTTGCTATATAAACCAAAACTTGAGTATAGCTTTTCTTTGTCCACAAAAAGCAACAACAAAAGCAACAATTACACAACATCTCCTCCACACAGACAATTGTGAGACGTTTTTAAGGTGTTTTTGTGTAGTCAGTTATTTCTTAAGAAGGTGCTTTCTGTGCTCTGAGGCAGCATTCGTGCTATCCCACATAGCCTTACTGTTGCTATGGAAATCATTCCTCCCTAAGCCGATGTGCAAATGCAGGTCTCATTGCCAAGTACAGAGGCTAAAGGTGTGCATGAGTCAAGTTATTTGCTGTATGTTATTCCTCTGCAGCCTTTCTGCTGCAGGGGGATAGGGGAGGAAAATTCAGTGTTTGTAATGAGAGCATCTGTAATTAGGGGCTCTGGGGACAGAGAGTGGTGCACTAGGAAGAATAGGTAGTCACAGGAAGGCCCTGGCTGGGGACTACAGTCAAGCACTGTCTAATCCAGGGGTCCTCAAACTTTTTAAACAGGAGGCCGGTTCACTGTCCCTCAGACAGTGTTGGGGACCGGGCTATAGTTTGTGCTGCCTGGCTTGTCTCCTGGAGGGAGAGACACCCTCCTCAGCCCAGCCACACAGTCAGCAGGAAATCATCTGCAGCTGCTCGGTTTCTGCCCCCTAACCCCCGGCAAGGGGGGGTAAATACTGGTGAGCAGCATTGGAGACCCTGGGGGGCCGTATCCGGGCCGGGGTTTGAGGACCCCTTGTCTAGTCATTCAGCTCCCCTGCTTTGGGTGCCACAGGATTTGGGCACAGGAGGTACACAACATAATTCATGGCATTTTTAAACAACTGAGGGGTTAAAAAATGGAAGTAATTCATAGAATCACCATCATGGATACAAGGCAGACAGTAGCCTGCCCTGCCTGTAGCCACTTGGACAGGTCAGTGATAGAACTAGGCTTTGGACAAGAACCTGCTGTTAGCTACAGAGAGTTAATGACCACAGAGCTGCTGCCTGGAGAGCCTGGAAGCAGAAAGGCCAAAAGTGAAACACAGCAGCGAAACTTGAGCTCCTTCATGTCTACCATATTTGCCAAATCTTACAGGTTTCTTACACCCTGACACCTACAGAGAAGTACCAAGGTGGATACTGGCCCATTCCCAATCAGAAGGCAGGTTGCTGTCAGTAAAGCAACCTCAGCCCTCTCACAACATAACAGAAACAGAAGTGCTTGCTGTCTCCAGGACCCAGCAGCCCTTTACCACCAGTGGAGCTGAAGCCCTTTGGCTAAAGATCACGTGCCAACAGATGCAGAACTCCTCTACACCCCACTCCAGCAACACACAAGCACCTCTCTGCTTTAATATTTCAGCTACCAGAGCGGAAAAGAACACTCCACTCTACTTTCCCCAGAATGCTTGGTAGTACTTTTCATAGGTGCACTGCAGCAAGTAATATGTTCTAGAGCAGCTCCCATGCCTTGGTGGTTTCCTAGTTCAATAACCTGCATCCCTCCTGCAGTCCAGAATTGTGTGTGGGAGGTTGGTACTGGAATAAGAGAAAAAGGGACAAGACATTCAGATTTACAGTAGATTTTTTTTTCTTGACAAAGAGCAGCCACCCAAGAATTAGTCTTTGGGGTTTTGATTTTGGTTTTTTTCACCTTCAAATGAGAAACCCTTAGGCTGTAGCAGAGAAAGGCAGATTAGTCAAAAAAAGCAAGTATGGGATTTTTTCCCCCCCCAACCCAGTGAAAGAAATGCTCCTGCAGAACATCAGCAAATGGCCCATCACAGAAACTAGATATTTCTATTCATATCTTAGCCCCCTTTCTCACTACTCTTTAAAAAACATACGTGCCATGACCATCCTTTCCTCTAATTTCTTTTCTGTCGTTGCCCAGTAAGTAGATTACAGTTACAGGTTCACAGAAAGTAATGAGATTTTTATCAAACCTACTTTTGTGTTGGTCACCCTGAGGAAAGACAGTTGGCTCAAGAACAGAATCCAGACACCAAATAAAATCTGAACATCTACACAACACCTCAGATCACACTGGCAGTAACTTCAAAGCACAAGTCCTTGAAGGCACAAACACAGTAAAATCACAGAATGGTTTTATTTGGAAGGGACCTCAGAGACAATCTAGTTCCAGAATTCTTGCCATGGGCAGAAGCACCTTTCACTAGGCCAGGCTGCCCAGAGCCAACAAGCAGGCTACAGCATATTACATTAAATGAAGCAAGTAGATCTCCTCCAATGATAGCCCAAAATAAAGGTAGCACTTACTCCAGTTCAAGTCCACAAAAGGAGGCTCCTACCATCCAACATGACTGCACTCTATTCCATCTTGACTTCTGAGATGATGGAGCTCAACTCTTGTCTTATTAGCTTCCCATCAGGGGGTCCGTGGTCCTTAGTAGAAACACCTGCTACTTCAGCACAGCTTGTTCGCAGACTGCAGGGATGGCTGAGATTTGAAAGAAAAGAATAGGGTTGATGATCTTGGGTGAAGTTTGTTATAATTCTAACTATCCACGAGCTGTAAAGGGAATTTTTAATGTTACGTTTCTGGTTAAAACTAGCTCCACTCAGACTCAGGCTTGATCAAGATCATCCTAGTATCACAATAAACTGTTACACTATTTTATGAAAATACAATCAAATGCAAATAGCAGGGTTTCCAATGGCTTTCAGAAGATATGCTGTGCATGTGAGTAGATTACACTAAATGGTGCTGTCATAGAGAAGTATCCTGTGATTTGTAAGTACCTACATTATGTAAATGAATCACACAAAATTCCGTAGCCCTGTGGATAGATACCTTTTGTGTCCTACATACTGTGCCTCAGATGCTTCCAAACATCCGAGTGGGAGTTGCAGAACACAAATGAAACAAGAAACTAAAGGGTTTTATTTCAAGAACAGTTTAGTATGACAGAATATAGTATCAGAGATTACAGATTATGGATTAGAGATTCACTTCCACTGTCTTGTTAGAAAGGTTGTAAAAGAAACAGCAGAGGAATAGCAGAGCGCCATGTATATCTTCGCATCTATTATAATTAATCACCTTTATTTTTTGAGTAGAACAATATTCATGATGACTCATACTGTGAGTGTAAATTTCAGAAATGTAATTGTGAGTGGATTGAATAGGATCTGTTTATGACATTCACAAGTGCAGGCACAATGCCACCATCAGAGGGGCTGTAAAGGATTCATCTCACACACATGAAAGCAAAAACCTCAGATCCTCTATAAATTTAAACTCTGAACAAAATTCCAAATTTGCTAATCCATTAGGGTCACCCTTCCTTCTCAGCTGCATCATTTGCACATAAACTGCTTGTTTGCTGGCATCCAGTTCAGGAGATCAGTTTAAGCTAAACCACTCCTTCCAAGTATTTGATCCTATTCTGAAAAATATGTCAGTGACTTCAGAAATCCAGACCAAGCATGCAATAGATCGGCTTCAATAATTTCTAAGACTGTTTCCTCAACAACAGCAACTCAAACCAAAGCCAAGCCAAAGTCAAGAGACAGGAGTCTTGCAAATGCCAAGAACCCTCACCTTCTGCAAGGATTGCTTCATTCTGAAATTCAATCAGTGCATGAAGAGACATTACTGGCTCCAGGTTGTGCTAACTCTCAGCTTTCCCTTGGGACCGGCACTGTTTTTCTGCTCTGCACCGGAAAAAGTTCATCGAGCTACAGCAAAATGACCCAAAAAGACTTTCACCTCTCATCTCTCAATAATTACTGCACACGTAGTAGTTATTTATATGTCTGACAATAAAAGGTGTCACAAAATACACAAGCCGGTGCCAAATTCTAGAACTGAACTGGAGGGAGGAAGAAGGGTTTGTCAGCATTTTCAAGAAGCAGGATCTAGTACTGATCTCCAGTACTAGATCTAGCACTAGTATCAGGCGCACCCTAAGACACTGAGAAGCTCTCAGCTCCAAGTAAGTCCCACAGGAGTCTGGCTCCGCAGCAGGCAACTGATCTCAGTGCGTTTCAGGATGAGGCCATGTCCTTACTTGATCACAACCATGGCAGTACCTCTCTATACTGATTCTCTATCCACAAGCACGCTTTTGTAAGTGTCATCATCAACATGTCAGAGCAGAACTGGCCAAACGTTATGCAACTTGGCTTCGCCTGACCAGCAACACACCCTGAGAAGCAGATATAGAAGGGATATTTCCATCTGGCTAGACTGTTACTGAAACCAAATGCTGTTCGGCTTTTCTCGCCACTCCCCTTTGTTGCTGTGTTTGTTTCGTGACAACATTTGCCCTGTAAACAAGAAAGAAACTATGTGGGGTTTTCTTGTTATTTTAAAAACAATCCCAGGGAGTTTGAAAGTTGATAGAATTCAATGCAATGCGTTCTATCCTTTCACAGGAGCAGGACTGGGTTCCAGTGGGCTGGTTTTTTTCCTGTGACAAAGCAGACAAAGCAAGTGATGTTTTCTTCTCTTCTGTGTAAGCCTCTGCCCTGAGCTCAAATCTCCATCCACCAGACCTAATTTAGAGGTGAAGAAAGACATGCAATAATATTTGATTATTAGATCAAAACCAGTTCCAGTGGTTTGGGGCAGCGGTATGCAACCCACCACTTTAAGAGTAAACCTCTCAGTTATTTGGCTACTGAATATTAGGAAATCCCAGCCAAGTTGTTTCTGTTCACACAACGGAGTTGATCTGAATATTTTCACTAAGTCCAGCATATCCAGAATGTGTCTGAACATAATATATGATCAGGTCAACTGTACTACCCAGTTGTGTTTGGACTGCAGTGACCTGGAGGCACTGGGGACCACATGGCTCTGCTGCACAGTGTGTCCCTAACAGGTCCACTGTGTGGGATACGTTGCACTTTCTGGTCACTGCACTGGCATCTCTACACAGTGTAGTAGTTTCTCTCTGTGCTTTACCTCTCGCCAGTCTGTTTGTGGCATCTCTTATTCTCTTAACAAAAGTATTTCTAACATAAAGTAGATTTCCATAACTTTGCAAAATTTTTGCTGTGAAAAATTGAATGATTTATGGAAATGTTCTTTCAGTTTAGTTCTACCATGTAAATCAGTAAAAAGGCATGTCCTTCCCAGAAGACTGATTCAGTATTACTTGAAGAGTCATGTCAGAGTCATCTAGCAGAAACTTCACTTGGGCCAGCAGCAGCTCAGCTTTCCTCATTCATCAACAGAAAAATCCTCCTTGTGTTTTCTCCCGAAGACACCAAACATCATCACAAAAGGGACACTGCCTTAAGAATGACAGACTTGCAGTGATGCTGAAATGGGACGTAATATGGAACAATGCTACCTGGCCTCTCTAAAGTGTTCGAAAGCAGTTCAAAGATCCAAAAGGCAGCATCAGCAAGGGTCAGAATTTACTGTTCAGTAATAGCAATTCTGGTCTAGGAGTATGGTTCCGGATGTTGTTAGAAAGACAGCTCAGTACCCCAGCCACAGTGGAGAACACACAATTGTCCCCAAGTGACTTGAAAGGCGACACTGGCCACAGCACAGTTTTAGCCAGTTGCTATGAATACCTATAGCAGCTGCAGCTGGGAATAGTCTGTGGTGTGAAGGGCTTGAATTCCCTGTGCAGAGTAGAAGGGAGAGTCATCACGCTGCTGAGGTTGCTAGTCCTCAGCCAAAACTCTGCAACCTTCTGACCCCACATGTCTTCCCTGGACTCAGTGGCTCTGCAGCAGGAGCTGCAGAGGTGGTGTTTGGTCACAGCTCCATATTCAGCTCCTCAGAGTTTTTTCTCTTCTGACTAACAGTTACTCAAGTCCTCCTTCTTACTGGGGATTGTTAGAACTAATAAATACCTGTCATGATTTTGACATGTTGGAATACTGGTTGTTTGAAATTTTTGGTGCTTTTATGCAGAAAACAGAATTTTTACTGGGAGAGTGAGAGAGAGATGGCCCTGGAGAAGTGGCCTGAAGCCACAGCCTGAAGCCTGTCGCAAGAAGCCAAGAGTGTGGCAGCCACATGGTGAGTGCCATGTTGGCTTTTGTTTCTGATCAATGACTGAGAAGCCATGTTTCATATTGCCACGGAGGAACTGGGAAAGTAAGTGGGACATAAGAGTCCCAGGGCATTTGAGGGTTCCTTTGTGCTTGGCTAGACTGTTTGTGCCAAAGAAGCAGAAGGGACTTGAGATTTCTTAAACCTTTGGCAAAAATAGAGACACTGGGGTTTTGAAGTGTATGTTGTTGAACCATGCTATTGCGGCCTGAGGATCACACTTGTCTGACCAACATCTGCTGGGTATGTCGTGTCCACCCTGAAGAATTCATTGAAAGCAAAAAGAGAGAGAGATAAAAGATTGTGGATATTTGGAAAAGGCACTTTCCATGAGTGGCATGAGTTGAGAGAGAGCCTCTGAGTCCGAAGGATAGAGGGGTGGTTGTGTCCCCTTTTGGTTAAAATATATGCTCTTTTCCCTACAACACCAGTATGAAGCCAAAGACCGATGTGTTAACTGTCTCACATTTTCCATAGGACGTGTGTCAAAGCATTGTGACACAGCTTCTCTTTACTTTTTTACTTATTTAGGTGTTTTCCCTTCCTTTTTCTTGGGTGTTGGTTCAAGAAATCCTTTCTTTTCAGTGAAGTTGCTTCACTGCATGATAAATTCTCCTCGAGAGCTGGTTGGTGTGGTTAGATTACAGGCATCAACCCAGGGACTGATCGAGGCACCCTTTTCAATCCAGGACAAAATGGTGCTGAAACCTGTGACAAACGCTGCCTTGGCCAGGAAACAGCAGCCTTTTGTTTCAGCCTGCTACAACTGGGAGAGAATGCGGATGAGGCCTCGGTGAGAGAGGCCTGAAGGCTCTCGAAAGATTTTACAGGCCATCGAAGCAGATTTGATCTGTTGATGTGTTTCAGTCCCTCTCCCTATGGTTCTGGAAGGGGGAGGGGTAGTGTTTAATTACCCAAGTGACATTTGCCTGAAGGAGTTTGTAATTGTGGGTAGAAACTGCTAGTGTTTATCATTTTTTCCCACAGCCTCAGCTGATAATCAGCCCTTCCCTTGTGCTCAGCAGAACAGAGCTATGCTAGTCATAGCAGCCTGAAGATGCCAGAGCGCTGAGCTAACAGTAAAGAAGAAAGCACCTGAGACCACCCCACAGGAAGAATGCAGAGGCTCCTGCTGGCTTGCCATCACAGCTGCCATTTTGTTCTCACCAGGTGGCTGAGCCATGTGGCCACCACTATCTGTGACCATACAGGTGCTGCCATCTTTGATTTACTGAAAGGTGAGAAAAGAAGCTGTTGTCATAGCTTGCCACTGAGAAAGGCTGGGAATAGTTGAGTAAGTGGGGGAAATGAGCCCTGAGGGGCGTTTGCTTTTTCAGCTGGCTGAACTGTCCATGCAAGGGGCTATAAGGAATTGTAACTCTAATGTCTTTGGCAGAATGTTGGGAAATTGGGGTTTGACGTGTCTCAGAGGTGGCTTCCTCTTTTGCTGCAGTGTGTATGTGGCCCTTCCCCCAGGGGATCTTTCCTGAAGCCAAAGACTGCTACAGAATTCTTCTCCCATTTTTTCTCAGAATGCGTGTAGTGGCATCGTGACACAGTTTCGGTTTTGTTTGTTTTCACTTGCTTGGGCTTTTCTGCTTTGTGTTCTTAGATATAGATTTAATAAAACTCTTTTGTTTTCTCAAGCTGCTTCATTGCCTGATAAATTCTATTTGAGACCAGGCTGACTTTTATTTTTAACCCGGACAATAACTCATGTATTTAAGATACAGTTAGCACTTACTCCCTTTCATCACTCACACTCAAGCCATCTTAGGATGGTAGGAAGTATGCCAAGCTCAAAAAACTCACCACACCAGTTCAGCCTAGGAATAATCTTGCGGATAACTGTCCTTGCAAGCTGAGAAGAGAGACGATTGTGGTAACTCATCCATGCTTAGGACAAGCAGCACTTGGTGCGTTTTTTAGAGAAGCTGTTTCCATTTCTCTCATGTGAGTGGAACTGGTAGTAACTACTCATTCCTCTCAGCTGGGAAGTTATAGTTGAGTTTGTGTGTTTAGTTGACTTTGAACAGATATTGATATATTGAAAGAGCGGTGAGAAGCCTTAACACAGTCAGTCTGTGCCCTTCAATATAGTGCTGTTTGTGGTAATTGTATTGCATGTAGCAGAGCCTGCCATGTGGATGCTTTGCTTTGTGTGACAGTTCTTCATGAGCCATCTCACTGGCTGACAGCACACAAACAACAGGATGTGATAAATTTGCTGTATGCAGATCTTAAGTGAACTGGGACAACCAGTTCAGTCCAGTATAACTACGGCACCACCTTCTATGAAGGTACTGGAGGTAGTAGCTATTTTGCGGTGACTCGGTTACTCAGTTATGAAAAGGCATTGTAGACTACTTTGTGGTTTTGGGACTTCTGCATTTAACTGATGATGCTCTTCTGTGACAACAGAATAGCTCAAGGGCTTCTTCAGCTAGTATCACTTCTATTTTGGACATATTTGCTTCAGACAGATGGATTTTAGCTGGTTTAAGAGCTAATTATGGGGAAGCTTCAAACTCATCTATAGCATCTCAGAAGGCTATGGATTTTAGGCCATGGCTTTCAACTCACTTAAGTTATAAATGGAAGACCCTACTATCTGGAAAGAGAAATAGCAAGAATATCCTGATATACAGACAGTCCATGGGTAAAGATTACCAGTTTCATAGCTTGAATTAAATGCTAGAGTTATAATTATTTAAAATTAGCTGAAACATCCAGTCCAATATGTTTGCAAATTCTGTGCTTGAAGTAAATTTTAAACAAGACATTTTTGGCTGCTCTCATGAGTACAGAATTATAGTTCCTTCTAAAAGGTGTAAAGCCTTTTTTTTGCAGGACGATAAATATTTTGCATATAGGTATTTAGCATTTGCAGTATAATCATGCAAAATAAAACACCGATTATGCCTTGGCTGTTACTTCTCTCTGCAATGAACAGTCCATGAGGTCTCATTGTGTTTCAGTAACTTATATCTCATCATCACTACATATTACAGACGTACAATTTATAGACGCTATACATAGATTGAACTTACGTAATTTGTACTTGTGACTATTTCTGTCAAGGCGAAATTGGCAGATTGTTGCGCAGTGATTAGCATTCTGGATTTCAAATGTTTGTCAGCAGGTGGTCAAAACCATCAGCTCATTCAGGAACTTGTCTGCCTCTGTTACTGGCTCTTATGCAAGGACGTGTCTTGTAACTGGCGACACAAAACTCATAACCATAGAAACAAAGAATTCCTATGTGCCGAGCGGGTTTTCCCTTACCAATTTATCTCATCTAGTTGCCAGCACATATGTCCTACCCTTATGTGTTCTCAAGGCCTCTCTACATATGGTTATGCTGCTTGCTTGCTGCAGCAAGCACAGGGGATGGCTGGAGTACATGTTACGGGGCTGTGTGACCACATCACACCTTCACCAGTAACGAGGCTGCCTGTCTTAAGCTCACTGCATACTGAGCCAGTGTGATGATTCCCAGAGGATCCTGCATCCACTAGGGCAGTGAAGCTGTCTCCAGGGCACCCTGGTGTGTGACTTGACTCTGATCCTATCAAAGGAGGGACTGCAGGACTCCAAGCATAGACGCAGGGGACATTTACTAAAAATAACCCTTGCAGCACAATAAATAACTCATGTAAACAAACCCCAAGAGAGGGTTGTAGTGACAAGTATGCTCGTAAAGGGTGGCTCAGAAAGAATTGGGAACTGGCACCTGACAAAACAACAAACTTCTCACAAGAACTGTCAAACAAACAAGCATCTCTCAAGATATCTTATTCCTTAGCAGCTTTGGGGAGAACGTGAGGCCAGATTTGAGTTCATCTTGGAAGTAAAGATACAATTTAAACATATATGTATTTAAAGACATGATTTAAATATATGTCTCAATGTGAATAGAGCATGTTTTCCGATCACAAGCCAACAGAATATAGCATAAAGTTGAATTAGTTCCCAGTTTTGTGTCAAGAAACAACTGCTCCAAAGAGAACACACCCCTAAATGAAAGTACTCACGAAGCTATTAACTGCTGTTGTGTTTGGGTTTTTTTCAGTAAAAGATTATTTCTGCTGAGCTCAGATCCTCCATCCACTACCTCAATCTATTTCCTCAAGCTCTATTTTCTTGCTTGCCTGCTTTCGTACCAGTGGAAAAGTCACGCTTGCTGGTTGTCCTGATGCTTCTCAAACGAGTGCCTGTGTTGAAAGGACAGGATGAGGTTGATAATTCAGAATATGTGAAGATCCATAAAGGCAGTCTCTAACACAAAGCAAATGAGAAATGATTGTCCCCCGGGATGATCTTTCTCTGACTCTTAAACTAACATGGTCTGAAAGCCACACGTGCCTTTCAGTGAGAAGACACCCGAGTGCAAAACTGCTGAACAAGGTGGGTTACCTGTGGTCACACGTTCCAGCCTTGTCCAGGCCTCCACTCTCTAGCACTGATATGGAACAAGAACAATCATGTGAGATAAAAGTGCCAGCGGTGACGCTGAAATGCAAAGACTAATTTTTTTACAAGGTCTGCACAGCAACACCTATTTTTTGAAGTTTTATTGATTCACTTGTAATGATGCAGTGTTTTAAATAATTTTTAAGGGTAATCACTGACTTTTCACTAGGGTAGTGAGGAGACTTCATTGGATTTCAAGATTTATTATGTAGAGCTTATTAGTCACCTGCACAGTGCCGTGAAAGGGTTGATGAATAGAAACTCCAGTGTAGCAATGCTTCTCTACGGTGAGCCTACGCGCCCATCTTTGTGTGGCGGTTCATTACGGGGCCCTGAGGAGCAAGGAGACGTCACGGTACAAAACAACACATTGGTCTGCCTCAGACAGCTGTCCTAGGGACAGCTATGCCCATCATGACCAGGTTATCAGGGTGTGGCAATTTAGCTGAGTCATAGAATTGCCTGAATATTCATCTGGTCAGTGACACATTTGCAGGTTTATGCTTTTAAAAAATTCTGTAGGCACCAGACAGACTGATTCCATCCAGCTATAACTTAGTAGGAACACAGAGGTGTGCTTAGATTAGGAACCTGCATGTTACCTGTTGCCATGTCACCACCTAAATCCCTCACAATTTCTGATGGCTAAAAAATTGCTACAATCTACTGTGCTTGGTTTTATTTCCAGTAAGAAATGGGCACATTAATCTCTAAATGTATTAGATATCATCTGCAGAAGTGCACATGTCACTGAATATTTCTGTAACAGGTCGATGTCTTTGGGACCATTCAGCAATGCAAAATGCCTAATGGAAGACCAGTACTTCACTGCAATTATGGAATGACTATGCAATTGCTTCATAATTGCCCAGGCCACCCACCTTGGGATTTACAGGGATGGCAGAGGCTACACCATTTTACAGCCTTTAATCACAGATTCAAACCCCTTCATTTTAATTTCTTTTTATATTTTATAAAAATGTAATAGAGATGCCAACAAAACACTATTGCTCTGTGAAAACTGCTACCACATGTCCCTGGCTGCTATAATTAGACAATAGCAACAAGAAAAAGTTTATCTTTTTCCCCACATTCTGAAGGCTCCATTAATACAGACAACCGAGATCTTCCTGAGTAGCAAATGATCACATTAATTAACAAGCACGTAAAGACACCACAAAGAATTCGTACACTTGAAAGAGACTGCTCCTGTGTACGTGAGTGCCTGTAACTCCTACGGAGACAAAGGGGTGATGCAGAGGCGTACAAAGGGGAGAATACCCCAAGAGTATACACCAGGCTGCATGGAGAAAAGGCTGGCTTGGAACAGAGGGGAATGCACAGAGGGATTTAAAGCAGGATTACAGATGCCTATGGCAACTGCTCTCTAAATTATAGTTAGATCAAAGGAAAATAGAATGCTTTGATAAGAGATTAACAAGTGCCATTCTCAAATGTACAGTAGCAGTTAATTAAAAAATTACAGTTTAACCCCTTGCCTGAGGTATTTTGACTTTGTCCAGATTTATTTCTGAATGACTTCTGGCGCCCAGGGACAAAGACAGCTTTTTAAGTGTCTTCATTCTGTTATAACCAGACACCAAATAAACACACAATCATTATCTTTCAGTATGTACCACTGAAAGACAAAGTAGTTATTTTGAAAAGTCAGTGGAAAATTAAGCAGAGAAGTCATAAGTTATTACAAATGTGAATATCCTTCCACCATCCTATGTAAAATATGAAAATAGCTTCTTTTATTTTTTAAATTTACATGCAGTAGAGGACAATTTATTGTGATTGTTCCCTTTCAGAATCAGAAAAGTGGGCAGCCCAGAACATGCTTTTCAGTGGTTCTAGGACCAGAAAAGTATTTTAGGATACTAGATGCTAACTTCAGAGAAGAAAGGGAAGGATTTCTGCAAATCTGAGCATTTTAAAGATGCGGTTGTCTAGATATTCTGTCTTTGGAAAAATCACAGTCTTTTGACAATTCCTTGTTTCGAAAAATGTTTTCCGACAGCAGAAGTCAAGTCTGGCACTACCGCCTTGGGATTTCACATCTTCGCACCTGGAAATGGCTTCATCTGTACCATTGTCTCCCACTAGTTCCTGCTTGTGCGAATCGTAAGTAGAAAGTCCTTTGCACTTGTAAGCGTATTTAGTTGTTGACTTAACTTTCTCAATCAACTGACATTGACAATTAGAATTAGCTAACCTGCTTCAACAGGCTGAAGGTGTGCTTCACAGCTGTACGCGTTCCTGTCAATATCTTGAGAGCTCATTCGACCAAACATTGATTTCCATTGAGATGATGCTCTCATTCACTCATAAACAGTTTATGGTTGATCTAGAATGTGCTGCTCTTTCTCTCCTAAAAATCTTCAATACAAGTAGCATTTCCAACCTCATCAGTGCTAATTGATACAGGTTTCCATGAAATTTGAAGCATTAAGCTGAGGGAAGCATGGATGCATGTTCTTGGGATTAATTTATTAAAGTTTTATCAGAAGTGGTTTCTCAAAATCAGTGGCTGAAGTCCCTTTGTGCTTCAGACTGTGCTACAATGTGCACATGGCAGTGGCCCTGAAAAATTAAATGACCTTTTTAGTACATAACTTCTGCTCATAGTGCTCTTAGGTAGATGTTCAAAGCACATGGCAGTGCTTTGTTTGGGGTCTTTTCAGAACACAGCTTTCTCTCGTTCCTGATTTATTGATTAAATGACTGCTGGTCAAAAGCAACAATTCTTGTATTTTCCATCTGCGCAGGTCTCTGAATCACCTGGTGAAAAGCGACAAATGTCATGTACTTCTCAAGAGAGTATTTTTTCCCCCTAAAGAGAGGGAAAAATTTTCTCCTGATTTCTACATTTAAGCACTAAAAGAGGAAAAGCACTAAGAGAGGAAATTGTGAGGATAACCAGAAATTCATCTACACAGTAGCTGACACCTACAGTGGCTTTACCACATAAATAGTCTAAAAATACATTAAATGAAAAGGAAAGCTCAAAAACAATTTCTTACATGACATTTGAGTTAGATACGGGCAGAATGTGGTCTTAGCACAGCCTCAGCAAGAACTGGCTAGTCACAGCCTAGTCACTTTCGTAGCTCCTTAGTTTGGATGACAATAGACTTCTGGAGGTAAAACGTCTCCTTACCCAACTGGCTCCAGTGAGAAGATGCCATTGCTGAGAGAAAATAGCTGTGGGGTAATTTTTTTTGTATTTTCTCTTGTGAAAAACCAGCTTACTAAAAATGGTGCTTGTGAATGAATGCATTGCAGTTTGCAGGCCCAGAGGAGCTGACTGAGATCATTACAGAATCACAGCATCATGGAATATCAGGGACTGGAAGGGACCTTGAAAGATCATCTAGACCAATCCTCCCACCACAGCAGGATCACCTATTTCAAATTGCACAGGAACATATCCGGGTAGGTTTTAAGCGTCTCCAGAGAAGAAGATTCCGTAGCCTCCTTGGGCTCCTTGATGCTGTGAAATTGCCCAAAAAAATGGCTATAATGCACTGCAGAGCCCACCAGAAGGTAAAGAATGTGCACAAGGCTGGAAATTCAATGGCAGACCAAGAAGCACACAAAGCAGCCATGAGGGATCCAGTAGGTCTGCAGGCCTTGATTCCAGACAGTAAGATCTAAGTCAGACAGGTAACTGAACATCCACTGTATTCAAAGGAAGATAATAAGCTTATTCAGGATTTGCAAGGGCAAGTTGAGGGAGATGGGTGGGCGGTCACTCCACAAGGGAAAAATCATAGTTCCAACAACAATAGTGAGGGCCTTGGTTATAGCAGAACACAGGGAGACACACTGGGGAGCGGAGGCACTACATAAATATTTGACTCAAAGCGCAGTAGCCAGAAACTCTTACACCACCGTACGACAGGTCACTCAGCAGTGTGAAATTTGTTTACAAATCAACCCTAGGACAGGACAAAAACCAGAATTAGGGCAAATAGGAAAGGGAAATCTCCCAGGGCAACAGTGGCAGATTGATTTTTCAGAGCTCCCTAGAAATGGGGGGTATCAAACGGGTGAAGAATGGCACAGTTGGCTTCGCGTCCTGTTTTGCTCAAGGTCAACAAGGATACGTATGTGAGGGAAGTACCATAGATGCCCACAATAGTCATTTCAGCACAGGACAAGGCATTTGTCATTTTGAAATCCATCATGATGCTGATCAAAAGACTGCACTTGTATATATAGGCCAGGGCTGTGTGTGCTTAAGAATGGCTTGTACTTCAGTAACAACAGACAAAGTAACTGTAGATAATAAAAATCACTCTAACATTTGTATTTGTAATTTTGTTAAGATTTAAAACCCACTTGGATATGTTCCTGTGTGACTTGGTCTAGGTGGTCCAGCTCTGGCAGGGAGATTGGACTAGATGATCTTTTGAGGTCCCTTCCAATCCCTACTGTTCAGTGATTCTGTGACCGCTACTTTCTGGCTTCTATCCTGCAGCCAGTTCACTATCATTCACTCCTCGCTCCTCCTTTTTCAAGCATTTTTCTCCTGGAATAAAACAGAATACAGAAATGCCAAGCCAAAGTGTTGTAAAAGTGTTTTACGTGGGCTCATGTAAAACTTCAGTGTGTTACAAAGGGGCAGAAAGTCTTATCCAAGTTCATCATCTGACTTAAATTTGCCTCCGACTAGAATACTTCAGAGAAAAAGTAGGCTGGGTTTTTTCTTTGTTTGTTTTTGCTCGGTTGCTTTGTGATCACTAGCTCCTTTATAATTAAATTCAGGTTGCATTTCAGTAGATGCCCTCTACCTTTAAACTGTTGGAAAAAAAAAAAAAGAAAAAATTGACTTTTCTCTCCATGTTTGCAGTCACAGAAATATTCACCCTCTAGCCCCATGAGGATGACCACTATAAGATGATGTAATTCAATTCCAAAGTTGTGTCAGTGATTTACCCCCTTACTAGTACTATGGCAATCAAAGGAGTCAGTTGCTAAAAACAGCTTGGAGGCAAATCCAGGAGTGCCTCTCTGCCAATGAAACTTTGTGTCCTGAAAGGAAGGAAAAAAGCTTTTTAGCACATCTAATGTGAAGCAGATTTATGCATATGCATTTTAATGGCAAATTATATGCAGTAAAAGCAAAAATATCCCAACCATTAAAAGGTTGTTTTTTCCAGGTAATAGTGATTTTAAAAATCTGCTCAATCTGTTTCTAACATTATAGAGGCTGTAGTTTCAACAAGTGAGAGGAGCTGCCACGCCTGACTACACGTCCTATATTTACTAGTGCTGTGACATACAGTTGTTTTGCAATGATAATATGGAATTAATGTTCTATGAAAACATTCCTATACTTTAGAGCAAAATCCAGTTAATTCTGTCTCACCTGGAGTCTGGGAGCTCCTTTTTATTCACAAGATGCAGGAACCACCCTGAGGAAGAACATCTGCTTGGGTTGCATCCAAAGCTCACACCGGCCAACCTCAGTGCCAGTAAAGCAGAGAAGCTCCTTTTCTGTTTTCCTTTAGCTCCCGAGGTATTTTGACTGGCTGAAAATGATAAGAGACAATAACAGGAAGGCTGATCTGAATTAGTTCCAGCAAAACAGGAGGAAGGGTTAACCAACGATTAAGCAAGAAAGAGCCTGACATTACAAGCAACAAATGCCAACCCACATGACTGGATGCAACGCAAATCTTTTTAAACAAGTCACGGGTCTCTCTCCACAGGATGAAAGGTCTAACTGAGAGCAGCGTTCATGTTAATGCAGTTTATTTGAGGCTTGACAAAGCATTTGATTCCATGGCATATACTGGTGTGATTTAAAAGTATGCATTATGTGGAATTAAAAGGATGCACTTTGGAAGAACTAAGACCTGGCGTGCTGACAGACCATCAAGTGGTGACAGCAACGAGTGGAACTATTTCCAGCAGATTCCCACAAGGATCAGTTCCTGGTACAACTTCGTTCAGTATTTTCATCACACGTCCAAACAATGATGTAAAATCAGCCCCAAGATGGTCAGGGCTGGAGGACTTACTGTGTGACTAATGGCTGCAGGAAGGGGACTTGTTCAGCCTGGCAAAGACAAGGTTTCAGGGAAACTTAAGAGCATCTTGCAAGATTACAGAGAAAGCAGAGACAGAATCTTCACAGAGGTTTATGGTAAGAGAATGACAGACTATGACAATAAATTGAAACAGGATACTCAGGCATTGGATCAGGATGGCCTTTGTCACAACAACCCAGTGCAATATTTTGGGCTTGAGGGGAAGCGGCTAGAAAATTGCTCAACAGAAAGAGACATTGAGGCATTCACTGATCATCAGCTAAACATGATCCAGCAGTGTGCCCAGGTGGCCAAGAATGCTGACAGCACTCTGGTATCAGAAATAGTGTAGCCAGCAGGAGTAGGGAGCAGGTCCAAAGAAGAGCAACAAGGCTGGTGAACGGTCTAGTGAACAAGCCTTACGAGGAATAGCTGAGGGAGCTGGGGCTATTTAGTCTGGAGAAAAGGATGCAGAAGAGAGACCTTACTGCTGACTACAGCTACCTGAAAGGAGGTTGTAGAGAGGTCAGTGTTGGTCTTCTCTCACAAGTCATGAGTGATAGGACAAGAAGAAACAACCTCAAGTTATATCATGGGAATTATAGGTTAGACATCTAGAAAAACTTTATTGAAAGGGTCATCAAGCATTAGAAATGCCCCAAATAAACATTTCTGGATGTGTTTAAAAATCATGTAGATATGGAGCTCAGGGACACGGTTTAGCAGTGGGCTTGGTAGAGTTAAGTTAGTGGTTGGACTTGATGATGTTAAAGGTCTTTTCCAACCTAAATGATTCCATGATTATAATTCCATATGGACACAGAAAGCCTTTTTGCAGAAGCTGAGGGAATACCATACTTCCCTGACCACACAAAAAGGCAGTCAGAGCATCAGCAGATATTTGCTGGAGCAGCATGATCTTGACCTATACTGCTGACAAGGAAGGCCAAGTAGCCTGTAGATAAAACCATTTGATCACAGGTGACAACTCTGTTGGTGTGTTTTGCTGCACTCAGTTGGTTTACATGCCATAAAAATGCTATCATGATAAAGCTCACAGCCCCAGACAAAAATCGAATCCCTTGTTTTTGGAGTGGAAATCACAATTGGTTTGGGGTTGGTTTTTTCCTATTATGTGTAATCCCCAACCAGATTGTCATTTGAGGAGGGTTTTTTTTAAGCCCTACAGTAAGTGATGCAACTACTGACTCATTGCTGGTTTGGATTTTGACACCAGAGGACCGTGCTGACCAGACATGCGAACTACCAGTCTATGACTTCTCCGTTTCTTCAGCTGATCTGAATACATTAAATTATAGTTTTATCCTTTAATAACTTCTAAAATTCTGGTTTTTGTACTAAAACTGAACTTTATATTCCTAGGTGAAATAGTTTTGGGGTTTTTGTCTCCTAAGGAGAAAATGTGTTTCTCTTCAGCAATTTTATAAACAAAAATATGCAGTGACGAGAAGTTTAAGAGTTTTTTTAAACAGATGATGTAGCAATAACCTGAACCCTTTACAGAAAGACAGACAGACATGTATATCTCTAAACTGAAAAAATTAGAGCACAAGTGGTATCATTTGCATATTACAGTTAACTCATACACAAACTGCTTTTTGAACAATAGATATCAACATGTAGATGTTAGACAAACAAAAGTGTTTCCTGCCTTAACAGTTAACAGCTCAAAAAGGGGATGAAACAAATACAGTTCTTGCAATATGCTATCACTTACTTTTGGTGGTGGGCTTGGTAGTGTTGGGTAAATGGTTGGACTAAATGATCTTGAAGGCCTTTTTCAACCCAAACAATTCTATGATTTTATGTTACACGTAAGGCATGCTGGGCGCTCACACTTCCCGAAATACCAACAAACCATTACACACCAACAGATCATTAATCCAGGAGGATTAATCTGTGGGGTACTGCTTCTTAGGTGTGCCCTGGCTGCGTGTTTATCCTTGACTGCACACATGGAGCACAGTTTGCTGGATTAATACTCTCTTAGGTGCATAACCACTGTGCAGCAACTGATTTTTTCATGCCTTTACTTATTTAGCAGCAGGAGATGGACAGAGACAGCCAGGCACAATGGCATTCCAAAGGGCAGCTTCTTCAGATGCAAGGACAGAGCCAAGGGCAGAGTGCTGGGAAATGTAAAATAGCTGAGTACAGCAGTGACAGCATTACAAACATGTCAGTAACACACTTCACAGGAGGTGGCAATATCATCTGGATCACACTTGTTTTCTGTCTGCCATTGGCCTCTTAAAAAATTTAATTACAAAAATTCTTTACACTGACAACTTCCCTTCTGATAGCCAGGAACAGGATGTGCCATACAGTCGTGCTGAACCTAGCACACTTTTGTGTTCTTCTCTGTGAAGTTTTTTTGTGACAATATCCAATTGCCTTACACCTTGCAGATCATTGCTCTGCCTTATCCTTTACTGGAGTGGCAGGAGTTTTTCAAATTCCTGTTACACATCTCCCACTGACCATCTGCTATTACCTCCTTAATGAGAAATCACTTGTTGAAAGGTGATTAAGTGGTTACAGTCCAGCAGAAGGTTGCAAGCTCATTACTCTGCTTCCCCTCCAATACTGAGCAACAGCAATAGGCATCGTGTCGAGAGTCTTAGCTGATAGGAGTCAGTGCATTTCTACTATTTCAACAGGGTTACCTTGGTTTGCCTGACACTTAGCTTCAAAGCATTTACCACTTAGTTAACTTAGACTCCAGATTTGGTTAAAGCGTGTTTCTGTGTGCCATCCCCTTCACACAGAAATTCAGGATAATCAAGGAAAGTTCTTTTCTACTCTTTCAGTCATCAGGGATGGAATATTTTAAAGTTAGTTACTGAATAACCTCTAAACAAGCTGGGGCATTTTGGTAGCATTCATGATGTGAGAAAGCAGGTTTGTGTTTCCCCTCAGAGCACTGAGGTTTCCTGTAAAGTTTCTCTGGCTCTGGGTGTGTGTACCATTTGAAGAGGAAGATCTATCCACTAAACCTTCCAGTGGAGGTTTTCCTGAGTCAGTTTATCTATCAGGGTGTTTAAAAAAAAATAGGAAGGAAAAAAAAACTCTAAATACAATGGGGCCAAAAGTAGTTCACAGCCTCCTAAGCAGTTTTTGTTCTCAAAGCAAACCCTACGCAGCTCTTCGTGCATCAGGTCTCCACTCTAATGTTTCCACTAAACCAGAAGTAGACTTTGCAACCATCCTGTTAGGGCAGTGGATTTCAATCCAACCTCCCAAATAAGCATCATAGAATAAAACAGACTGAGATAAGCTGTTACAGGAAATTGTAAACAAGAAAAAGCTAAAATGAGCTGCCTCTTGTCATACAGACACACATCAGGGTCCAAAACTGCTGCTGCTGCTGCAAAAAAAGCCCAGCAGTATGACTCAGGACATACCAGTCAGCAGGAATGATAGTCTGCCTGAACTTAGGTTTGGGAAAAAAATGTTCTGAAAGCTTCTCTTGCTGCCACATAGTCTATTTTAGTTGCGGGGCTCATCCTCTAATGTCATATATATTCTGAGTAGTAAAGGAACCGCCTGATGCGCAGCTTCATTTCAGGGAAAGGGAGGGCATAGGTATGATGGGCACTAGAAGACGAGACTCAGATTACTGGGTGATAGTTCAGAGGAAAGACACCTTGAAAGGTCAGTGTCAGGAATGCAGCACGCTAATGATGCTAATGATATAAACAACACCCAAGACAGTTAGATCCTGAAGCATTTATGTACATCTTGTACTTGAAGCACCTGAGCAGTTGCACTCCTTTCAGCCAGATGACCTAGCGGCCTACAGCCAGGCTTCTACCTCACCGGTCATGAGCTCCAAGCGCTGCAGAATGACATTTATCCACACTCATTTAATACAAAGACTAGTGGATCTTCCTTTTACACAATTGCCTTCTGTTGGTGTACATTCTCTCACTTCTGGGCTACTCTGACTAACAGCACAAGAAAAGCTCTTCCAAAGGACTCAGCTCCCTTCTTCCTCTAGACACACTCGTCACCTGTATACTTTTTTCTGTAATGCATCTCATCTCTGAAAATGGATAAATCACTTCTGCTCCCCTATTCTCTCATACCCAAAAAGGGGAACATCACCTGAGAAAACAGGATTAATTTTGGTGAGGGGTTTTTTGCATAATAGGCCACAATTTATTGATCTGCTTACAGTCACTGACAACATCCCAGAAAAACATAAAGCTTGCCGTTTTGAGGTCTCACACTGATGGTAACTTACCATGTCAGACCCTTTTAGCACCAGAGACATCATTCTTACTTAGGAATCCCTTCAGAGAATTCCTCCCAACAAATATAGAAGACTGCCATCATGATGAGAAAAGTCCTTTTCCCTAAAACTTTATCATCCAAGAGTAAGTGGCAATGGAAAGGCCGGCTTTCTGAGACTTAAGGGGTTATAATCCATTTATCGGGAAGATATCAGTATGGGCATTGTACATAAGCCACTTACCCTTTCCAGTGTCTTACAGTCATATGAATGTCAGTTAAAATAAAAAAAGATGAAGTTATAACACTCTATCAACAGACAGCTGTCCCAGTAGGCACTGGGAACACAGAAGGACTTGCATTGCTGAGTGGTGCGGTCATTGCCAAAGGAATGATGAGCTCACATTTCATTCCGATTCACATACTCGGTGCGGTTAGACTGTGAGGCTCACCCTCTCACCCTTCCTCGCCCATCTGACGCCCTCCTCCCTGCCTGGACACCAGATCAGGCTCATTAACGTGTCTGGAATGAGCACAAGCCCACCTCTCAGCTGGCAAACCCAAGGGGCATGCTCGGATTCCCAGGTTGGAAGATTATCTCATTCACGCACAGCTCGCGCACAGCTATATAAGCAAAGCCAGCGTGGCCATCCCCGCAGAGCCAGCCTGAGCGCTTCGGAGTTTCAGTCACACAGGAATACAAACTTCAAACACCAGCAAATATGATGATGATGAAAGTAGAAGAGCTGGTAAGTACAACCTCCTTTCCTTTGTGCATTACTACTTTTCTTCCCAGACTGTCATTATACCAGGCACAGAGAGACAACCTTTGTGCATTGCTGAGGTGATTTAGCAGGCTACCAGCTCTGCGGTGCTCCAGGTGCAAACCCTGCATGCGCTGCATGCTCTCCTATTGCATTCTCTTTGGATTTTGCATCAGAAGATAGCTCACCAGAAAAAAGGGACTAACTAAACTACAGCTGTGTACTTTCCTTTAGCTGTGTGCTTGGCTTTGTCCTTGATTTTAACATCATTTTAGAAGATACCAAGTTTATGATTACAGTGAGTAATTCCAATCTACTAAGGGACTGGAAGGATGTGTCAATGCAGGAAAATGGAAGTATTTTTTGATAATAAATGATCTCTTGAGTGTTATCTTCTAGTAATAAAATAACAGTTATTACACCCAGTGCTTTTCATGGTATAACAAGCCTTTGAAAAATAATGTTCCAGGTAACGGGACATTCCACTGCAGGGTTCAGACTAAGAATGCCTGACTTGACCAGTAAATTGGGAAAACAGGAATGATCCAGTAAAGCACTGGACCATCATGCAGAAACCAGCGGGTTCCTTTCCCCAGATGGCTACACCAAGCTGCAATTGCCCAGCTACCTAACTAGTCAATGCTGTCTTTAATTCTTTGGCAAGGCCTTAAGAGTTTGTCTAGTATTAAGCTCTGTAACAAGCACAGTTTTACAGGGTGATGGAACAGAAACGCAGTTTAGGCCACATGAGCTTACTGAACCACTCAAAACACACAGCGTCCTCTACTGTTTAACACATCCTCTACTGCTTAACAAGTTATCCCTTTACACATACTCAGCCTCTCATAGCTTCTGTGCTGGATCTACCTTCTGCTAATTTGCCAAGTGCTAGGAATGAGGAATTTGGTACTGGCAGCGATGGGTGCAACCAGCCCTGAAATCACTCAACAAGGTGATTTGACTGCATTGGAAGGTCTGAAGGGAAAAGTGTTTACTCCCACTCTACCTGCTTAGTTCTCCTGCACACGTGGCAGAGTGCTGGTGGCTGAGCCTGACATATGCTGGGGAGTGAACAGACAAGAAGACTCTGAACAAAAAAGATGCTCTTCTTGACTCTCTGGGTTCTGTCAATACAGCTGCACCTTGGCCCCAGCTAGGCAGTGAGTTAGACTGCAAGATGGCCTCATGGATCTTGATCCAAGCCCTGAAGATTCCACGTGAGGGGCTGATGCATGGACGTGGGAGATCTACTGCAAGAGAGCTCAGCCATTTGCATACAGTTAATCCAGACACAGGCTGAAAGCAGCCTGTGCTCCATCACACACTTCTAAAGCAGAACAGGAATGACATGCAATTGCCCCCTGGGTATTCCCAGGGGATGACTACTGCAATCATGGAACTGTGGCTTACATCATATCACACTTGCTTTTACAGGTAACTGGGAAGAAAGTGGATGATAAGGAGACTGGCAGTTTCCTCCCTGAGGACTTAAAAAATGGGGAGTATGAAGCTGCTGTAAAATTAGAGAAGCAGGAGGACCTAAAGACAGTGCCTGAACACTTACTGACTCGAGGTGATCTGGCTTATGAGAAGGAGAAAAAAACAGAAGCAGAGGTAGGCCCTTTGGTTTTGTGCTTGGCTTGTTATCATCCTGTGTGCACTTTCTAATGCAGCCCGTGAAGTTTTGCCTCTTTCTCAGTTAGAAATACACGCTCCTGGGAGACCACCACCAAAAGAGGCCGATCTAATATCCCGCGAAAGCCATGGACATCTACTGACTCCTGTAGGCTATGGATGCAGGCAGTGAGCCTGTGAAACAGAAACCAAACCTCCCACTATTAATATCTGACAGCTATCAGGAAGCCCTGACAGCTATCTGTAATGGGGGGGAGCAATAGTAGCCAGTCAGACACCATCAGCATGCATACCTAGCAACTGCCACCAAAAATAACTACCCCACGAGAGATGTAAGAGTATGTCTTTGAAACCAGAAGTCTTATCTACCGTGGAAATAACTTTTATGAAAGCACTGCATTATGCTTACTAACACATTGGGGAAAAGCACAAATGACAGCGATACTGGTCCACAGAAAAGTGAGACCTGGTATTCCTGGAGAATGACAACTCTCCCTATATCCTTAAGAACTGATCCTCTTTCCTTCACGGTAAGAGTAGCTTTAGCATCTTAAATTCTTTGGTGAATAACCAACTAGCCTAAACATGTAAAGTGATTTGGGAATGAAAAAGTTAAACTATCACTTTGTTCTGAAAAAAGAAGGGTGGGAAAGTGAGCCTCAGAAATAGGAAAATAAACACTATTGACTTTCACCTTCAATACAGAGATCTCTGCTTGCTTCAGAAGTTTAAAAAGTTGCTCCAAAATAGAGTTTTAATAACTTTTTGGCTTTTCAATCTGCCTAGCCAATGTAATTATTTTCAATTAAGTCAGTGATCTGCAGATCAAACTCTACACACAGAGAACAATAAAAAGAAGAGGCAGAAATACCTTGAATAAAAATACAGTTGAAAAATATGTATATGACAGGGTCTCATCAATCTATTTACTCTTAATGGTTCCATGGGACAGAATCTGCCATCTGTATCACTGAGTTACCTCTTTCTTGTGAATCCCCCTTCTAAAGTCAAGGATATGTCATGGTACCCGGGATCCCATTTCAGGCAACATATTTCCCCTTGATGTTGGCAGTACTGACTTCATGCAGGGATGCCTTTTTTGAGCAGGCTTGAAGAACTCTTAACACTTGCCAAGCTGCCCCTCCAAGGACACTGAGGACACTCTTCATAACTCCCCAAAATGTAACACTTGCTGACTGGAATGCTAAGATTGGTGTCAGACTTGCTCTTCACTTAAGGATGTATTTTTCAAAGAAGATTATGATACAATAAGTTAGGTGCCACGTAAGTGGTTGAAGAAACATCATTTGGTGGAAGTCAGCTAAAACTGCAGGGGCTTCCAGCTTTAATAAGCTGCATGTGAGATTGTTGGGCCAAAAAGGACTGCAGTGCTGCTCCGATGGACACCGACCAAAATTCATAGCTATAGGCCACAGCACAAGGCTGAAGCATCTAGAAAGAGGTCTAATGGTATTTGAAAAACTACAAGTGATGCAGGATTTCTCCACACTTAATAAGTTTTTCTTATGGTTGATTAGCCCTATCTGTAGGGTAACTTACTTCAAAGTTCATCCAGTCTTAACTGAATTCAGCTGACTCCTATAACACACAGTCCTGCCACTCTGAAAGGGAAAGGTGCTCACAGCCAGTTCAACTTACTGGCTTCCCTCATTTGTTTCAGCTGAAGAAGAAGAAATTACAGGAGAGGTCAAAACTTGATAACTTGGAAGATCTTGAGAAAATTATTCAGCTGAAGAAAAAGAAAAAATGCAAGAAAGTGAAAGTGCCTGTTCCAAAGGAACCTGAGCCGGAAGTTATTGTAAGTTATTTCAAAGTACCTTCTTCTGGGAAAGCACTGAATGAAGTTTGCAACACACACACTTATGCCCTGTGTATCTCTTTCCACCAGACAGGACCAGTGGATATACCCACGTTCTTTAGAGCTGCACTGGAGAATAAGTTGCCTGTAATTGAAAAATACCTGTCAGACAAAGGGGATCCAAATGTCTGCGATCAGGTACAATCTTCCTTCTCACTGACAAGCCTGCTATAGAAGGGAGGTTATTAAATAACTCTTAGCACTACATTTTGTAGCTTCCACACTTACTAGGATAAAAAAGTATGTGGGGAAGTAAGTCAATGCTGGAAATTTTCTACGTCAAGTTTTCTAGTGATGAAGGGGCCACTGGGACCCTTCAAAGTAATATTACCTCAAAAGAATTTTTATACTTAAAGGAAAGCTCTTAGTGCCTAGGAGATCCTGGTTTTCCTGTAACAAGGGATCTTCTGATCACCTGCTACAGATGAAGAGACAAGTAATTTGTCTGTAGAACGACAAAAACCATCATACTGCCTGCCCTCATGCTCCATAATGCATAAACTGCATTTGGAAAACACAGCGTAGCACAATGGATGAGGGAACTGTCAGAATCACAGGACATTAGGGATTGGAAAGGACCTCAAGAGATCATCTAGTCCAATCTCCCTGCCACAGCAGGATCACCTGGACCAAGTTGCAGGAACACATCCAGGAAAGGAGTCGGTGAAGAGATATAGAGATGGAACATTGGATTAGCTAAGCAGGGTTGGGCCTGGTTTGTACTTGGATGGGAGATAGTCTCACACCAGCTGCTGTAGGCTGACCCTGCTCCAGCACTGAGATTGGACTTAGATGGTCTTTTGAGGTCCCTTCCAACTGTAACTCAATCATTTTAAATTTGGGTGCCATACTGCAGATTTCTCACAGCCTTTAAAATGCTGGGTAGGCAGCTCTCAGCTATCAGGATGCTATTAAAATTTGGCAGATTTTAGGCCTCAGAAGTATTAGCTCTGGAAAACAAATCCGCATAAAGTACATGTCAGCCATTATCCCAGGGAGGAGGAGAGAAAAGATTTAGACATCTCTTTGTGCCATCTTCAATATCTGACTGTGCGCTGTTTCAATTGCCAGTACAAGCGCACTGCACTGCACAGGGCGTGCTCTGAAGGACATCTAGAGGTGGTGAAAGCGTTGGTGGAAGCTGGAGCCCGGCTTGAACAGAAAGACATGGTAGGCACATCAATTCATATTTCTTTCAAAAGACTGGTCATTGTCCTGTAAGTGCCAAGAGAAGCACTTACGGAAGCGCTCCTTACAGAAGAAGAGCATTAGCATTACAAGGCCTTACAACAACTTCTAAGTTTATCCTTAAAATAACACCTTGAGAAGAGATTTCAGGAGGGAGTATTTACTTCTCTTTGCAAAATAGTTGTTGGAAAACACAGGGATAAGAGGGACACATTGCCCGGTAGACTGCCACAAACAGCAAATCCTAACTGTTTGTGTTAGGATAAGAGAGCTGACGTCAGGCTCCCAGTTCAGTCTGCTAGCAGGTGGTTGAGATACCCCCATCCCACATGTGTATCCAGGGCTCAGCGTAACGCGTACGCTCTCAGTGGGGATTTCAAGGCTGTGCTTGGGAGAGACCCCTGTGCCTCTGGAATGCCAGCCCTGAGGGTAGCTGAGTACTGACAGCTTCTGCAGCTGTTTATTCACTTCTCCACACCCAGCCCATCACCCTTTTGCTAAACAGTTGGACCTGGCCAGCTTTGCTCCCCTGTTGCTCAACCCAGCAGTGCTCATGAGCAGCGTAAGAACAAGAGGCAGAGCAAAACCTTCAAGGGATATTCCACCTTTCCAGAACCTTGGGAAGAGAAACTGAATCTTGTAAAGGAAATTCACTCTGTGGACCTGGATAAATTTGGAGTATTCTTTCCCTTAGGCTTAATTTTCTATGCGGTTTTGGAACCCCAAATCCATAGAATGAAAACATTAACTAGCACTCACCAGCCTCACACCTGGCTAGAGATAACTTCTCGGTTCCCAGAACAGACAAAACACACCCCCTCTCACAGCAGCATTGCCAAGAGCTCTGTCTTTTAGAGAAATATGCAGCAAGTGTGAAGAGTGAGAAGCTTACAGTACTTGAGAAATTAGGGAAAAACAAGAAAAGCTGTTACTAGAAACAACCTAGTGATCACAGGGAAGTGCTTCAGGTTAAATTACAAGAAGATCACTTGTGATTAATTTAGAAATCTGATAAAACCAGTTTGGGTTTTTTTAAAAAAAGATGATGAATTAAATTAGTTTTTATTTGTTTTTCCCACTGCAGCTTGAATCTACAGCCTTGCATTGGGCATGCCGGGGGGGAAACCTGGATGTGCTGAAGTTCTTACTAGACAAAGGGATAAACAGAAATGCAAGAGACAAGGTACGTGCTTCTGGGACTCCGCAGCTTTCCAAATCAAAGATGAAAGCCAATCCTTACTCCAAGTAGATAACTTTCAAGTCTTTCTTGAAGCCATCTTTGCCTGTTCCTTGCCTCTGACTGCCTCCTCTTCCCACACTCAGCTGCTCAGCACCCCTTTGCACGTGGCTGTGAGAACGGGTCGGTATGACTGTGGGGAGCACCTTATCGCCTGTGAAGCAGATCTCAATGCCAGAGACAGAGTAAGTACCAACAACTGCTTACCTGTCAGCTGCCGGGTAGCATCAAGCTGCAATCTGCTTTGGCAGCTCCACACGCCTGTAAAAATCGCAAGCTGCATGGCTGTGGCTGGACCACGGTGTTGGACCAGTGGGACTGACATTGTGGTCTACGTCTTGTTCCTCTAGGAAGGAGACACACCAATGCATGATGCTGTGAGGCTGAACCGCTACAAAATGATTAGACTTCTGATTCTGCATGGAGCAGATCTAACCATAAAGAACTGCGTAAGTAATTGGAAAAAAATGCAGTAATTCAAAACACTTCAGGATAAGGTTCCACCAGCGAAGTTTCAAGGTCAGGTGAGGCTGTTTTGAACAGACTTAAATAGATCACTTCAGAGTTAAATAAAGCAGAGCTGACCCAGGGCAAGTATCACTTCTGGGAGGTCAGGGAGAAGAGTTAAAACCAGCACCTCTTCTAAAACCAGAAGCCATCAGCTGCGACTCAAAACAACATCACACTTTTCTATAATTTAATTGCACATTTCATATATTGAAAAGATAATGTACAAATCCTGGCTCTCTGCACAACTCCTGGGCTTCAGCCACCACAGAGACAACAAAGACTTAAGCTTGTGGGAGAAATCAATTCTCTGTTAAGCCCACAGCCCATGGTGAGCCCAAGCTCTGTGTCCGTATGACTGGCTGATAACTTGGCCGTTGGCAACAAATACCTATGGCTCAGTACAGCTTCAGTGGAAGAAACCTCATACCTGACCATGCTCTCACGACCACAGCAGCAGCAGATGCATTACTTAAGCTCTGTAATCACTTCTGAAGCTACAGCACATCACAGACCCTTTCTCCCAAAATCAAATCAAGCAGCAGTGGGATGAAGTAGGTTTTATCCAATGCCAGTGAATGTTTTGTTTGGCAATCAATCAAAACTTAAGGGGGCAAAGAAGAAACCAGTCTCTGTAGCACTCTGCGCTCCCTTCTCTGTCCACACTTTTCCAAGTGGGTCTACTCCTGGCATTATGCCTCATTAGGGCATGAAAACAATGAAAGCCTCACAGGCTCAAGACTTGCTCTGCACACAAAAGTTGCTCCTATGTGGTTCATAACCTAATTGAACCAGTAAAAACTCTTAGCTGTATTGTCAGTTTAGAGTGCCTCACTAGTACAGTATTTGCTAATATGGCCTAGATCCACTGAAACCCAGAGAAACAGTATCACAAGTCTGACCAGGACTGCAGCTGCAAGATCTGTAGACCCAAAGAATTCTGATCTCAGGGAGACAAGACTAAGTCTGACCCCGTGTAGGCAGATGCACCATGTACATATTTAGGGAAGAATGAACTCACTCATCACCAGCTGAAACTAAACTTTGCTTCCTCTGCTTTTTCAACCAGCAAGGGAAAACTCCCATGGATCTTGTTCTTCAGTGGCAGAACGGCACCAAAGATATATTCAACAGCCTGAAAGACAATTCCTATAAAAGTGTCCGTCTAGGCAAGCTCTGAAAAGAGAAAGTGACTGCTCTCTTTTTGCTGCTTTTAAATGCTTCATACGAATCCAGAAGAATAGCCCTGAACATCTGATTTTTACTGAAAAAGGTTTATGGTACTGGATTATTTGAGGTACCTTCACTGAAAACTGCAAAAACAAACATGCAAAGAAAGAACTTTTCAAGGGCGGGCTGAGCCTTAAAATTTCACTTGTTCTAAAATGGCTTTATTTATTACTATTTATTATTTATTTATTTTAAAAGTTATTTTTCATGATTCTTAATGTTATTGTAGCTTTTTAAAATAGAGCTTAACATCCCTATGCGACCTTTGCCAGCAACAAAAATCCTTTTGCCTTAGATAGCAGCATTGCCAACTACATTAGCAACTTCACTCAAGACTTCCAATAGCTCCAAGGAGTGGACACTTGCAACTGCTGTCATCTCTGCCAAATTTTCACTATTAAAATGTTAAGTGAGCAGTGATATGTGGATGAGCAATGGAAGAAGGTGTACAGAGGTGCCAAGTGGATTTAAAGAAGCAGTTCAGTAATGCATTTTGCACAGGATTTGGCAGCTGTGGTTGATGAAGAGCTTGAGGACAGAGCTCCAGGCATCACGTAACTGTTTGGACTGTGGGTTTCAGATGCAGTGTTATGAAAGTGAGAGGAGACAGTCTCAGGAATGTGATTTATTTTTTAAGCTAGACTGCTATGAAGTCTGACGATTGAAGAATGCAAAACCAGATTGTGTATATTTGTAAACTTGTACTGCTTTTTCTGCACATTTTGTACTGATCTATTTCAGATTAAATAAACAGAGTGGGTCTTTGTACTTGCTAGCATAGATTATGGAGTAGAGAGCAGAGGGTAATTTGGTGTCTGGAGCTGCCTCCCTGCCAGTGGTACATAAATGCCATCTCTTATTTTGTTAAATGGAAAGCCCACATTCAAAAGCAGGAAGACAGTACTTGAGTAGCCAGTGAAACAAAGTTGCAACTTTACAACTGTAATTGATTAAAAAAATCTCAGTTTCTCAGCAAGTCAGTACTTACCCTCTGAAGCAAAGGTGACAGCTTCAGCTACCCAAGCCAAGGCAGAGGCTGAGTTCTGCTGGGAGATTCAGGCACTAAAGCAGAGCAGAACAATCTTAACGTTGCTGCCAGCAGAGGCTGTACAATTTCACCGGGACGTGCTGCCTTCAGTTAAAATCCTAACGCCACAGCCTCCCAGTGCAACACGCCGCAGACTCACACGTACCTTCACCAACCCACGTCAGTTGATCTCTGGCCAGCAGGCTTTACAGTCTGCTCAAAACAACATCCTGGGCAGTGATGCTCCTGGAGTGCCAGTTTTGGAGATTACGTGGGTTGATGGAAACCCCACAATGCAGCAAGCAGAAGAAAAGCCTATTCTGTCTGTAGCCAGCTATCCTAGGCCAAGGCCAACATCTCTACACAGGTGAGACTTTTCTTTCACAACCACCATAACTCTGAAATGTCACCTTGCCAGCCATGGGCTTTATTTGCGACCCCACTCTTCTCCATAAAAATTGCAGCACACCTCCACTTTCTGTCCTTCTCCGCAAGCCAATACTTCACCATGTTTCTGCACAATTGTCAAGACATGAGGCATGCCTTGCAGTAAAGAGAAATCACATCAGAGCTGGCTAATGCAGCTTGTTTACCATCCTGGGAAACAGTTCAACTTTTTAGGCACCAAAAGTGGCCAGACTGACAGTTCAGGAAACTGAGGCAGAATAAACATTTGAATCAGTCTCTGAAGCTCTGTGTCTACTTAAAGCGCAAAGATGCAGGCTTTACATTTCTTAAAAGCATTAAACCATGAAATGGTTTAGGTTGGAAGAGACCTCAGAGATCATCTAATTCCAACACCTCCCACCAGACCACGTTGCCTAGGGCTGTGTCCAACCTGGCCTTGAGCACTGCCAGGGAAGGGCATCCACAGTCTCTCAGGGGAACTTGTTCTAGTGCCTTACAATCCTCACCTCATTGTGAGGAATTTCTTCCTAATCTAAAGCTACCCTCTTTTAACTTGAAACTATTCCTTCTTGTCCCATCACTACAGTCCCTCATAAAAAGCCCCTCCTCAGCTTTCCTACAGGCTGTCTTCAAGTACCGTAAGGCTGCTGTAAGGTCCCCCTGAAGCCTTCTCTTCTCCAAGGCTGAACAGCCCCAACTCCCTTAGCCTGTCCTCACACGAGAAGTCCTTCAGCCCTCTGATAATCCCTGTGGCCCCTTCTTTGGGCTTGCTTCAACAGTTTCATGCCCTTTTTTTGTATTGGGGTCTCCAGAACTGGATGCAGCACTCCAGGTGAGGTGTCAGAAGGGCAGAATACAGGGGATGAATCACCTCCCTTGACTGGCTGGTGACACTTCTTTTGATACAGCCCATGATGTGGTTGTCCCTTTGGACTAAACTCACGGTCAGCTTACACTGTGTTGATTGTCCTTCTCCTCAGGAATGCTCTCCATTCACTAACCAGCAAGTACTTGTGCTTGGGGTTACCCCAATTCAGATGTAGGACTCTGCACTTGAACTTTTTGAACCTCATGCAGTCTCCACAGGCTTGGCTCTCAAGCCTGGTATCAGCAGACTTGCAGAGGCTGCACCAAATGCCACTCTCTATGTCATCAACAAAGATGTTAAACAGTCCCACAAAACATCACTCATAACAATTTCCACTTGGATATGGAGCTGTTGATAACAAATCTTTGAGTGTGACCATCCTGCTAATTCCTTATCCAGTCAAGCCAGACAAGCAGCAAGAAGGATCTCCTGCATTCAAAACCCTGCTTCCTTATGCTTGTTACCAGACAAATTCTGTCACGCTCAAGGTAGGTTATTCTCTGGTCAACGCAAGACAATGTGTCGTTCACAAAATCTCACCATTCTGCTTTTTCTCTGGTTACACCATCTGGCAGGTAAGTCCGTAAATGACAAACTACTGCATGTATACACATAACTCCCAGAATCTATAATGAACCAGACTCAGGTCAACACATAACATAACAGCACAAAGGAAAAATATTTCCTGTGTTGAATGGAGCAAGAGCTGTTCTGTCACACCAGCACAATCTAGAACTCAGAACTTAAATCTGTTCTGCTCAGTCCAGTTACTGAGAGCTCAGATGACCCACTGCAAGATTTCTGCAATTTACAGCTTTATGTGCTGTAGCTTCCACTTCTCAACTCATTGCCAGACACAAATAGAAAACAGAATATTGAGAGTAAAGCTGGCTGAAGAGTATCTTGACTACATCAACTTACATAATTTTATTGGTTTAATCAAAAGAAAAACTTCTGTCAACATTTGGAAGAGCTCTGAAAATGCTCTTCTGATTATGTAGCTGTTATGATTGTTTTTGGCAGCCAGATTAGGCTTACTGAGGCAGTAACAGGAAGGAAAACGGAAAGGCTGGAAGCAGCAAAATGAACACTCTCCTCTATAGACAACACTGCCAGACCAGGACATAAAGAAGGAAATGATGCTGTAAAAATGATGTGACATGGAGACTCTTTGAACTTTAGGTGAGACAGCTGTTATGCTGTGAGTGCAACGTATCACGCCGAGCACACGTTCAGTGTAACCTTGGGGTCTTCCTTCCCATGAGCAGTAACAAATCTCATGCTACTGTTAGAAGAGTTGCAGAATAGGGATGGCCTTTGGGATGAGTCTGGTAGGTCAGGTCAGTCAGGCTACTGTAACACAAATCCAAGATCTCTCCTCACAAGTGACAGATCCTGGTACCTGCTTCACAGCCATTGATCATGGAACAGAATGGGAAGCAGATTTTACAACCCATTTTTACTGCACTATTTTTCTTTACAGGTCACTGAAGGTAAACATCTACTGGCTTGTAGTTGTAAGACTTAGTATGAAGATGTCTTTAAATCTTGAGACTGTAAGAGGTAGACTCCGAAGACATGTGTTCTTAGAAGGATTTTTAATAAAAAAGGATGCAATTACACAGCTAAAAATTTCCATGTGTTGGCTTTGCACTAACTTCAGAAGACCTAAGACAGGGCGGAGAAACAGTCTCTTGACGTTGGCCAGAAGCCCAGCATGACCTTTCAGAATTGCTGAGGTACAGCTCAGCAGTCTTGTTTCCAAGCTTTCCTCACTTCAACACATGAATAATTCTTCTCTAGACTAAATAAAGTAGTAAAGGCTGGCTGGCTGGGCTGGCTGGAGGTCAGGGTAAGACTCAGTTCTGGGTAAAGATGGTATGGAGGCTCATGTTGATGACTAGCTCAGTCCTCAAGCTTGAGTCTTAGCTTTTTTGCAGGCTGGCAGTGTTGTTCCTTCCTCCTCAACCTTCCGAGGCTTCTTCACTGTGTACACAACCCCACAGGCACTCTTCCGAGTTTCTGGAAGGGAGAACCAGAAGATGCAGTAACTCAAATAAAATCACACTAACACATCTACTGCATCATTTTTTCACGTGTCCATGCCCCAAAGCACAATCTGCCATGTGTAACAGCCACCCAGTCAGCACACACAGCAGGCGAGCAACTGCATGGGCAGGAGCTGGGGATACACTGTGCTACAGAGTGGGGAGATCTGATTGAGAGCGTAGAATTACAGCAAGAATAAGGAAAAACTCTGGTCTGCAAGGGTTGAAGAGCTGCAGACACAAACTCATAGGAAACCAAGTTTAATCAGTTTAATAATCAGAGGAGGAGACATTTTTGAAGCACTGCCAAAAGCAATTATGCATTTGAGTAAAACCTACTGTTCTTCAAAACACTGTATTAAAAATGTATTCACAAGGCCCATAATTAGTAACCTATGCTAGCACAGCTACACTGGCAGAGCCCCCCCCTTTACAAACCCAGTAAGTGGATTTATGATATTTGAGCATATTTTATTGACAGAACCCTCAAAATTACCATAATAATGTAACGGTGATGTTATCAAAGTCCTCCTATGTTTGCTGAACAACCTAACGAGACTAATCCAACTTCTTAACTACTGGTGCGAAGCTTCTCTACAAGAGCTGAGGTAGAAGAGATTATCTAAAAATACTCTGTTAGCAAATAGACTCTGCAAGAACCTTGCCAAAACAGATTCACTTATTCTGGGCTCTTATTCTTTGAGAGGCAGGGAAATGTCATTTTCTATTTAATTTCACAGATAGAATAGATGATGGTCTTGACAAGTTATAAAAAAAAAAACCACTTGACAAAACATTTTTCCAACACACGATCCCTACACAGATGGTTAGCAGGCTGGAAGGATGACTCTGTTCATAGAAACCCTGAGATCAAAGCTACCTGCTGTGAATTATGGCAGGTTCAAGCCTCACCTCTGCTGAACCAAGAGATACAAACCAAATTCTACTGGGTGTTTGAAATGTAGAGCAACACAAACCATTGGGAAGATGACTAGAAAACAAAACCTACCCAACAAACCTTTACAAAGGCAGAAATTAAGATATAGACGCGACTCCTCAGTCGCAAAGTTAAGGTGCCATCAGAATAAGCAAACAAAAAATAAATCAGGAAACTAAGAACCACAAAGTATGTGAAAGGGAGGGCAGAGATGGAGAAACTGCTGCTACAGTGGAAAGCAAGGGTCTAAACTGATTGCTGGCTTACAAACTGTGCCATCTCTTTGCTGCACAGGTATCATGACACAAAACACAACCACAGAATTTTTGATTTCCAATGAAAGGAGCCACATGCTACATTTCCACTTGCTTAATATTAAAAATGATCATGTAAAGGACTGCTAATGAGACCTTAAGGGAGCAAGCTGTGTTTCAGTAAAGCACCTGAAGCCACTGTACACTACAGGAAACATTTTTTCCCAAGCAGCATGTACTCAAGGCATTTGTTTTTGCATCAAGTTTGAAATGACCTTCTCTGAAGAACAAGTAAGAAGCAGGCTGCTCCCACAATCATGCTGCAAGAGGGTAAATGCAGAACACATGCATCCAAATTTCTGCTGGTGTCACTGAGATCGTCACTTAACTCTTTCTGAAACAAGGGACAGTTTCACTAAAAAGCAGAACAGGCAGATTCGTGGTTTGGTTGGACAGCTTATGACTTGTTGATGTGGATAAACAAGTGCTCTAGTACCGACCGCACCACCAGTTCAGCCACTGATTTGCTAACATGGCAACAAGGGAAAACAACACATTTGTGCCATCCAGACTCCTCTTCCTATACTGGACAAGAGAGCTGAAACCCGCAGCTAACTTGCTCTGTAAGTCTTGGATGTTTTGGATAATATGCATTGATATGCTCTTAATTTAACAAAGGTACCTGTTACTTACATGAATGAGCTTGCCTGTGCTTTTCACTCACCTCCATGAAGCATAGTGGCTCTGCAGTTAGTAGACACAGCAGCCTTGGCTTCGCTTTCTGACAGGCCAAATAACAAACTTCTGTCATCTTTGTTCAGGATCAAAACACACAGAAAGGAACAAACAGAATAGGGAAGACTGTCTGCGTGATAGGTTTGCTTACTCTACAAATAATGGGGAATTAGCAAAGCTGTAACTCAAAGTGACATTCTGCATAAGGCTATCCAGAGGCGGGGAGCAGACGCACCCAGTTCTCCTGCCTGCAGTTCCCCCAGCAGCCTTCCTGGAAAGCTCCTGACAATACTTCCAGACAAGAAGCTGTACTTTTGAAAATAAAAGGCTGTCAACACAAACACTCTCGTATGCAAAATCAGGCAAAAAAAGTACTACTATATTGAAAATTCAGTTTTGGGGAAAGGGCAGTCTGATACAAAAGCATTATGCTGAGGAGTTCCCAGCCACCTTAAGCAGGGATGACACTAGATTTGGTAAATTAATTTGGGTTGAACTGACTGCTCTTTTCAGGAGGGAAGAAAACGTTGCACATAAAAACCTTTCAGACCACATGTCCTTCCACACAGTTCTCACAACTCAGAGCAAGCCCCTCCCATTTGAGGGTCAGTCCAGGTATGGGCTTGTGGGGCACAGAGGGTGGGAGCAGCAAGAATAGAGCTGAACTTCTAAAAGAAGGAGAGAAAAGATGCTCTCCTTCATTTCTAGAAGTAATTCAGAAGCGACCAGCACTCAGGAACGTTTTTTTACTTAATGTAACTTTATAGCTTCATCCATGAAAGATATGGCACCTTGGAGATCTTAAGTAGTTAATTTCTGTTCACTGTGTCTATGTATTTTCGTGGCTCTCACTCATTCACCCACTTACACCAACACACAATATCAATGCATTTCTCCATAAAACTTATCTGCAGACTTTGATTAACAACGAGCAGGATGGCTCGAACGACTGTAAGCAAACAGAAGATAACGTGTGAGCAGTGTAACTGGGAAGGCTGCACCTGGCGGGAGAGACCAGCACTGCGCAGTGAGCAGGTCTCAGAGCTCTGCAAAACTATGCTGAAGCACTGAGAACACAGGGAGCTGCTCTTCCTCTCTTTCGAGGACTTACTGGTCAGTGCTTTGTCTAAGACTCTGAGAACAAAGTTCTTCATACTGTTGGAGGGGGGAAGAAAAACACCTCTGGCAGCAGGGACAAAAGGAAGGATTAAAACGGTACAGGGGGTACCATCAGCCCTCCCCAGCCTGCAGTCAGGAGAAGAGATTAACAAAAGGACTGCTAGAGACACCAAAAGTCTGCAAAGCTGAGGAAGCGAACAGGGACTATCACTTATCACCACCACCTCAACCCATCATCCAGGAAGCTGAAACTCACTGAGAAATCAAGGAATTTCTCCAGAGATGTGTGGATCCCCAAGGAGCGAGGTGGGGCAGGGTGCTAGAGCCTGCAGTCCTGAGTGGTGACCTGACTTCTTAACTATCTTCTCTCCTCTACTCTTTGAGTTGGGCATCTAGTAACTTTAGTGATTTCTGTGCCTTCCGAGTTTGGAATCTGATAATACTAGTAAACTTTGACTTTTGTGTGGACCTATGGCATAAGTCTCCTTAATTTGACCCCATGTGAATCTATGAACCCGAGTCACAGAATCATAGAATCCTCAGGGATTGGAAGGGACCTTGAAAGATCATCTAGTCCAATCCCCCTCCCACAGCAGGATAACTTCCTTTTCTTAACAATTGGGACGTGAAACAACATCAGTGAATTTCTCAATAAAACATACCTGCAGCTGAACAGTGACTGTTCATGCCACCCCATGACCAAGATCTGCTGCTCCTTTTACACCCTCTCAAGAACACCAGTTCATTGAATTGGTCACCAACAAACATCACTGTGTGAAGTTCAAGAACTGTAAAGGATGGAAGTGCTTCTAAACTACTCAGACTTTCATGTTACTATTAACTGCTGTCTTTGCCTTGCAAAAAGGATACAGGTTGGCCACATCGTAAGGACCTCGTAGTTCCAGAGGCTAAAACAAAACAAAGAACGTTGGATATGTGAATGCATCCTCTTGCAAGCCGACAGAATGCAAGCAGGTAGGACAGGGCTACCAGGAAGGGAAGATCAAATGCTTTATGACAGAAAGCTGCTAAAGATGCAATAGGAAATCAAGCAAACACTATTATTTGGGCAAACTCTTATTTTGTCCCCATCTAGGGAAAAACTGTTATGGAAAATGCCCAAGCACACACAAAAAGGGTCCTCAACCCCAGAATACAATTCTTTGGTAAAACAGATTGGTTTAAAAAACCCCATAGATGGCAATCTTATTTGAAGTAGCGTTTTTAATACAGCTTTAATTACATATTAAGCATATTTTCAGACACAGATAAAGCCTTGAATCGTTCTGACTTCAAAAAACAAAAGTGGGACTTACCCTCTCAGCTGCACTAGATACAACAATGTTCTGGAAAACAAGACATCAAACATTCATCTGTCAGCATTAAGAAATGAAAAGGATCAGCAAGCAGCAAAGACTTTATGAACACTAAGTTCAGGCCCAGAGCCCAATTAAACATCAGAGTATCTGATGCTCTTGGATGAACTGAACTATACAGGATCTGGATCTTAATTTGGGGATGTACATAAACTTAGGTTATCTCTGTTCCCCACAGAGGGAAAGGCGCGGGGACAAGCCCTTCCTCTCACATACTGATGTGTGTTGAACAGCACTGAACTTTTTGGAGCAATAGGCTAAGCAGTAGAGATATCAGAGTGATAGCATTAAGCAAGGACCTATCCACCTCCATCTCTCATAAGGGACTTGATAGGGATGTAAAGGTAAAGAAGAAATGCAGAGTTGTTCACACTGTGATAAGAAGTGCTCCTTTCTTTACACTAGCTGAAAGATGCACCACACAAATGACAACTTGCCTGCACAGTAACACAAACGGATTGGGAAGCTGGGATCCCCCAGAACCAGCTTACAGATTAGTGACTTCAGACAGTTTGCTGCTCCCAAATTTTCAGCCTACTCTGTGTTGCAGTACAACTCATTCCTAACCTCAGCTAGCCTTAATTAAATCCACCCTGGTTCAGGAAACCTGTTTGCAGCATGGCAGTGGCTGCCAATTCATGCTGTACCGTTGCTTCCCTCAACATAAGCAGTCTCATGAAAATCACCAAGCAGGGGGAAAAAGAAAAAAAAAAAGAAAAATCCTTCCTCTTTCTCTCTGTCCCAGAGGGTTTCTAGAGAAACTAAGTGACTGCTCAGGGGTGGCAGATACCACTGCTGGCTCTCTTCTGATGCTAATCTCCAAGGATGCTCCCAGGGGAAGAATGTTTTGCACACATGGAAGCTTTGCTGCAGAAAACAAAATTCCTTGCACCTTTCATTATACTGAACCAAAGGCTTTGAGGAATCCCTGCTTGAGTGGGTGGGAATGGGAATTGTACTGAGGCAGCAAAAGACTTTTTCCTCTCTGACATCAGTAACACCAGCATATCACACCATCTCTGGTTATAAGGTGAGGATTTAATCCCTTCCCCACACTACTTGACTGTTCTGTCACCTCCCCAGCACAAAGAGTAGGGTAGACACTGGAAGAAAATGCTCTCTGTGCAGTTGGACCTCAACAAGTGAAAGAGCTAACTGCATGAAAACAACCAAACGTACCCAAGGTCTCCTTGTGTGCAGCAGAGGAAAGGATGGGACAGACAACTCTGCCTTAGCATAAAGAAAGCCAGGAGCAATACATATATCAAAGTGACTTAACAGCACACATCATGATGTAGCCTAGGACATTTCTTCCTGCATAGTTCACCTTTAACGTGACTGCACTATGGATCCCAAGGGTGTTTGTGAGCTTCAGTTGTGCTGACTGTAGGGGTCTGCTAGGAAATTTCAAGTCTTCTCTGAGCTGTAGCAACCAACACTTGTCTCTCCAGCTCTGAGGACACCAATAAATTTCTGCAAGTTTCTCTGCCCTATTATACAGAGGGGGCACAAAAGGTTCTAAAAGCTGCTACAAGTTCAGCAACTAGAGGCGCGAGTGGTGCGCTACAGGTGCCGATGCAGGCAGTCTACAGAACAGCAATCCCGTGCCTCATTAAAAAAGGTCTTTGCATAATCATAGAATCATTAGGGAGTGGAAGGGACCCTGAAAGATCATCTAGTCCAATCCCCCTGCCACAGCAGGATCACTTCACTGGAGAAATTATAGAATCAGAATCAGTGGAGACAAATCCCTAGTAAGGGCTAATAACTACCTCTTATGGCCCCCAGGTACTGAGCCTGGAGGCAAAAAACGAGAGGCAATGAGGAGTCCTCTCCCAGCTCAACAACTTGCATTGCCCAGCTCCAGCTGATTTACCTCTCAGCCATCAATGATGCACACTATATGTGCAGATCAGAAGGAAGGAAACAGACCGAGCACCTGAATGTCTCACTTGCTCTGTTTGTGATGCCAACCCAGCTGGTACTTCCCAACAACCGTATGAGAAGTGCATCTTTAACTGCACAGAGGAAAGAGGCACACTGGCAGAAAGGAATCCCAAAGGAACGAGGTTTATGAGTATGTACCTCATCTCCAAGTTACTGTTTTATGCAGTTAAATCTCAGAGCTGGGCTTCTCAGGAAAGGCCATGCAAATATTCACTTTCTTCAGCAGTATCAAGGGAATTAATCTGTTTGTCTCACTCTGCTGTGCTGTAAAATAGGCTGCCATATCTAAGGGGAACTGACATAATGATAGATCTGCTTTTAATTTGCCTTCCAAGATATATATCGCATTTGAGACTAGATTAGTATGATAATTCAAATTTTGGCTTCCCTGGACCAGCTAAGTGCAGCAAAAGCTGTTTCTAATAACAGTGGTGGGAGCTACAACTTTTTGTAACTCGGATGTGTTCTGTGAGATGCTTCCCTGTTAAAACAAACATGGCCTGCAAAGACCCAGCACAGCAGGCAGTTCAGCCCGATAGCTTAGAAGGAGGTATGAAAGCAGTGGATTCCAGGCATGGCCGTTGCAAGCTGCAACCAAGATGCCTGGAAGAAGTAACTCTTCCTTAGGTTTTCTTCTTTGGGTTTCAGTAGCATGGAAGAACGCAGTTGACTTGAGTACAGCAAAAATCTGACAGCCAACTAGCTGCTGGGCCTGGTTTGCATAATCATAACAAGATTTTTACTTTGTTCTTATTATTTACTACCCCCAATATTCAAGGTATGAACTTTTGGTCAACCAGAAATATGAAAGGGGGATTTTAAAAGAGATGCATGGACTTCAGTACTAGTGCAAAACTTTGATCTCTGCCCTTTTCTTTTTTTTGTTTTGGGTACTGCATAGCATAACAATAGATTAATCTTAAAAACCAATCCAACAGTTTGACAGCTTAAGAAGAAATCACGCAGTGGTGCGTGGCTGGAAGCATTTGGAGCTAGACTAATTGTGTCCTTGTACTAGTAGGGAAAGACTCTGTCATAGCTTCAGAAAACCCAGCACCAAGCTCATTTAAAATGGCTCAGTCTGTACAATTCCACAAGAATTCTAACTGAATTAATTAGCTTGCTTTCACTTTCAGTAGCTTACCTTTCCCTTGCAGATCTGCATCAGGCTGATCGCATTTGAAATTGTGTATCTTCTCATTGTGGAGTCTTTGATGGCAGGCGTGTAAAGAACTTCAAAGTAAATGCCTCGATCTATTGCCTTCATGAGAGTCATCAAAATCAAAAGGAGAGAAGCATAACAATCTAACAACTGCTATCTATTACTGATGTAGCTTGTTTTTTGTTTAACTGTGTTATATATGAAAAAATTCAGGTGAAATTTTTCTAGCAAGAGCACAGTATAGTATGAAGGGAGAAAGGTTGACCTTGAATAGGGATACCTGAATCTTGAGATGACAGATACGTGAGGTTTAACAAAGAAAGAAATGCCAACCATTTATCAGTTGTAACTGGCTTTCCACTATTACAGAGTTAAGGAGACAGGTAAGCACTGATTGTCATAAACAAGTCTTGAAATTTTGAGGACTCCTCCTCTAGCCCCACAGCCTGCTGTAAGAAAGAGCATAACTTCCCACAGCAGCGATGTCTAGCAGGTGAGGAATGTGTCCCTGAATAGAAGCAGAAATGAGGACTCTTCTCTCTTGCCTCACAGCATACCTGGCGTTTGTGACACTGTAAACAAGAGTGAGTCACACGAGAGATTACAAACGCTAATGCCAATTATATTTTAAGGTGCTTTAAAATCCTTTGCTATCTGTCAAATTGCCTCATGAAAGCCTAGTTTTCTTGTTTTTCCAAACACACAGAGAAATAGCAACTTGCTGTAGGACAGAGCAAGCTATCGATAAAGACAACTCAAAGCCAAGAGATCTTCATTCCATGGTCTGTAGTACCTTTGCCTGAAATGTTACTCCATGCTTTACCCTCATATTATTAAAAAAATACTGTCAATTATTAAAAATACTGTTAACTGAACACAGATAGAAATAATCAGGCTCCTGTCCATGCATGACCTCTGAATGCAAGCATTACAACTGATTCTATGATTCTATGTTATAGCTACAGCGGCTATAAAACATCAAATGTTTTACACAGAAGTGGTCTGACATCTGCAAACATGAAGAGAAGCCTAAATCTATCAAAACCAAAACAGGAGATGACAATACACCAATCTCAAGTCAAACAGATTTTTAACTTCACCCTCACCACTCTGGCTCTTTGCCAATCTGTCTGTCTGGCATGACAGTCACCAAAACTAACTGTACCAGTATGACAGACAGACTGCCTTGAAGCTGGGAGTGCAGAGGCTGAAAAAGAGCTTGTAAGGAAAACGCCTCCAAACAAAGATGTCTTCCAAAAGCCACCAAGCTTTGTCCTACATGGGTCAACTGCTAGGGTGTTAGGCAGCTACAGTACTTTCAAACATTTCATATAAAATCATTATTCCAAGTGGAATGTTGAAATTCCCGGCCTATATTAAATTCGAAAGAATTACTTTTGTTCCTTATCAGGATTAATTCTAGTAAATTTTTATTCTAGGTAAGGCTCTCTGTATAAAGAAGCAGCAAGATTTCTGGAAAAGTCCAAATTTAAATTTTGAAGCAGTAAGGACCACCTGAACGAAAAATGCCCTTGTGGAATGAAACCCGACATATACTCAGAGGAGTACATAGAAATATGCATATACACACAGTATATGCAATTGTCCTCCAAATAACTGGAATCACATCCTTCTTTCAAACTAACACTGTCATTGACATTCTCCTTTAAATGACATTGTCTTTTAAATCACAGGGCTGTTTATCTATTCTGACACAGCTGTACCACTTCTGGTTTGTGAAGCAGCTTAGCAACCACACCACATCACTGCTCAGCACAGCAGTGGCCTTAAGAATCTGCTTCCATTCTTTGGGAACACCACTTCTGCCTTCTTAAGTGTGAGCCAGGAAGGAGAAAAAGAAAGAAAACTCATCACTGTGTATTAAATGCTGCAGTGGAGACCTTGAAGGGAAGGACATCTGAAACAACACTATATATATATTATGCAAGAAAATAAAAGAACCACTTGGATGGGAATGGCGAGAGAAATGATAGGGAATTCAACTCAGACTGACACTAAATACAGAATTTAATAGCAAGACATCAGTTTAGATGTAAATTCACCATATTCACAGGAGGCCTTCGGAAGTAGAATGGCAGCTTTTCTGTTACATTTATGCATACCAGATCCACGTCTAGAGTCGTGCAAGCGATCTACAGCAAAGACACAGGAACAAATTATTAGTCACGCCAAAAAATACGTAATTGTCTTCAACAGCACTTTATTTCTTCATCAAAGAAATGTCTTTCCAGAGTCAGTCAGTTTTAAAATTAAGGAGTACTAGCCTTGTAGGTAAGCCTACAAAACAAAAGGGTACAGGTGCACAGACTGAGCATTTTGAACTTAAAACCTAAGTCTTCTCTCACTTACAGAACTATAACATAACAATGCAAAGGCAAGATTTAGTGCTTTGTTTTTACCTGACATAAGATAAGCTGAAGCAATTCTGGCTTTTGGCAAAAAAACTCAAGCTAATGGAGGACAACCTCTGCTACAAGTTCAGCAACTATAGGCGAGAGTGAAAATTCTGGCTCAGGAACTGCTTCCTTATCCCACCACTTTCTAAACCCAGTGTTGCAACCTTTTCTTTCAGAGATGAATTTCTTTTACCAGAAGCAACTGAGAAAAGACTGAATGAAATGCAGAATGAGAGACAGTGACTGGTGGTGCCACGTGCCCAGTACTGAAGACTGATCCCCAGGACCCAGCTTTCCTGAATGGGTGGCGAATGTGCAGCCCCTCCTGAAAGCCACGTCTCTGGAAGAGTCTGAAGATGGCACCAAAGACTGCAGTTTAAAAGCTTAGTTTTGAATGCACACCACAATTTACAGCCCATACGAGAAGATGGAAGGCACAAACAAAGGATGGAGAATTTCCACACTTGACACACAAATCAGGAGCCCATAAAAGGGTGTCCTTGATTTACATATATTCTCATGTGCACAGGGGATCTCGCCGCATTCAGAAACCTGTCAGCAACTGCTCCAAATACACTGGGGCCAGGCGCCAACAATCCATCCCTCCTCACATCAGCACCAAAGTGGTGGGAGTTGTGGGGAGTTCCAGGGCTGGCTTGCTTTGATGCAGGGTTGGCTAATGTTTTGCAAACTAGTCTTCTGCCAGTTTGTTCACACGAAATTTGGATGGAGATGAGAGCAGAAGCCCAGCTACAGGAACCTTTCTTAGCTGCTAACACTCCCTCCTAGACTAAGTGACACAGTAGGCATGCAGGCAGTTCAAAAATCCCACAAACCACAAGCTTTTTTGTGATGAAATGTCTCTACCAAGCCATTCATGTTCAACTTTATCTTCATGCTCTATCTACCAACTCCGTTAGGCAGGACATAATTGCAGTCTATTGCATCAAACTAGACTTGCATGTGTAAGCACAGCCCTACTACAGCCGCTTTAACTTCTTTTGTGACATAGAAGCTACCATCTAGACAGAGGTGACTTCTGGGAACACAGACACAGCAAATTGCTCTCAATCACGTCCTAGAAAATATGTCAGTGAGGCCACAGGAAACTCTGGAAGAGACAAAGCTGCAAATGAAGAAAACTAATAGCACGCATTAGAAACACGCAAGTTGCCCTATGTAATCGAAAAGTAAAGCCTTCCTAATCAGCTCCAGAAGGTCACAACTGTTTTCCATTTTGCAAATTAAGCAGAGTAAGAAAGAAAGTGAACCAAAAGCCAGGCTATCTACAGGATTCTGGTGACAAGAGATTTCAGAAAACATCACCAAGGAAAAATAAAATTAAGAGTCATACTTTGCTATATTCCTGCTCTGCATGGAAAGTTGGAGAGATTTCTCTAAACACACTAATGTTCAACCTAACTTTGGTTCCTGGACAAGTCACACACACAAGCAAATTAAGGTTACCCTGTCTGCTGAACAGATCTGAAGTGCAAAAGCTTCAGAGAAAACACCACTCGGCAGCTGCACAGCCCAGCACCTTCCAGTCACACCACAGGCAAGAGCCCCATCTGCTGGGAAACTCCAGACAGACGGAACCCAATCCCCCACTGGTTAGATGGCCTGAAGAAAACTTTTCACAAACGTTTTAGGAATAAACACTAACATTTGGTTTCACACTACATCCTCAGACTTATATAAGTTTTTTAGATCTGCTGGTGATCTGCTAATGGCTTACCAACAGCAGGCAAAGCTAACCAACATCATTACAACAGTCAGAAATCTTGCAAAGCAACAGGCACAAACCTTACTACTGGCACAGAACAGGCATTCCTGCTGCAGCCCAAAACAATCCTCTTGGGAGACTTAAAGAATGCTCTACAATTATCTTGGCAAACACAGCTTCCTCATACCCCATAGGACATAAAGTATTTGGAGAATTTGAGTGCATCTTTCAGTACATTTCAAGGCCACACTCAGTCACAGAAAAGCTTCCTTGGCTTGTGACAAGATTGCTTTGGGACATGCTACAATTACTGCAAATCTCCAATGATCATGTTATTTCTTTTGAAAAACGTGAAAACTCCTATTCTACAGAGAATAATCCAAGTGACAAATGATTGGTGAGAAAGATAACACTCTTGAGGTAACAGCCAATGCTAAAATATCAATCATTTTTTGGTGCAAGACCCCAGAAAGAGTAAGAAGGTCTCACTCTTAACAGTGAAAGATCCGCAAGTCGTAAGAGCATGAGGTACACACTGAAACTCCAAGCGCAATGCCACTTGTGCCAGATTCCCTGTTGAAACCTCTACAGAATTGACACAGCTCTCCAAACAGTTAGAAAACCTAAACTCCTTAAACAGAAGAAATACATAAAAATCTGCCCTGACTGACTTTACACGGCTTGGTTCCCTCCCAGCTTAAAGTGCTGCCAGCATGGAAGCAATGAAGGTGGCCTGGTAACAATTGTGTTTCTTTCCTGGCATACATTACATCACCTGCAAGTGTCAGCCTCAACAGTTGCTTTCTGTGTTGTGCCAGGACAAGTATTCACATAGCTGAACCAGAGTAGGAATGCAGATCTGCCTGCAAAAGAACTTGGCACAAAACCTACTTAATTTGCAGCCAGAAGCATGGCCCTTAAATGAAACTACCATGCAGCTAAGCATGCATCTTCACCATCAGAGCAGACAAAGACCTGCAGAAACGAGTATCTCTTTATGCCAGTTTAAACACTGCTGAAGCTGGATGTCCAGCTGAACTCATGATTCAGTTGAAAATTAAAAAAATCCACTTTTAAATGAATCATAGAATTGCTCTGGTTCAAAAAGACCTTTAAGATCATCAAGCCCAACCACTATCCCAGCACCGCCAGGCTGCCACTAAACCATGTCCCTCAGCATCTCATCTATGCATCTTTTAAACATCTCCAGTAACGGTGACAACCACAGCAGCCTGTTCCAATGCCTGACAACTCCTTCAGTGAAGAAATTCTTAATACGCAACCTAAGCCTCCCTGGTGCAACCTGCAGACATTTCCTTTTGTCCTATTGCTACTTACTTGAAAGAAGAGACCAATCCCCACCTTGCCACAACCACTTTTTAGGTCGTTGTAGAGAAGATCTGTCACCTCAGCTGCTCCTCACAGGACTTGTGCTCTAGAGTCTTCAACAGCTTCACTGCCCTTCTTCAGGCAGGCTCCAGCACCTCAATGTCCTTGTACTGAGGTGCCCACAACTGAACATAGTAGTTGAGGTGTGGCCTCATCGGTGCCAAGTAGTGGGACAATAATTTCTCTACTTGAGCTGTCTACACTATTTCTGATACAAGCTAGGGCACTATTGGCTTTCTTGGCCACACTGCTGGCTCAAACTTAGCTGGCTGCCAACCAACATCCCCAGGTCCTTTTCCATTGGGAAGCTTTCCAGCCACTGTACTCCAGTCTTGTAGTGTTGCATCGGGTTGTTGCAACTCAAGTGCAGAACTCAGCCCTTGAAGCTCACCCTTCTTGAAGTTCATACCACCAGTTTCAGTCCATTAATCCAACCTATTCAGATCCTTCTATACAGCCTCTGTACCCTCAGGCAGATCAGCACTCCTGTCCAACTTGGTGTCATCCTCAAACTTAATGAGGGTACACCTGATACCCTTTTTCCTGATCATTCAGAAAAATATTAAAGAGCATACCTGCCTGCTAAGCCTAACAGAGATGGGATGCTCTAGCTCCTCTTCCAGTTCAGAGTTAATACCATTTATGGGACTCCCATCAATTGTTTGAGATCAATTTTATTAAAGATATGTGGCAGACAGAACAAACACCTATTATGCAACAAGCCAGGCTGAGAGCAGTCTGCCTCCAATGGTGTTTTACAATTAGGATTTTTTCCTTGTAGCAAAGGTCTATTGAAGATGTAGCAGCTGAGGATAAAAGTTGGAAATACAGAGCACATCACTGTATTCAGATATCGCTTCTAACGAGTGTCTTTTTCAGTCCAATACCAAACTAGTCCGTGGTAACACTTGCAACACCTTCTTTTTTCTAAAATCATGTAATAGATTGTTCACACTTACTATTTCACTAGCACACTTAGTGCACCAGCACTGCTACAAATGTCAGTAACACTGACACAACAACGCCTTCAGAGACTCACAAATTTTGTGGAAGCGGTTTTCAGTTGCAAGTTTCTTCAAAGGGCTGGGATAAAATACAAATTACTGTCTGTCCTTCAAGTACTTTCCCTGAGGCTGCTCCACTTTTGTACAGCCTCAATGGCTTACTTGGTGGGCAAAGTAACACACAAACATAATAAAATCAGAGAAGTGAAGTTTCTCTAATTCAACTGGAGCATCCAAAACACTCAGAGCAAATCCAAAAATCTCAGTTTGTCAGTAGAGCAAGGGCACATATACTTAAGAACAGATAAGTAAACTAAAGATTCCAAAGATGCCATGACAAGTGAAACCAGCTTTGTCTCAGATGCATTTGCTCCTCTTTTGATTTAAAACAAAGAAAAAGAAAAATAAGACTTTCATTTGGGCAAACTTGCAAGAGGAGACCTAAAAAAAAACGGAAGAAGGTAAAGAAGGTAACTCTCAGGATGCTCAGAGCCAGAGTTCTACTTTCAAACCCTTTCACTTTACCTAACATTTCAAAGACAAGAAACTGCTAACAGAAGACAGCAAACACACTTCAGGGAATCTGTCAGAGTTTGAGAAGTTAAAGTTCAAGATAGTTTTCTGCATGGTGATTGTATGTATGTATTACAACAAAAAAAGACAACGTTTTCTCTATTTACTAGAGAGGAGTATTTTGTAGAGTATAAAACACACAAAGGAAACCACAGTGCAGGCACATCCAGTTCCATTCATCAGAAAGACATTTCAGACTTTAAGCAGTCACCTCAAGGCCTTGCAGGTTCCTGCAGTCCCTCTTAACCTTCGCTGTTTATCAACTGACCAGGCAGCCCACGTTGCTTTACCAGCCTCATGAGTCACAGGCTGATACAGAGTGGGGAAAAAAAAAATCAAAAGAAAGCATGTTCTCAAACTAGCTCAAGGCACTGAAAGTTACTGAATGAGCACTATCGATCAGATGATTGTACTTACATGGAACAGTTTCTCAGTCTTTGGAAATACTGCTATGATGTCATATAACCTTATATTTGCAGATGTTGATCTCTACAAAAGGAAGAAACAATTACTACCTTGAATTTGCCAAATTCTGATGCCAAAGTTATGCACAATGATTACAACCAAAATAATGAGAATCCCTTTTCACTTTCAAGTAGTAAAACAAAGCCAGTAATAATCCAGTTACACTGTAGGTCTGTGATGTGAGACATACAAAGTAATTAATTCTAATGTTGAGGCTTGTGGGCACCCACCTAGTGAAGCATTTACACCTTTTGCAAAAGATCAGGTAGCACTAGACACACGGTTTGTTCCTGCTCTTCTATCCAGAAATCAAATAAAAGAACTGGGCAACAGAATTGTTGTCCCATATTAACAGAGGATTCAACAGAAACTATATCCATTCTTGTAAGCCTGCAACTCGTCAAGATCACATTATTTGATAAAGATCCGAGAAATCACTGCTGAGTGTCCTATAAAACCCACCAAGTTGTCTCTACACCATTTCCAAGGTTTCATTCATTCACTGAGAAAAGGAAATAAAAGCTAGACAATTAATATACTAAATATACTTGCCAAGACATTACAGTGAGAAGGATCTGAAGCAACAACTGTTAGCCGGGTTAAGACTTTAATTCTTTTTGATGTCCCCTACAAAAACAAATAATACAAAAGACTTAAAAATCTCCAAAACTAAAATCTGTGGTGAATTTCACCCTGTCTGCTATAAGAGCGAAATGGTGACTTGTTAATATTCTTGCTTATGCAACTTTTCTGAAGTCTGCATTTACAATTCTCTGTTATAGTCATCAGGTTTTTGTTACTGCTGCCCTTTACAAAGAATTACTTTTGGGGAGGGGAGAGAAGGGGACAGAATACAGAACAACTGAGTATGTTTTAATACTGCTGTTGTTCTGCACAGTAAGCAAAAGGAGTTCCTGAACTAACAAGTCAGTGATCTGAAATGCAGACCTGGTTCATGATTTCCAAATCTTGCTCCACCCAAACCAGTACGATATTTCCAAAACTCAAATTTTGAGAATGTTACATTATTCAACGACAAGAACATTAAAAATTCACACAAAGCAACTTATTAATTTCTAAAGCAGTGAACACATCCTACTCTAACATGAGCACATCACTCTTCCAGTGCTGAGTTTTAACTTTCAAGCAATAGACAACTGCATTGGTTTTGATTTACAAGAAACAGACAATCGAACATACAAAGAGACCAAGGCAAAAAACACACCTCAGAAAATCACCACACAAATACAGTGTAACTAGACATACTTGTACAATTGGCAAGGATGGAATCAGCTCAGAAGGAGATACTGGCTTGACAATTTCCTTAAAAGAAAGTAAACCAAAGTTATTCAGAACATCACAGGTTAAGTTTACAGCGTAAACAAAAGCAGTGATTTCCTAATACTGAAAATAAACGCATGAGAAAACGCATTTGAGAAATAGTAACTCTAGCAAAAATTACCTGTTTCTTTTCTTTAAGATCGACGACATGATTAAGCGCAACTACAGAATATCCCACTGAAAAAGTAAACATATATTAAGAATATTTTGCAAGCAAACTAATGGAAACAAATCCAAACAGAAACCTGTTAAAATAGGCACCGCTCACATGCTTCAAAATTAATAATCAAATGCATATTTACTTCTCACATTACTCTATTCTGAAGATTAATTCACCCAAATAGTGTCTTTAAAAAATTGAATGTTTTGTCTTTTAATACAACCCTGTCGATACTTCACAGAATCACTTTGGTTGGAAGAAACCTTTCACGATCATCAAATCCACCCACTCAAGGCAGAGCTTTATGAACAGGAATACCTGGGTTCCCCCAAGATTTTGCCCTACTTTAGGCCTGCTGATTGAGTCTACAGAGAAAACAGTTGAAGATATTCAGGATAGCTGTTAAAACTGCAGCCAACTGGGAGAGACAAGGTGAGCATTCAGAACAATGCTGACAAAGGAGGGCCATGAGAATGATAGGAAGGCTGGAGAGCCTGAGGAAACGGGATGTTCAGCCTGTAGAAGGCTCCAGGTGGACCCTACCGCAGCCTTGCTGTAGCTGAAGGGGACCATTGGGAAAACTGGAGAGGGACTCTAGTGAGTAAAAAAGGGGATGGTTTCAAGCTGAAAAAGGGCAGATTCAGATTGGATCTTAGGAAGAAATTCCTCATTATCAGTGTGGTGAGGCACTGGAGCAGGTTATCCAGGGAGGTTGTGGATATTCCATCCCTGGCAGTGCTCAAGGCCATGCTGGCTGGGGCTAAGAGGATCCTGGTCTAGTGAGAGGCGTGCCTGTCCGTGGCAGGCTGGAATTAGTTGATCTCTGAGGTCCTTTCTAAACTAAGCCATTCTATAATTGTGTGAGAGTTGGTGCAAAGGTCTTCACAGCAGGAATCCGAGAAAGGCAGTATACTTGGCCAACGACAAATCACCCTCAAACACTGGCCTAGCAGCACCTGGCTGTACAGCAGTTCTGCAGAAAAAAAAAGCTTTACACGGCAAGAAACTGCGTGTGGAAAAGTGTGTCCGTGCTAGGAACAAACCTGTCACACTCGCACAAACAGGCAGAGCCTGCAGGGCATAACCCAAGCTCCCCGGCTGCTCAGTGCTGAGCGGGCACCTCAGTCCTGCCCTCTGCAGTTGCAGAAAACCGCGGTGCGAGCCGAGAGGGCGGAGGGGAACCGCGACCCCCGGGAGGCAGAGAAGGGGATCAGCGTGTGGGGAGAAGGTGGGAACCAGCGCAGAGACCCGCGCTGTGCTCAGACCTGCCGGGCACAGCCCACCGTAGCCCCAGTCCCAGTGTCAGTCCCGTCGCCCTCCCGCCGGTGCCCTGGCTCACGGTGCGCCGCGGTCTCCAGGAGCCCCTGCAGAGCCTTCTTGTCGGGGCCGAGCGGCACGTTGAGGTCGGCGAAGCCCGCCATGCTGTGCGCCGCAGTCACACACGGGGCACCCGGCACCGCCCCCGCAGCATTCTGGGGCCTGTAGTCCCGCCCCGGGCCAGCCCCGCTTCCCCAGGCCCTGCCGTGCTCCCAGCAGGTGGAGCAGTAACCCTGCTAGTTCCGCTAGTTAGGCTCCATCTGAACACTGCTAATAAAAAAAAAAAAAAATTTAAAACTTTATAGTTATTGAAGGATCTTCTCATCCCTATCACAGCTAAAAAAGTGTGAAGTAAACCTTCGAGCTGCCCCATCAAGAGAAATCACTGAACATGCAAAGGACTGAGGGACTATCACAGACCACTTACCAAATGCACACTGGTGGTGCAGCACAGTTAGAAAAAGCACAAACTGCCATTGATCAATAGCACATAACGTGTAAAACACAGGTGGTAATTGCCACTGGGCTCCTTTTCCAGCCAGGGACTTGCAGCAGCTGTTGATGCCTGCAGGTCTGCCGCTCCAGTCCAGCCTCAGGTGCCACTCCAGCACTCGTCTGGAATGGAAGCCCTTCGCTTTCTCGTTCTTTAAACTAGGCTGAATGTTCACCAAATTAAGTCTCTGGGATATTCTGAGCTCTGGACTGTTAATGATGCAAAAATGCTTCTAACCAAAGCCAAGGTGTTGATGCTGCCAACTCGTGGTACATCCCCGGGTACTGAGTCCATCCTCTGTAGCCTGTAACAGCTGTGCCTCTGGGGACTTGAGGGTCCCCATTTTCAATGGACAACTGAGAAACAACAGCACTTTCTTGGCATTTGTCTGGCCTTGCTGCTTGATTAGTCCAAGTAAGACCTGGGGTAGCGGAATCAGTGAAGCTACTTGTGGACTGCAGACCACTAGGAGCTTAGGGCAGCTTAGCAGGTCAATAGACAACGGCCTGCCTCTTCTTTGTCATGGGGAAAAGACACATCACTCTGAAAAGCAAAACAAACCAACAGCTGGTAAAACATTGTTGTTCCTGCCACACCTATGGCATATTCTGTTCTTGCCAGTATGGCGTCAAGATAGTTAAGTGAAACAGCTCTATTTTGGCTTGTCTGCATCAGGAAGGCACTCACCTATCAGATCCAGTACTGCTTTTCTTCCAGTCGTTCAAAGAAGTGTCAGAGCCTGAATGGTGTTGTCAAGGCCTTTTTTTATGTATGTGAAAATGATATTAATCCAGGTTTTCTTTGACTAAGTGTACAATGAATCTTGATTTAAGTTGTCTTAATGAATGTAAGAAACAATCCATTAAAAAGTGTCAGCGATTTTTTTCGTGGCCCTACTGCAGCAAGGTCGAGGGACATCAAACAGGATTAAACATCTTATGTATCTGACAATATACAAGCAAAACAACCTTTCCTGGAGGCACTTGAAATGGAGACTATTTAAACAGATCTTCAAGTAGAAGATGTGCGAAACCCCATTTGTTGCAATGATGTAAGAATCTGAGTATGAAGCACTTTCAGCAGCTGGTATCATGAATCATGTAGTCAGACCCGTGTACAGCCTTATTTCCTTCATTAATTACTCAGATCTTACTAGTTTTGCTTAGGCCAGCCCTAGTGATCTACTTAAAACATCTCTGTGGTCTTCACTGTTAAAGCCACAAGCTTCTAAAGTGCTTTGTTTCATGTGTCTTAAAGTCCTCCTGGTGAAGCCAGATCACCTCCCTCCAAGTGTTTTCTTTCTCAATGTACTTAGATCTCAAGGAAGTCCTTTCAGTAAATTATGTAGAAAACCTAACAATTCTTCTAATAAGTTTTCAATGGGCAGCTCATTGTAGCAACTATTACATTTTTTGCTTTAGTTTTGTGTTTAGCAATTTTAAGTTAATTTTTAACTCAAAAGAGTTAAGCACTTTTAAGCCAAGATGTTATTTGGTACTGTCTATCTCAGTGACTCAGGTGACACGAATGTCACTGCCACTTATCATAATCTCATAACCTCAATAACCTCTTTTGTAAAGGTGCAGACTGGATTTTCAGGGACGTGAGCTATTTCTCTGAGCAACACAGAATTTTTAGCATAAATTTCACCTGAATAGTTTCTTTTCAGATGACAGCTTGCTGTTTTTAGTATTTGCTGGTTCTGAAAAGGGAAGGACAACATTTCACATTTAAGTTGCACAGATGGAAGTCTTTATTTTGACAATGATAAGAAATGCCAAAGATGAGAATGGTCACCTCTCTGTTTTACTGCCACAGAATGCTGATTATTTATTTTTACAAAGACAAGAAAAGGCTGAAAAGAAAACTGCAGCTGCACCATCTTTGCTAGAAAGTTGGACAAGAGCATATTTTCCTAACCAGTGCATGCTGAGAATAAAAATCAAGGTTTCAGTAATGTTTGTCCATGAAATTACATCCAGTCTCAGGCACAATATTCTAAACATTTTGACAACGTACTTCCCTGAAGCAGAAAAAACATATACCTAAACTTTTTTATTGTTCCCAACATCAGGCCCTCACCAGTCTTATGTTGGTTTTGAAGAAAAGAAGTTACAAATAAGAGGAAAGAGAAATTACAACAGACAAATGAAAACAACAGTTTATGAAGATATACTGGTAAAGGAAAGGGGGAAGGGGAAAGGGGAAAGGGGAAAGGGGAAAGGGGAAAGGAAGGAGCAGGAAAAATGTTCTCTATTATTTATTGCATGGCATGCTCATGTTGTGTTACCTTCCCACCACACATCCAAAATCAAAATGGTGAAGAAAGAGAGCATAGCAGCATCTGTACGCTTTCACGGTAAGATGACCCCTGTGCTTGTTTTCTAGAGGAGACTATATTTGGGAAAGAGTTACCATGCTGAGCTGTCAATGCTTGCTTCTGCACTGGTCCATTTCTTGTGCTACACAAGGACCTGTTTCAAGGTAGCAAAGATCTGCTGTGCCAACAGACTCAGCAAGCGTGAAGTCATTTGGAGAGGGATGAATGATACAGGATTTAGTGCAAGGTCTTTCAGCACAAACGTTTTGATAGGTACAGTATGGCTTCACTAAATCAACATGTGATGGGGAAATTGTATTTCCTTAGCTGCTCTGATGATGCCTATTTTAAATTACCTCACTAACACAGAACAAATAGTTGAAACCTATACCCACTGATACATTACATACTTAGTGTGGAAGTATCAAACACAAATGCAAAAGATTTGATTACATTTATTGAAGCAGGTGTAAAATTAATGTCTTGGAAGGGTGGTGGGTAAAGGGAGAACGAATGTCAGCTTGTTATTCTTGACAATTGGCTATTTCTGCTGTCTGCACTAACACGTTAGAATTTGTAACTGAAGCTGGAAGGATCAGTCCCCATCTTCATGTATCATTATTTTAAATACATACAATGGATGTAGTCCTAGAGACTGACAGGTGCTCTGTGCTTTCTTCCCCAGACACCAGGGATGGCAATGCCTCTAACGCTTTCAAGGAAAGCACCTCACCAGATTCAGCTCAGCCCTGGAAAGGAGAATGTTATTCTAAGTGTGTCCTAATGAAAAGTTTTCAGTGAAAAGATTTTAGAGTTATCAGCTGCTTCATCTTGTCAAGGTTTCATGTTTTCCCTGCAATAGTACATAAATCCCTTTCTATACTGGTAAGTAAATTGACTTAAGTTGGTTTGTCTAGTCAAAGCTAAGACTTCGAGAGTAAATACAGAGAATGGTTACATATGACCTTTGCGAAGGAAAGAGATCAGGTGATTAATTTTTAATGGACTGTGTGGGAATTTAAGGCGCAGAGCAAAGCATGAGGCTAAAATCCTCCTTTCAGGTTGAAATGGGTAAGAGTAACTCACAAGCGATCCTCCAGATCATCCACGGAGTACATTTAGAAATCATGTTCCAGAAATACATTGAAAAGCTGTCAAGAAGAATGACTGATTTAATGAACTGTGTCAACACATTTGTGGGAAGCACCAGATTATAATATTCTCTGCTTTAGTGACATTTTAAACAATTTATTCCTATTTTTTTAAGTGAGTGCTAAAGTGTACAATGTTATCAGCTTTTAAGATATTAATCTATTTTGAACAAAATTTATCCAATTCCTATCTCCTTTGCTATACTTCAGACACTAGTGTTTAAAAATGTATTCACACAATGAGGAAATAATCTCCTTCCTCCTCATTTTGCCTTAATACTTTAACTTATTTGGATGTATGCTTGCCATTTCTACAGATAGTTTTTTATCATTCTAGAGGAGTAAGTCACCTGAAGCTCAAGGTTCATGAACACTGTCTGAGTGGTTAAACTGGGGAAGATTTTCTTGTGAGTGGACAGTGAGTCAACCAGTAAAGTGTAAGAAAATACATGGCAGAATAGGAAAATCCCTTCAGCTTGATAATGGTCAAAGAACAGCCCAACCAGATCTCATCCTTACCATGTGAAACTTATTATCTTACCTTAATCTAATCAAGATGTGGGCATGGAATGGAAGGTAAGCAACTGAACTTGCAGCCCCTGGTCTGTGCCTTCTGCACTTCTGACAGCAGGAGACTGCCTGTACTCATATTGTGTCAGGCACATCTGACCTCAGCCACAGTCTTGTGCATTTTAAAAGTGAAACTCTGCCAATGCCATCACATATGATGGAAAAGCTGTTTTCAAGAATAGGTGATGCTAACAGAAAGGAAGATTTCATTAAAAATTAGTCAGTTTGTGAGCTTACAATGCAAGCCTGAGTTGCTCTGGATTTACATTTCGGTAGTGCCCATGAGTAACAGGTTAATTTTTCTCTGATAGCTGGGTCCACATTAGTTCTTTCTTTAATGCAGCTTTTTGTGTCCGTATGATGTGTGCTTATACCACAACCTCTCTACTGCTGGTCAACACCCACAATTCTTCTGCCTGGTGCACACTGAAATAAAACTTGCTGTTGCCACCCACAAGGCCTTCCCTCATTCAGCTATCACTGTCAATGGTTACTGACCCATCTGGGGTCAATGATCCTTCTGTTATTTCCTCTCTTTCTCTAGGTCATCTGGCTTCTGTCTCTTAGACAGACAAGGGGACACTTGGGATAAGGTGTTCCTGTTTCTAAGTGTTACTGTCTACCACAAGGCATAATCTGCTAGCATCCCATGGGTGACTGACAATTCACTTAGTTTTCACCCCACTTGGAAGCAAGCATATGACTTAAAGGGCAGAGAAAACTCGCAGAAATTACTTAGTATCTAAGAGTTCAAGGAATCTGCAGCAAAAGCAAGTAACGCAAAACCATGGGATTTTGTTGTTTTCAACATTATTGAAAAGATTGCATATGAAATAATGAATAAATGTAAAGCAATGCTAGATAAATATTAATACATAAAAAATTAATACATAAAAATATAGGTACTGGGATTCACATTTAGTGGGGAGGAAGATCTGTTCGTGTGAGGATACAAAGAACCAGGTCAGTCATGATCATGTCGTTGGGGACAGGTTTTACAGGAGCAGCAGCAGCAGCCAGGCTTCTGCCGGACGCCGGTCTTTCCGCTCGCACATTTCCACAGCGGAGGCAGCGGCACTTGTGAAACAGCAGATCGCAGTCAGAGCTGCAACCGAGCAGGGACTGTCGCCCGGCTCCCACCGGTGAGAGTCGGAGGAGGGAGCAGTGTGGGGTGGGAGGACGGAGTGGCTCCCCGCGTCCTCCGCCGCCGTCGGAGGAACGCGGCCGTGGGTGGGAGCGGGCGGTGGGCGCGAAGGAGCGGCCGCCACCCCCGTCCATCTCTCTGCCCGCGGGCTGGGGGCGATGGCTCCATACTCGGCCCCAGGCTGCTTGGTGAGTACTGTGGACGAGCCCGGCCGCTCCGGGGGAAGTTGAAGGCAGCCGCCCCCCCCCGCCCTGGGTCGCTCCGCCGGCTGTGAGGGGGTGGGCGGCGGCTGGTGCCCGAGGAGGAGCCCGAGCATCCCGGGCGGCGGAGAGATCGGGCGAGAGGACGACGAAGCTTCATGGGTGGCTCATGCCAACATGGTCCTCGCCTTAAACGCGAGTCACCTCTACAGTAACCTCCGGCCCCCGGTGCTGGAAGATCCGCGGGCGCTGGGCGGCGGCAGGATGATCGCCGGCTCCTGGCCCCCGCGCAGCCTGGCCAAGCTCGGCCCGACGCCCCCGCCGTCGGCGCTGCCCACGGCGAGCCCACTGCCCGCTAACGACTCGCAGTGCGGGGAGCAGATCCTCAGCTACGGCAACGTGGAGAAAGTTATCATCGGGGCCGTTCTCTCCCTCATCACCCTGCTGACCATCGCCGGCAACTGCCTAGTGGTCATCTCCGTGTGCTTCGTGAAGAAGCTGAGGCAACCTTCCAACTATCTCATCGTGTCGCTAGCCCTGGCCGACCTGTCGGTGGCCCTGGCTGTCATGCCCTTCGTCAGCGTCACCGACCTCATTGGCGGCGAGTGGATCTTCGGGCGCCTCTTCTGCAACGTCTTCATCGCTATGGATGTCATGTGCTGCACGGCCTCCATCATGACTCTCTGCGTGATAAGTATAGACAGGTGAGGGACGACTGGCCACCCGCGGCTCGCTCCGACCCCCGCCACTTCCGCACTCCGGGCGGCACGGGCAGCCCTTTCCCCTCCCGAGCCCGCCGGTGCTCTGCGCACCTGCCGGCGGCCTCTTTGGCATTTGGCCCCGTGGAAATGAGCTGAGTGCTAGAAGCAGGGCGAGACTTGCAGCCTCCCCGCTTCAGAGAAGTCTGCCTGCTACTAGCCCAGCCCAGCGCCCCGGTACCCCTCAGGATGACTCTCCTTTCATTACAGAGTGCCACATCAAAACTGTCTACAGTTACTAGGGCTTTGTACAAATAATGGGGTGTTTGCAACAACTTTGAAATTTGCAATGTCTGTTTTAAACTGCTTTACACCGTGAGCTGGTTCTTCCGAAACTGGTGGCAGTGTAACCTTCAGTGGAGTTTCACCTGATCAGAAAAGACCCAAGTATTATACCTTACTGGGGTTTTATAATTATTGTTGAACAATCCCCAAATAGCTCAATTTCAGCTGTTTCTGACAAAAAAACCCCAAACCCCCCATGTTGTTTGAAGGAAAAATTGCTTTTAAGTATTAGCTTTTTTAAACAAACTTACTCTGCTCTCTTAAAACCCAAGCTATACTCACTGACATTTAGATTCCTCCGAAAGATACAGGCACTGGAGCAAAAAAAAAAAAAGGGCGTGTAGAGAAGAGGACCTAAGACATTCATTGCTGATGGTAAGGAAGTACAGGATCTCATGCTTGCCCATATCTAAGCTTTCATCTGCAGAGGAAGTCTAACAGGTTCCTTTATTCTGTGTAGATTCCTTTATTGTAAGTTGCAACCTGCAGCTTCTGTCTTCCACAGCATAAATCTCATGCCAAGAATTTTACAATCTAGAGGGAGATTTTTTTCATTATAACCCAAAACAATTACTACAAATTGAAGAACTTTCAAAGTAGACCATATAAGTAGCTCATCAAGTAGTAGCTTGGCTGTCTGCTTCAGACAGTGTTTGGAAAGAACTCTGCATTAGGTTTCTGCAAAGAAACAGTCTTTCGAAACAGTTTCCCACAATAACTAGAGGTTGTTTAATGACAGTAAGCATCGTGGTTTATATTAATTTCTAAACTTTAATTTCTGCATAAGCAGCCCCTGCTCCAATAGTCTTTATTTTGTTACTTCTACAATGGCTAGCAGTTATCTGAATGCTGCGAAGTGTCTTGTAGTGATGAAATCCACATATAGCCTTAGAGTATCAGAGGCAGGGTTTTTGTTGTTGCCTTGACATTTGCTGTCTTAATTCTAGCATTCTAAGAAAATGTGAATAGGCTTATCTACCTTCCCAATGTTACTCTCTGTTTTTCTGCCTTACCTATGTTGTCCTACCTAACATTATTGATGTCTTTCTATCCTTCTTAAGACAATTGATTGCGTTTTTCCACCCTCTCCACGTAAAGTATTTTCATTCTTCGGTTGTTTGTGATGTCTAGCTCTCAGCTCTGCACTTCCATTTCTAATAACCTTTTAAAGACAGACTAACATAATTAAGCTTTCTTTACCCAAGTAAGGATGTTGCACTGTAGCACTAGAGTAATTTAGTTTTATGCTTTCACATTTCTTCGCTTAATGTTCAAAGTCAGTGCTGATTAGGGGCTTTAGCTGAACTGATCACAGAGATGACTGCATCTCTTGCTATCTTCTTTCCATTCTCCCTCTACCACCCTTTCAAACCAACTTACTAACAAGAGACATAGCTGTGTATTTAGAAATGAATATAACCTGTTGAGAATAACTGATTTGCATTAAGAAGTGCTGGTTCAAACCAAAATAATTATCCTCTTGTCTTTGCACTTCTGCTTCTGTCACTGGATGTTTCTTTACCATGATTTCTTTGTAATGCATTATGCTGTTACCTAGTCTCTGCTTGAAATAAAAGTTCTGGGAATCACAGTGCTTTAGCTCCTATTATAGAGTTATTATAGAGTTAAGATAGATAATATCATAAATGAAAAGAAACAAGTCAGCAATTAATTAGCAAAATGCCTGCACTTGGCAACCAAGATTTTTTAAAAATCTCCATGATTTATAATCCTCTTTCAAAATAAATAATCTTATAAGTAACACTACTCAGTCACGCCAAAGATTTGCTTGGAATATTAAATAACCTTTGAATAGTGGATATGTACAAAATATACAAAACAGGGAGAAACAATGAAAAATAAATGTGAATGCTGACGTGTTGCCAGTCTAGCACTGATTTTAACAGGGCTATCTTACTGGCAGTTTTCTTAGCTTATGTAGTTATGGAAGTCTTGGATGATCAGTGAGGGAGAGTTATTCATGACTGGATGAGTACCTCTGGATAAAATGTTGTATGTGATACAGAAGCTTGCAAACCAGGATGTATATTGTGCAGGCGACTTTCACGAGGACTATTTTTCCACGAGTATGGTGGAAACACTTGCATCTTTAAAATTATTCAGAAGGAGAAGATCTTGATGATATAGCCCTTATTATCTTGGTGCAAAGGCTACAAATACGACGTGATCCTAGAAATACAGAAGCAGGGAAGGAGTGAATGAAATTCACTGTCCTTCAACTTAGCTGCTATCCTCAATTCTACTTAGATACTCTTAAACCCTGTGGCACAATTAAGTGTCCTAGGGTCACATGGGAGCATTTGTTTAGGGAGAAGGGTTATGATTGAGCAGAAAGTTACACATTTCTGAAGTGCAGTGATGAATGGCACTCTCACCTAGATCTTTAGGACAGTTTAGGAAGCCTTTGCTGTGATCCAGTAAAGCCTCTCTTGAGTGAAAGACGAGGCTGTCACAAGCAGAGCAGGGACATATTTAAAAACATTCATTGTTAAATCTCCAAGTTCTCCCTGAATCTGATATAAGAAACAGTTAAAGGTAAATAGCTGAAATAATGGTACTATTGAATTAATCTTAACACAAAAAAAACCAAACCCCATTTTAAAAAGGGTTTGTTACAAACTGTTAGGCAAGGTTTGTAAGGAGTGGTAGTATCTTGTTTTGAATAAACAGGTAGACCTGCTAAAAAGTGGCTTTGAGGCCCTTCCAAACAGGGTTGAATCAACAAATTGAAGACGTTTGCTGATTTGTTTCCCTTGCTGCTCAGCTTATGCCACTGAGAGCCGTGAAATGCCAGCAGCTGGCAGGCCTATTGCACAGAGATGTTTTGCTGCACAGCCCTTAGTGGCGGAAGCATTTTTTAGCAGAATTTATCATCTGTAAAGCTCTGGAAGATACAGACTATCATGGAGCCTACAAATGGGCTGGTTTCATTCAATTGAAAAAACAACAGTAGTACTTTCCTAGACAGACGCATCAAGCACTGCTTGCACGTTTAAAGTTGTTTCCACTCTAAGCTGCGTAAATGTTAAGACTGCAAAGTAGATAATAGTAAGCTATTATGAGGATCTCTAACTCTGAACAGGGTGCACCGTATTACCTTCACTATACTTACCTTCCATGATACGAGAAGCAGCTCTGTAGAGACTTGGGCAGAATAACTGGACCACAGAGAATAGCACTTTAAGCATTCCTTATTAGTGTGGCTCCACTGTTCTGTTCTGAATTAAATAAATTATACCACATTTAGATTCCTTTACATTTAAGAGTGAGTGAATACTGGCAGTGAATTATGAGGGATAGATGCAAACAACATCTTAGTGAGTGAATGAACATATAAAGGGAATTTATTGAATTTAAACTAGTAGTGTTTGCGTGCTGACGCATCATGTTCTTCTGACCCAAGATAGCTACAGGAATCCTGTTTTGGAAAGCATCCATAGGATAACTGCATAAGTAGCAATTTTAAATTTAATTCAAGAATAGCTGTTTGGCTTAGAAAGTGAAAAGTAACATAGCAACTCAGATACAGCTGATGAATTATAGCACTTTTCCCACACCCACACTAGCAATGAAACATTATGGAGGAACTTTTCCAGCCTGTATCTTAGCCAACATTTCATGAATATTCCAGGTTTCCATTAAATTGATGAGGATTTACAATTCGTATGCGAATTATACCAATGTGGGACTTCCTGTCAATCCCGATATTTTTACACACAAGGATCAGTTTCCTCTCCCTCTCAGCTTGGTATCTTTTCCCATATTCCAAGTGTCTGAGAGCTTATGCTTTGCCTTAGAATATATCAGTCCCTAAAGTGTCACCCATGTCCAGTGCCCTTGGTGCATGCCTGGGAACTGAGGAGGCCTCAGTGCCTCACAGGAAGTACTAAACAAAGTGCTTAAATAATTATTTAAGTACTTTCTGTAGATTCCAGGTGTCTAAATTGCATCTACATCCAAAACTTATAACATCACTTGGAAACCTAGTCAGCAATATCCTAAGCCTGATGGCTTCTGAGAGCCCAGTATGGCTTCCAGTCGGGTATGAAACTCTCCTACCTTCAGAAAATGCTGCGGTCTATTCTGCCATCTCTGCTCAGTTCCTTCAGAAAATACATGTAGAAAAATATATGTCTAGTCAGGTATGAAAAAATCCTGGTGTTAATATATTTTGTATCTGGAGCAAATACAGCTGTGCCCCGTGAGATTTTGTTCAGTACATGTACTTCCACAGAAATGACTGAGGAATCAGGAAAAACATAAAAGGAGCTATAGGAAAAATGTGAGATGGAGTTACTGTACTTAATGCCTATTTTGTAGAAGAAAGCTTGGAGATCAGAATGGCAGCTAACCACAACTGTCATTACAAAAGCCCTTCTTTCCACCATTCACTCTGAAAAAGAACTGTACTTTCTCTGCAGTACGTAGATAACTTGGTTAGCTTATGCAAGGTACAGACAGCATTGGAACACTGAATGCTGCAGGTTCCTTTCCATGTCGTTCTAGTCCACTTAAAGAAGTGGTGGAACCTCCATTCCTCAAGAGGTTGTATTTTCTTTTTACAGAGAATTCCTTGCTGAATACCTCTGCCATATCTTTTCTTATTTACATTTAAATACCATCTACAACAACTTTTTCTGCCAAATTCTGAGGTGAAAAAGTTGAATTGGAAGCTGGATGCATTAAGTAGCATAAAGTCATGCAATGTGTATCTTTCACCAAGAGATGGTTTCAGTGAAGCTGGGATGTTTTGCTGTACTAACATGATCACTTTAGGCACATTTCCATGATTTCTTCAATAATCTTCTCCCATGTCATGTAGGCAGCCTGCAAGAGATGCAGTAATTTACACTGTAACCTGGTCTTGGCTATAGGAATTGCTTTGTTTAGCTCTTTGCAGAGATACTACGCTTCATAGCAGACTGCCAGATGCACAGTAAGACAGGACACAGCAAATAAAAGAGATTTTATCAAACAGATGGACTGTTTTGTGAAGACTGAACTTGAGAGTAAAAGGTGGTCCTTCACTACCAAAATGAGTGGAACATCTGAAGTTTGGTAGGTGTGCCTTGTGATGTAGGTGTGCACTGTAGGTGTGCACAGTAAAGCCTGACAATGTTTGGGAAGCTAAAAGGCAGCATAGAAAATATTCTGTAGATTGATTATTCTATTGCCATTGTCTAGTGGATGTGTTTAAATAGTGATACTGAAAGGAATTCAGAAGTGTGGAGCTGCAAGGTAATTTGGAGGCAGCAGTGAAAAGGGGACTTCAGTCGGTAGTGTTTCAAAGAATGCACAAAGGGGCAATTGTAGCTCAAGCAGTACCAAGAGATTTGCGATTACCTCACATTTACTTGACTGCCTTCTCTTGAAATTGAATGTTGCATTTTCCCCCCACATTTGAAACTAACTTCTGTTTGCTCCTACTGGGGTTTAACATTGGATGAGTTTTCAGAAGTGAGTTTGGGGTCTCAAATTCTTAGAGGTTCATCCAGACCTTTCAAAGGAGCCTGATAGTCAGGGGTAAGGGAACGTTAATTCACATTTTTGCCAAGCAGAGCATCCTGGAGACATTTTAAAAGTGATTTTTTTTTCTGTCAAGGTCAAAAAAGTACTTTCCATAAGTGAGGTTGGATTTGCTTCAATATTCACAGGAAAAATACAATTTTAGAAACACTCATCATAGTTTTTGAAGGTACTTTTCACAAATATTTGCTCACATAAATTACAAAAACACAAATACATACAATACTGGCATATTGGTGCAGCGTAACCTCCACGACAGAGAGTGGTGTCAAACCCTCTCTTCCACACAGGGCTTTCGTTGAACTCAACGAGAGTCACAGAATGAAACATGAAAGCATTTCTAGTCGTTACATCATGTTTGAAGCAAGATTACTGTATCACTGGTAACACCATCTCACAAGCTTCTAGAGAAACAGAAATTATTTAAGGAATGCTCTTTGACTTTTCTGGAATAAATTTTCTTAAACTTGTTTACAAAAATCCCTGCAAATTACATGAGGACGATATCCTATTTCTTTACTAGAAATCCATTATTGATTTTAATATTGCTTTTGAGTCTGAAACATTTTTTCAGAAATATTTGTGGCAACTTTTGAAACAGAACTGTTTCAAAACCGTCCTGTTTGAAGCAGAATATTTAATTTACAGCTGATACTGTATGTACGGCACTGCCTTTCAGCTGCACACACCTTTTATTTTCTCTCCCGGCACTTTACACAAAAATCTGGTCCTTTTCCTGTGCACTAGGAAAACTGATGAAAGAGCTGGCCATGGTAGATCTTGCATGAACACAAAAGAGCTTGAGAAACTTTTCATTTTGTCAAGGTAGAACTGTCATATAAGTCAGACTGTGGAGCAAAACTGCAGTTTCTGATATCCGAGTGTTCTAAGCGTGAACACCATGAGGCAGTGCTCACTGCAGCTGTGTCCCACTGTTTGTAAGGTGAGGATTCTTTCTTCCAACATGAAACCTCGCAAGTTTCAGGTTTTCATGTTGTACTGGGCAGCCAGCTATTTCTAAGGGGTTGATTCATAATATTCCTATTCCTATGTATAGTAATTTAAGAAAAAACAGATGGTTTTTTGACCAAACTCTGACTATGAAGGTTAAGTTTTCCTTTCAAAAAGAAAGAAATATTAAAGAGGGAAAATTTGTTTCTATTCTGTTTGAACTAGCTTAACAAAAATAGAGTGCAGCAGCTTTGATTTTTTTCTTGGACCTTGCTGTTTGCTCAGGAGGAAGTACCTAGAGCATCTAGATTATCTGATACATATGGGTAGTTCTGTACATACTAGCATGTATGCAAATCAGGTGGTGATTCACCTCTGATAGTAAACAAGCTTTCTGGGTAATGTAGAGAGCAGAAGGACATTTCAAATAGTGCCAACTGCTCTAATTAAACATGCAGAACTGAGATGTACAGGGAAATCAAGTCAGTACTGAATGTATTCTTCCTGTCTTTATGCCTGTGCCATCAAATTGTGATGTAGCACAAGAGACTTCTGAATAGGGTTAAGGTCATTGTGGACAGCTATGTTACCTCAAAATGGTCATGATTCTTAAAATCCAAAACAGAAAAGCAGTGAGGGATGCTACAAAATAGTGACTATTTTAAAGTAAGGAGAAACCAGGGTGAAGTCTGTTCTTAGAGGTACATTGTGTTTTCTCTCGATGAAAAAGCTGTCAGCAAAGATTTTTCCTGAGATATACCAACGAAATGAGTGGGGCTTTGGTACTGTTGAAAACTTGAAGCCAAATCTTTTAGCTAGTGGAGGAGTAAGTTAAAAGTATAACCCCAAGAAAAGTTGTTTATTGATTTTTGTTTACAAAGTTTTATGTTTCTTCAAGGTGATTGTGGGAAGCAGAGGTAGAGCCACATGAAAGGCAACACTTTTCTCGCATTGGTAGCAATTTGTCCTGCAAGGTTTAGCAGGTTGAGGAGCAAGCAGCGGCTTGCCATACATTGGTAGTGGAGGAAAAACTGGGCAGGGACCAAGGGTGACAGGGCAGAGTTTGCTGTATCTCAGACATTCATTGTGGTGGGTAAAATCTGATCAGGAAGCCAAGAATGCTTTGATGAGTGTGATGACTTTTCTATATTTAAACAGACCAACTTTCTTTTTATTCAAAGAATCTTGAGTCTTTGGAGAAGATCTTGTTGTTTGAAATCTAGGCAGACATGTTCCACCTTCAGTCCCACTGAAGAACACTGATAGCAGGCTTGCTGGCACTGGAATAGTCATTTCTCATCAGCTACAGAAGTACCTGCATCAGAACTACGGTTTGCTGTTGCTGCTAGTTAAATTGAGACACAGATACGGAGTTTTTTCTAAGGACATTATTTCCTTTTTGATGAGAGATGTGCAGTGTTATTCAACCAATGGTTTGCAAATCTCCAGAGAGGGACATACAAGGTAACTGTAAGAAAACCAAGTCTGTTTTTCACTTAGGACAGTTCCCACACTAGAAAATTAGGGATATTTGAATTATAGTGTAGTATCACAGAAGATTTACTCTGGTAGGTGGTATTTAGAAACTGGTGATAGGCATAAAAATTAGAAGATGGAAATGGGAGGCAGAGAGCACAGACATCACTAGTGTACGCTATTATCTTTGCTTATTGTAGAATTCGCCACATAACTGACATCATGAACACAAATCATAAAAATACGTTGTGATTGTCATGAAATATTTCAGACACACAGTACCACTTGGCAGAACAATTTTCTGTAAGCAGTTCTTCATGTGGGTTGTTAGATTTTGTAGATTTGCTGTAGAAGTCGACATTTAGCAAACAGTTGAAGTACTAAATCCCTGAACAGTAAGAGTGTGTTGTGTGGCCACAAATTACTTGGAATTATTTATGCGCATGACTCAAAACAGCTGCTGACTAGATGCAAAGCTTTTCTTTAATAGTTTAATAAGATATTTTGAAGCTAAAAATAATGCAGCTTGGACTCTAAATAATTATTTTTGCATTGTTATGTACAGTTGCTTCCCCTTTTCCTTAGGAGTCTGCATCCGGAGACTCACTTCTCAGCATAAGCAGTTCTAGCAACAATACCAATTGTAACTGTCAAGTGTTTATTGTCCTGTATTAAGAACCTATTTTTGATAAATGAGTCTGGTCTTAATTTTTTTTTCCAAAAGTAACTAAAATGAAAATATTGTAATGGATTGTTTGCCTGTGAATTAATCAGCACAAAAGGGAGCTTCATGTTTTCAGTGCCTGTCTTTTAACACAAAGCTCCTGAGCTGCTGTCCAAGTGTTGAAATGGAGCATCATACCCAATATCCCAAACCTCAGAAGTTTGCAGTGAGCTCTCTGAAATGCACATAGGCTGGTTTTAGCGATTCATCTCACCCTGAAGCCAAATTTCTGCTTCTAAGTCAAAAACATGTTTGAAGTTGTCAGCCTAGCAATGAGAACTGAAACTACTGGAAGCTGTAGGCACAGCAATAAACCTTAGATACCTTAGTCTTCATCCACACAAAGCAGATGACACCACAATTTGCCAATTTGCTGCTGAGAAAAGTAAAGGAAAGCCATACTCACAGAAAGACAAGAAAGAATCTCTTTCTCTGGAGATACTCAGAATCCTCCTAGATACACTTCTGTGTAATGTGCTATGATACTATGATTTGATGTAATGTACTTCTATGTAATGTACTTTCCCTGTTATCTTGCTGCAGTGGGCATGTAGTGGAGGGTGAACTAGATGATCCCTAGAAGTCCTTTCCAACTCTGATAATTCAACTTTTCTGCAGATTCAGTTTATTTCAATGCTTTTGTATGTAGGATCTGTAAAACTGACAGAGAAGAGAGGTCTGAGATCCTTGATAATTTCCAAATACCACTCTAAAAACTTTGCAGGAGGGTCTGTCATCAGGTGTATCTACTTGTGTTTTAGCATAAAACACACACAATGAGCTGGACAAATGGCTGTCTGTGGATACTCAGCAGTTGAATCTGGCCTCAGATATTGTCATTCTGTACAGAAAGCCCAGGGAAAGGGCCAGACATTCCTTTCTTGATAGGAGAAAAGTGGAAACTTCTTGTGGGCAGGCCCTTATTCAACAAGAAAAAGATGACACGTTACTCTGTCCAGCGATCTCTAACTTACTTGGAGCTGCCTTTGCAAAAGTAGACCTGGTAACATCTAAAATGGGGTGTATGGATTTCTGGATTGGATTGAATTCTACTGAAGCAGCAGGGTGGGAAAAGCCAGCTACACAGAACTGCCTGATAGGTCTGAGAAACACTTAGAAAGTTCAAAGTTCATTACAGTGGAAGAGTGGTTATCTAAAAAAGTCATGTACATTTCCTGTCACGTTCTTCATTCCCAAGCCTGCTGGTGACGATGAATAAATGTTATGACAAACGAACGATTAAATACTGTGGTTGTGAAGTGTTGAACATACCATTTTACCCACCACAACTTAGGGGTTTGTTGCAGTTCTTTTTAACCAGTAGATGTTTCTTTCCTTCAGCCTTCTGTAGTTAAAGGTCGGGGTATTTGAGGATTCTGAAAGATTGAAAGGGGAAGGAATGTTTGAAATGTAATATTAAATTCTTAACAAGTTTTTCATTTCCATTTTATAGAGGAGAGCTTGATCTGACCAGTTTATTTATTGAAATTAAATACCAAAATATCACTGAATGAGCCATTTTCTGAGGAAAATGACAGCAGGTGGGAGGACTGCATGTGAAGGGAGAACTTAGGATCTGGTGTATAATGGTGCTGTAAATAAAGATGTTAGTTAAAATGAGTGCTAAGAAATTAAATGACATATGGTCGCGAGAAGTGGTAGCTATAGTAGGCTTCATATTCATTGACATGATAGATGGTAAAACACGATAACCTCATTCTGTACCACATACTGAACAGACAACATACTGTTAAAATATCAATAAATGGCAAATAAACAGATATTTGTATGTGACAGGGAAGGAATGACCTTGTTATTTTCTGATAAGTCTCCATTCCAGAAGCGTCGGCTGGAAAGAACTGTGAATGGCAGTTTTATGAAAGGCTCTTGTATTGCAGATACAAGTATTGCAGTCTTGTATTGCAGTCTGGTCCTGCCTTTCTTCTTTGGTACCTTCCTGTCACGCTGTGCTCTCCAGCCCACTGCCTCCTCTTCCAAACCAGGTTATGACTTCTTCCTGTGATAGAAACTACTCATAACAGGACAGGAGCCATGCATTTTCCTTCTGTAGAGGACAAGAAACTCAGAGTCTGCATTTTTAAAAAATCTACTGGTATTGTAGGGGATCAGAATGGGATGTTCTGTTATGAAAATACTTTATGAGATTGTGATGATTTTGCAAAAAAAGGATTTTGTTAAAGAAACCCATTCAGAGGTTTTTTTTTTTCCCCTGGTGATATCATTGGATATTTCAGAACAAGATGCTTAAATTCATCTGCTTGTGGGTGAAAAGCAAGGTTCAGTGCAACGTAGTGTTTGGAACCTGTGAATTTTGGATAAAAAAACCTGTGGATTTTTTTTCCATCCTAAAATTCAGAATGAAGGCCAATTTTAGAGCATTCCTGAAACATTACGTGTTTCTTTGTAGTCTTCATGCAGCACTGCTAGATACTTCCCTCTGTGTGACTTTGAGCAGAGGTAGCTTATTCCAGGACTTTGACTAGAGTTGTACTTTGTTACTTCTACTGTGAAAGTCTATCACAAATTCCCCAATTCATGTTTTTGCTCATTTGGGTTTTAAATTGACTCTTTAACTGACTCTTTAATTGACTTTAAACAAATTATTTCCTTTGTTTGCTGTTATTCTCATCTAAAGCATCGCTGTTCAAAGACAGTCAGACAGAATGTATTGGTGTTTGAGGAGACTTGTTTATGAAACACAATTATTCTGCTGCTTAAGCTGCATCAGTACCTCAGTTACAATATCAAAGCTTCCCTTTCTCACTTTTATTGTTAGTTCATTTTCTTCTTTGCATTACAGATTCCTTTATGAGAGGATTACAATAGTGAAAAGTGTACCTTATGCTGAACGACATTGACAGTATTTTAAAAATGTTTTTCAGGAAAGGAGTGAGATTAAAACCCACAGTGTCCACTTCCTAGAAAGAGCATTTGCCTCTGGCTGACAGTTCCACAGGCAACATAACAGAGAAACTCAGACTCTATACAAACTCTGTATAAGATGCTTTACACATCCCAAAGTTATAGAAATAACGGTTCTAATAAAACCTGCCCTAGACTTAGATTTTCCTATGTGTCTAGCACAATTTAATGATATACTGTGGGTTGTTTCTTGCTGAGCTTGAGCAAAAACATTTACCATTTTTACAGCCTGATCCAGTGGAACATAGCAAAATCTTTGTGTGATTTTTGACAAACTGAGATCTGCCTTCAGGCCAGTACTGCCATGGACAAAGCAGCAAACGTCCAAATAGATTAGTTGTGTATTGAGAGTCACCCATAATGATTATGTAGGTGTTCCTTCAGGCTCTTGCAAAATTACTATCATGGAGAAGCAAAAAGGAGGATTTGGACCAGGTCCTTCCAGTATTTTTCCTGTCTCTTCAGAGAGAGGAAGAAAAAGAAGGGCGAGGACAGAAGAAGTGTTCTAGAGGGAATTGCTCCTTAACCTTTTTGTCCAGACATATTATGTTTGAATTGTTTGTATTCAAGGAAGGAAGAGAGAAGACATAAATATCAGTACCTTTAAATAGCTATTCCCTATTATTTGTTTTAATACAGCGGTGTTATCAGTTCAACGGGCCATGTTTTTTCGTTTCATTCATTTCTTATACTGTGGAACCTTCTGAAATGCTTCATTTAATTGTACTAAAGACATCAGTCATGATTTTCTAGTTAAAGTTGTAGGAGGTTTTCATTTTGTAACACCATTATAACTTTCAAAATAATTCCTTTTAAGCTGATGTTTAGTGTCAATCCAAGCATGACTCATTTAGTGAAGCTGGAGAAAATCACCTTAGCCATTTCTACTTGATGGGAGACTGATGAGGGTCTTTTTTAAAAAAAAGACAATTTTCACAGCTCTGAAATCAAGTTGCCACACATTTTAGTTGAAAGTATTTGCTAGCTTACTTCAAACAACAAAAAAACCTGGTTATGCAATTAAAGCAGCAACTTTGGCTTGTGATCAGTGATCAGCCTAGTATGCTCAGGGTTAACCAGGGAGCTGCTAGGCAAACTGAAGAGGAAGAAGAAGAAAGCCTATAGGGGCTGGCCACTTGGGGTGATTATAAGGCTCTGGTGAGAGAATGTAGGGATGCAACTAGAAAGGCCAAGACCTTCTTGGAATTAAACCTTGCAAGAGAGGTCAAGGGCAACAAAAAGAGCTTCTTCAAATACATTGCAGGTAAAACTAAAACTAGAGGCAACGTAGGACCCCTGCTGAATGAGGTGGGTGCCCTGGAGACTGAGGATGCAGAGAAGGCAGAGATGCTCAACGCTTTCTTTGCCTCTGTCTATACTTCTGGGGGTTGTCTTGATATTAAGCCCCAGACTGCTGAGGCTCCAGAGTAAGCTGAGGCACGAGAGGAGCCTGCCTTGGTTGGTGAGGACTGGGTTAGGGATAAGTTGAGCAAACTGGATGTACACAAATCCATGGGCCCAGACAGAATGCACCCGTGTGTACTAAGGGAGATGGCGGAAGTCATTGCTAGTCCACTCTCCATCATCTTTGCTAGGTCCTGGGGATCAGGAGAGGTGCCTAGAGACTGGAGGATAGCAAATGTTACCCCAATCTTCAAAAAAGGGAAGAAGGAAGACCCAGGTAACTATAGACCGGTCAACCTCACCTCCATCCCAGGAAAGGTGATAGAACAATTTGTCCTAGAGGCTGTCTCCAGGCACATCAAGGACAGGAGGGTCATTGGGGACAGTCAGCATGGCTTCACAAAGAGAAAGTCATGCTTGACCAACCTGATAGCCTTTTATGAGGACATAACCAGGCAGATAGATGACGGCAGAGCGGTAGATGTGGTCTATCTGGACTTCAGTAAGGCTTTTGACACAGTCTCTCACAGCATCCTCGCAGCCAAACTGAGGCAGTGTGGTCTAGATTATTGGGTAGTGCGGTGGATGATGAACTGGCTACAGGGTAGAAGTCAGAGAGTAGTGGTCAATGGGACAGAGTCTGGTTCGAGGCCTGTATCTAGTGGAGTGCCCCAGGGATTGGTGCTGGGACCAGTCCTGTTCAATCTATTCATTGATGACTTGGATGAGGGATTGGCGTGCACTGTCAGCAAGTTTGCTGATGACACTAAGCTGGGTGGTGTCGCCGACACTCCTGCAGACTGAAGGTCTTGGTTGCTCCTCAAGCTTGCTGCCAGCAGCACTTCCCTCCAGTCATGGCAGTTCATTTACCTGTCACGCTCAGATTAATTTTCCCTTTTCAACTTTAACCAGTTCTCCTTTAGCTTACAAAAGGCCATACCATGAATTCCATGACATTGCCTAAAAACACTGTGAAGCGCTTCTCTAGGGAATATTCCTGAAATATTACTAGCATGTATTGTGAATTGCACTTTATCCTGTAGTTAGGTGAATACAATCTGTTGCTTTTGAAAAGGAAGAAAAAGATTAGGAAAATCCTTTTTATTATCTTCTCAATATTTTTTCTTCCACACAAAGTAGATCAATGTTAAATAAAGGGAACTAGCAAATCTGTGGAGCAATGAAAGAGCAGAAGTGGGGAGTGTGTCTGCCCTGACACAGTTAAACATTTTTTTTAAATCATGAAAATATTTTTTTATTTCGTTCTTGCACGGTGACAAAGAATGTAAAGAGAAAAATGGATTCTACCTATGTCTAACTTGTCCAGATACAGAGAGCTTTTGAAGTGTTACAGATTATCTATCAAGAAGTGGAATAAGAAACACTACTGAGCCCAGTTAATTCAATTGCACTAGTAGGAAGACCACAGAAGAACAGAGATCATGGATCCCACAACCTGAACAAAAGTTCAGACATTCTGAAAAAAATTTTAAAAGGGCAGTCTTCCATTACAGTGAGACTTAAATTTAAATATTTCCAGGGGCATGACTGTTGCCTTACAGTGTAAGGCAAAGAGTGAGGACAGGTGAAAGAAATTTACCAAAATCTGAAAGGAAACAGGAATGTGGTTTCAGAGATTATTGCTAAGATAATGGAAGTTAAATGAAAACATATTGCATGTCTCTCTCTAGCAGCAGAGTTGTTATATATTTCTGAGAATGAAAGCAGAATACATCCTCCCATCTATAGGACGAGTGTCTTAGATCAGTAGCTAAAAATTAAGAGGGAAAAGAAAGTTAAATAAAAATAGAACAAGTGAAATGAAAGATTGAAAAATGAGCAAAAATAAGTAAGCAAAATATGAAACTGTGAAGTTATGCAGTATGAGAAAAATGTTCATTAAAGTACAGAGAAGCTGAAAGAAAGGCAAGAGAGCAGAACATAATCTTTACTATGCAAATTGCATTCCTTTAGAATGAACAGATATTTAATTTTGATTGACTTAATTCTCCCCCACTGCCAGAAAAGCCTACACTTCATAAACTCCATCAAAAACAACCCCTACAAAAATTTTTAAGCAAAAGAAAAATCAAGGCAGATCATTGAACTAGGTACAATAAAGGTATAGGACTGCATTTAGTGTGTATCCACTTTAAAAGTAGGAATAGAAATCTTCCTCTTGTAAGGAGAACTTAAGGATATACATTTAACTGAAAGGAAGAAGGGACCTAATGGAAAGTGTTAACCTTGCTGAAAGCAAAACAAATGTTTCATTCTTATCCTTCCAAGTGTCAAAATTAAAGTGTCACTGATTCAATAATATGAATAAAATTTAAATTGTTGAAAAATGAAGCATAAGCATATAAAATAATAGATATCGAAACTTACATTTACAATCTTTCACATTATTGCATTCACCATCAACTGGGAAAGATAAATTTGGGCTTAAATAATTTCTAGGAAATGCAGTTAAGATGTGGAAGATGGACACTGTGCTAAGACTTTTTATAAATGAATTCACTAGATAGAAAAGATGTGACATTTAACTAGCTTGAGTACAGGACTAGTTGAACAAGTCTTTTTGTCTTGATTTTCTTGTTCTGCTGTCTTGCTCTAATACTGTTTAGGTTTTAAAGTGATCCGATTCGTGTTCTGTAAGCTGCCCTACAGGCAATAAAATCAGGGAATTTGTTAACTTCTGGGACGGATACAAGTGTTTTAGTGCCTCTGAAACATTCTCCTCTTCCCAGACAAGAAACCGGCAGTTATCATGACGTGACTGTGAGGCCACTCTGTATTGCAGAAAGGCAGGTACCAACACTGCCATACAATAATTAACAGGGTTACTTTTCACACTGTGGCACTTTAGATGTGTGCTGTTCTGCTCATGTCTTGACACTTCAGTCATTTTGTATTTCTATCCCTTTACTTTCGTTTAAATATGTTAAATATGTGATGGGAATAGTATTTCTGTGATCAGTTTGTATACTTTATTCTATTTAAAATCAAGCCTATGTCTCACTAGGGCACAGTAAAGGGGGAGCAGAACCTCCCTCCGTCTGCTGGACATGCTCTTCTAGCCATGACAGATATAATATATTTGATCATTTTCTAATGCTTACATTTACTTTACTGTTTAATGTATCAAAGTATTAAAAATTAGATCAAGAACGATACTGGGGAGAATATTTCTGAACACTGTATAGCTTTTAAGAATGGTACTGTGCTCTTGCTCTTGTATAAGTGTCTGTTAGTGTTGCAGTGAATTATTAACAGAAAAATTATGAAGTAGAAGAGAATCACAGTCACCAAAGGAAGATCAGTAGATCAGCATTATTCTTCAGAGTAAGTTATTATTGCAAGTGAATCATTAGACAGGAAACTGGTACAAAGAAATCAGTATTGAAGCTGAAAAGCTGCTATACTAGAAAAAGGGCACAAAAGCAAAGAAGGAAGCATTTTTGTGTCTTTGAAATAAAACAGCTTTATGACTCCTTTAAAATACAAAAATAGGACAAACTGGAAGAAGCTCAGGTTAGGTGCAACTCCTAGTCAAATGCTAAGTGGTAACAGAACAATATGTCAAGATTCTTACCAGAAACAGTTACAATACACATCTCTGTGATTTCCAGTGCAAGGTTTCAAGTCCTACTCCATAGCAATTCAATCTGCCTCAGAAAAGCAGACAGTGAAAGTCAGTGAAATATGCTAATCTGATTCTGGAATAATTGCCTGTTAGATCAGTCAGTGAATTCTGAGAAACTGCTGTGGACTAATTAGAGTGGAATTCTACCTGCCTACATGCAGACCAGAATAATGGAATTAAATGTGTGTAAAACAGCCATCACAACAAGCAAATAGCTAAGACAAACATAAATGGGGAGAAGGAATGAATGCAGGCACACAGAGGTAAAATGATGAGCCAGGAAGAAGTTTTAGGGTCTTTGGATGCCTCTTCCCTCTGACATTCATCATTCTGCTTCCCATATACATGTCATCCTAACACTTGCTGTTACATTTACTACATTGAGCACACTGTAATAAGAAATGTCTCTGTGATCTATAGTTTGAGTGACAATGGAGACCTTTTCTTTTAGCTCTGTAGGATAAAAACTGTTCTGTGTGGTTGCTGTAATAAATCAGTATCAAAAAAGCTGGAATGACAAAAGCCACAAACTGGGAACAGTCCTATACAGTTGTAATGGCTTTGCATTAAATTGTCTATAACAATTGCCTGTCACTAAATGATAACCATTTAGAGGTACTGGAAAAGAATACTGGATCACAGAGAGACAGATTTGTATTAAGCAAAAAGGAAAAAAGGACTTATTAATTTATCTTTTCCATTGTTCCAGTTCTTTTTGTGAACATGGCAAATGGCTATAGCTGATGATAGCACCCCGTGAATGAGGAAGATCTTTACCTCCTGCCTAAGTTTGAACAGAGCTCCAGAAGGATGATGAGAAGTGATATTTTTTTTCCCCTAGAGCTCCTGTGTTTGCCTCAAACCTGAATGGGACTGTGGCACAGGACCCAGTTACTGATCCTCCAGTGGTGAAGAGGAGACACGGAAGAAATCACAAGAAACCAAATGAGAATGTGATGTCCTTGTGTTTGCAAACATTCATTTAAAAAAGTAATTAATTATGTCCCTCACCATTTACCTTCTTTTTTAGTCCTTTTGCTCTTATGTTTTGATCTTTGAGCAAGGGGCTGTTTTCCAGATTTCAGTGATCTCATACTAAAAAGGTTTCCTTTGTCTTTTTTCTTAATTCTTGCATCCTCTATACTATCCCCAGGTTCTTTCTTCTCATGTTTTTTAACTTGTCCAGCAGCTTTCTTGGAATGGCAGCAGGACTGCGGCCATGCATTGCGATTCTTAATGTTGCCCTACAGACTTTTTTCACTGTAGCACCCTGCACTTTGATGTTCTCCATACAGCTTCAGTGAGAAACCAGCCAGGACTGGTTTGTCAGAGATACGAGTCACACATCTGCCACACTGTGCTGTTGGGGAGTAACTCAGACATAGTCCTCACTATGCTGGGTGTAATATGAATAGATGCCCTGACTGGCAGAAAGCTAGAGTCAAGAAATTCAGAGGAAGATCATCAAGAGAAGCATTGCCCTTCCTGAGATGAAAGGAGTGAGAGCAGAGGCACAGTTTCTTCCCCACCAGGATCAAACATATTGTGACACATACAATAAACAAATCTCAGAATAACAAGTCTGAGACACTTCTTCCTTGTGAGGAATAGCTAAGACATCAAATTGGCTTTTTAGGGAATTAAACTTTCTTTCCCAGCACTATGACCTAAAGATGCTATACATTTATGAATATTTTGCATATATTAAATTCCACTGATTTTTCTTTAGTCTCTGGGTTTGTTGGGGGTTTTTTTTTGGAAGGTAGTAATTAAAGATTAAGCATTACAAAGCACATTTTTGCAATGAATTTGACACAATAATTTTGAAGTTCCTGAATCTATTAAGTCTTGGACACTTTAGTGTATTAGACAACAGTACTGATTCACATTATTTTGAAGATGCAAGTAAATTTTCAAGGATAATGGATTTCCTACAGAAGTAACATTTCTTCATTTATGCTTGCTGACATCTTTTCCCTACCATACTGCATTTAGCAAAATGGATAAGGCAGAAAGGATGCTGGTGTATTTTTATGTTAATTACTGTATTTTAATTTTAAATAGTGTTTTTGAAGCTCATATAGTTTCCAAAAGAGTGGTGCCAGGGCAAAACTAATGAATTTTAATTCTTTTCAGTATACTTCTGCTTTCATGAATTCTTTTTGTTATATTCTGATGCATGAGAATGCACCAGTAGGCACTCAGAGCATGCAGCCCACAGATCTGATTTTTACAGAAACCCAATGTAACTTTTTTAGCTACACAATAAAGCTCGCTCGTAAGTGTGTTATTTTTAATGGCCAGTTAGATAACAGCTAGAAAATAAACACTTCAGGAAGGGGGACCAAGATTTTGTTTCAAACAACCCATTTTAAGTTACAATCTTTCTGCACGAAGGATCTGTTTAACTATTTTGTGGCTAAAGCATGCTATTCTCAGATAAATGTTGGTGTGCCACTCTCGTCCCAGCTGATAACTTGCCCATGCTGCAGTTACATTATTTAAAGCAGTATGATGTATTGCAGGTAGTTAAACTCTGAAAGGATCGCATTGATCCTGCTCTTCTACATCTTGGAGTGCCTTGGAAAGCTCTCGGCTCCTTGGGAGAACAAACGGCTTTAGCTGTGATGCCATAAACCAGAACTGTCCATTGACAGTGTGCCCATGACCACCAGAGCTGGTACAGGCACTATAATGCTGATGGAGAGGAGCATAAGAAACAGCCTTTTTTTATAGCATGGTCAATGTGTTGCAGTGCCCTAATTAATCCCAGATCGTTTTCATAACTATTCTTAGCTTACCAAAAGGCACAGCTTCACTGACAGATACCGGCCTGGTGTAATTTACTTGTGCATGCTGTGCAGAATAGGACACAGTAAAAGTTCCATCATCCTTTGTGCAACACTTGACATAGAAGTGATGTAAAAACAATGAGTTTGTTGAGAAATGATGATGTTTCCCTTCAGAACTGATAATGAAATAATGGTTTTTTACTTCCAAAGCTGTACCATACCTGGGTGCTTGTATAAAGCAGCAGCAATGGCCATTGTTGACTGCACTGCAGTAAAATCAACAGTGCAGCATCCCATGGGGTGGCTAAATATCCATATTTGATTTGCTAGGTGAATAGAGAGAGGAAAAATGCCCCTCACCTCCCAATATTTTTACCACGTTACTACATTTCTCGTTTGTAAGCTTCCAAAACATTCCCTATGTAACTAAACACCAATGTTCCTTGAAATCAAAATGTTGTTCTGCAACCTGGTTTGAAACAGTGTCTTTTACAAGTAACAATGTGAATCACATTTGTTTTTCTCAAAGTTCTTTCTGTTGCGGGGAGGATAAAAAGAACAGTTTGAGACATCAATGGTAACTCTTAGGTAAGCTCCAGTTGAGCAGAAAGTATAGAAGCAAGCATTTAATTCTATCTAAGAGCAACTTCCCATAGCTAGAGGGAAAATAAAGATGTTTTCTGTACTTGAGAGTAAACACAGTCAGGATATGGCAGACTAGCTGTATAAGGCCATAGTGATGTAGTATTTGTCTTAATTAGAAGAAGTACATCGTTTAGGCTGTCACAGTTTAGGAAGTATGGAAACTGGCAGCAGACTTATTTTTTTTTATTATTAAAACTTAACACATTATAAACATTTGTCTTGTTTGTTTACAATTTACTGCCTGAAACTTAGCTTCTGCTAAGACTGTTTTTTCTCCAGGTGAACTAACGGTATTCTAGATTGTTATTTCATTAGGAAAAGTCTGAAGGTTGAATAAATGCAGTTTCTAATTCTGATAAAAATAGTTACTGTATCACCAAAATAATCTGTTCTTGGGTTGAGTTTGCACGTTGTGGTTCCTATCTGAAACATAAAGGTAAGAAAGACAACTCGTATCCCAGTTGAGTAGCAGGGATATTCATAACTGCTGAGTTATGTAAGAAGAATGAAGATAAATGCATGCTTCAGTTTTAACCATACACTCAGTACAAAAAGTGGTTGGTTTCTGGAATGAGCATTCATGTCTACTTCAAGATTTTATACTAGTCAAATAAAATTTAGGTTTCAGAATGTCTTTAAAAGCCAAAAAATGAGTTATCTGCATGAAGACTGTTCACATTCATTAAAATCACAGCCCATTATGGTGAATGGGAAATTTCCTTCTAGATTGAAAGGTCTTTTACAAAGAATATCAGCACTGTACATTTTAATGCAAAAGACACGTGAATTTACCAGTTTGAAATACATGCAAAGAGAGAACTGGTAAGTGTAAAGTAGAAACCTTACACAAACATGTCCTGTTTTAGGGCAGACTACATGAAATAACTTGTATCAGTTAACCACTGCGCTATACAGTAACTCTACATTATTGTTCTAGGTACCTGGGAATAACGAGACCTCTTACATATCCTGTAAGGCAGAATGGGAAGTGCATGGCCAAAATGATCCTCTGTGTGTGGCTCTTATCTGCCTCTATCACTATACCTCCGCTCTTTGGTTGGGCTCAAAATGTAAATGATGAAAAAGTTTGTTTGATCAGTCAAGACTTCGGCTACACCATTTACTCCACAGCAGTTGCTTTTTATATTCCAATGTCAGTGATGCTTTTCATGTACTATCAGATTTACAAAGCTGCCAAGAGGAGTGCTGCTAAACACAAGTTTGCTGCTTTTCCCCGGACAGAAGAAATAGAAGGAATTTCTATGAATGGAATTGTAAAACTGCACAAGGAATCTGAAGAATGTACTAATTTTTCACGACTCCTGAAGCATGACAAGAAAAACATCTCTATCTTTAAAAGAGAACAGAAAGCTGCAACAACACTTGGGATTATTGTTGGGGCTTTCACTGTTTGCTGGCTGCCCTTCTTCCTCCTCTCAACTGCCAGGCCCTTCATCTGTGGTACAGCATGCAGCTGTATCCCTCTATGGGTTGAGAGAACATTTCTATGGTTGGGTTATGCAAACTCTCTGATTAACCCTTTTATATATGCCTTCTTCAATCGTGATCTGAGGACAACTTATCGCAACCTCCTGCAATGCAGATATAGGAATATCAACCGGAAACTCTCAGCTGCAGGGATGCATGAAGCTCTGAAGCTTGCAGAAAAGACAGAATTTGTTCTGTAAGGTCACTCATCTTTTACTATGATAATTTATTGTTTTATCATATTAGATTTTTCCACATTGGCTTGAAAGAAAAGTTGTGGGAAGAACCAGTCTTCTTGAATTCTGTTAATGCAGTCATCAAGAAACTGGAAGACAGCAACATGAATTCTGCCACAGCCCACCACTCCTAGTGAGCCTGGAGAAATAGGAGCACAATCTAAAGAATCTGGGTGTAGGAGGAATCCCAGAAAGCAGAAGGGCAAAAGCTGGTGCAGTTGCTAGTGGGGAAAGAGCAAAGTTGGTTTAATTTATTTAGGTCTGAATCACAGAATCACAGAATGTTAGAGATTGGAAGGGACCTCAAAAGATCATCTGGTCCAATCCCCCCGCCACAGCAGGATCACCTAGACCAAGTTGCACAGGAACACATCCAGGTGGGTTTTAAATATCTCCAGAGAAGGACACTCCACAACCACCCTGGGCAGCCTGTTCTAGTGCTCTGTCACCCTTACCATGAAAAAGTTCCTTCTCATATTGATGTGAAACCTCCTGTGTTCCAGCTTGCACCCATTGCCATTTGTCCTATCATTGGAAGCCACTGAGAAGAGCCTGGCTCCATCCTCCTGACACCCAGCTTTCACATATTTATAAACATTAATGAGGTCACTCCTCAGTCTCCTTTACTCCGAGCTAAAGAGACTTATCTCCCTCAGCCTTTTCTCATAAGGGAGATGAGCTAAAGAGACCTATCTCCCTCAGCCTTTTCTCATAAGGGAGATGTTCCACTCCCTTCATCATCCTAATAGCTCTGCACTGGAATCTCTCAAGCAGTTCTGTGTCCTTCTTGAACTGAGGGGCCCAGAATTTGACACAATATTCTAGATGTGGGCTCACTAGGGTAGAGTAGAGCGGGAGAAGAACCTCTCTCGGTCTGTTAAGCATACTATTCTGATCCACCCCAGGATCTGTTGGCCTTCTTAGCCACAAGGACACATTGCTGGTACATGGTCATTCTGCTCTGCACCAGGACACCCAGGTCCCTTTCTCTTACACTGCTTTCCAGCAGGTCAGTCCCCAGCCTATACTGGTACCTAGGATTGTTATTCCCCAGATGCAAGACTCTACACTTGCACTTGTTATACTTAATTAAATTTATCCCTGTCCAGCTCTCCAGACTATCGAGGTCCCGCTGAATGGCAGCACAGCCTGATGGGGTGTCGTCCAGTCCTCCCAGCTTTGTGTAATCAGCAAACTTGTTGATAGTGTACCCTAACCCCTCATCCAAGTCATTAATGAACATATTGAACAACACCAGTCCCAGCACTGACCCTTGGGGGACTTGACTAGATACAGGCCTCCAACTACACTCTGTCCCATTGACCACTACTCTCTGGCTTCTACCCTGCAGCCAGTTCACCATCCACCTCACTACCCAATCATCCAGACCACACTGTGTCAGTCTGGCTGCAAGGATGCTGTGTAAGACTGTATCAAATGCTTTGCTGCAGTCAAGATAAACCACACCCACCACTCTGCCATCATCTATACACCTGGTTATGCCCTCATAAAACCCCTTGGTGAAGCCATGCTGACTGTTCCTAACGACCCTCCTGTCCTTGATGTGCCCGGAAACAGCCTCTAGGACAAATTGCTCCATCACCTTTCCTGGGATGGAGGTGAGGCTGACCGGTCTATAGTAAGCTGGGTCCTCCTTCTTACTGTTTTTGAAGATTGGAGTGACATTTGCTATCCTTCAGTCTCTAGGCACCTCTCCTGATCCCCATGACTTAGAAAAGATGATGGGAAGTGGCTTAGCAATGACTTCCACTGTCTCCCTTAGTACACGCGGGTGCATCCCATCAGGGCCCATGATTTATGTACATCCAGTTTGCTAAACTTTTCCCTAACCCAGTCCTCATTAACCAGGACAAACTGTTCTTTTGTCCCAGCTTCTTCTGGGGCCTCAACGGTCCACGGTTCATCAGGACAGCCTCCAGTAGTACAGATACAGGCAAAGAAGGTGTTCAGTAACTCCACCTTCTCTGTGTCCTCTGTTACCAAGGCACTCGCCTCATTCAGCAGTGGGCCTACACTGCCCATAGTTAGCTTTGTCTGCAATGTATTTCCAGAAACACTTTCTGCTGTTCTTGACCTGTCTTGCAACATCTAATTGCAAGGAGGCCTTGGCTTTTCTATTTGTGTCCCAACATCGCCTCACTAGAGCCCTATAATCATCCCAAGTCCCCATCCCCTCCTTCCATGACCTATAAACTTTCTTCTTTCTCTTGAGTTTATCTAGCAATTCCCTGTTTAACCATGCAGGTCTCCTGGCTCTCTTTATTGAAGTTCTACCTGTTGCAATGCTCTGATCTTGAGATTGAAAATGTGTTCTCTGAATGCTAAACAACTACGTTAGGCCCCTTTATGTTCCAGTACCCTGTCCCATGGGTTTCCCTTAGCAATTGCTTGAAAAGGCCAAAGTCGGCCCTCCTGAAGTCCAGGGTTGTGATTCTGCTAGGTATTCTGTTCCTACCACTTCAGATCCTGAACTTCACCATCTCATGGACACTGCAACCAAGGCTACCTTCAGCATTCACATCTTCAACCAGACCCTCCTTGTTATTGAGAATATCCAGCAGCATTCCTCTCCTAGTGCGTACATCCACCATGTGCATCAGGAAGTTGTCATCAGTGTACTGGAGGAACCTCTTGCACTGTGGATGGCTGGCTGAGTATAATGTCCAACAAATATCAGGGTAGTTAAAATCCCCTATGACAAGGGCCTATGGCTATAAGGCTGCTATCAGCTGCCTGTAGATCATCTCATCAACTTCCTCTTCCTGATCTGGTGGCCTGTAATAGACACCCACAACAGTGTCACCCATGCCACCCTGCCCCTTGATCTGCACCCACAAAATCTCAACTCTCTCTTCATGCACCCTGGACAGAACTGAATACACTTCAACTGGTCTTTCACATAAACAGCAACTCCACCACCTCATCTTGCTGGCCTCTCCCTTCAGAAAAGGACAGAGCCATCCATGACCACATTCCAGTCATTCAAGCTGTCCCATCACATCTCTGTAATTGCCACCAGATCATAATCACCTGAGCGCTACCCCAGTGACAGCGTTACCCTGCTACAACCCCATCCCTCTTTGTGTCTAGGTTAAAGTCTTTTGAATGAGCCCTGCCAATTCCTGCCCCAGAACCCCTTTTTCCTTCTGAGATAAACCTTTCGCATGTATAACTGTCAGGCCTGATGTCTTATAAAACCAGCCACTGTTAAAGAACCCAACGCTCTGCCTGTGGCACCAGTCTCGTAGCCAGGCATTTATGGACTGAATCTTTCTATTCAAGCCCATGTCCTCACCTGAAAATGGAAGTAGAAAAGATAAGATAATTTGCACCCCAAACTCTTTCAACAATTGTCTCAAGGCCTTGAAGTCTTTCTTCGTTCCCCTCAGGCTACAGAATACAGCTTCCTCTTAACCTGTCTGGAAGATTAGTAGTGGGTAGTAGTCAGTTGATTTAACCAGGTTAAGGAGTGTCCTAATGATATCCCTGACATCAGACTCCCACTGAACAGTTTCGTGTCACTTCTCTGGATCAAAAGCCCAAAAGCCAGTGAAAATTTGTTTCCCCTTATAAAGGTAACCATTTGCAGAGGCACTGACTGGCTGAGCCAGAGGAAGGTCCTGACAAGAAATGGGATGAAGGGTTTGGGTTATTTTGGTGTATGTATTTTGGGTTGTTTTGCTTCCGTTGTGTTGGTTTTCTCTTTAATCTTCTTATATGGGAAATTTCAACCATGTCAGCCCCTTCCCCCTCTATCAAAACCCTGCCCAGCTCAAACCAGAAGATTACACTTCTTTCCACTGTGAGTCAGATAATCAAGACAACAGAAAAGTACATGAACAATCAAATTAACATAGTCACTGCACTGGAGGAGCATATTCCAACCCCCTCCCATCTCTGGTAAAAGAACTCCCACAACAAAATTCACCTTGCCCTCCCCCAGGTCGGGTCCTGTCTTCCACCCACTACCTCTCCCAGTTTATCTCAATCCCATCTTGGTTGTCTAAAATGTTACAGTCTGGCTAAGGCTGGAAAATCGCAGGACAGACTCTCCCTGTTACACCCCTTCCAGTTCTCAAGAGGAAGGGCTTAAGAGAGGTATAAGCAAAAAAAATGTTTGAGGCTTTGTTGAGTTTGGAAAGTGACCAGTGGTAATAACAGAAAAACAACAACAACAGTGGTAACAACAATAATAAAAACAGTAATAACAGTAACAAGAGAGGTAGAGAGAGTGTAGGGGAAAAGGGACTGGTGCAAAGAAAGTGGGAATGAGGTGCAGAAAAGGCAATTGAAATGTGGTAAAGACAGCAGTGATAGTGGCCAGGGACCTTGCAGCATGGTGGAGCAACAGTCACACACACACAGAGTGCTGGAGAGGGTTGGCAGCAGTGCTGCTCTGACAGACACCTGCCATGGGTCTCACAGCAGGCTGTTAAGGAGAAAAGAGCAAAGCCCACCCCATAAGAAATGCCAGAGAAGTGCTCCCGGAGTCTCTAGTGCTGAGCACATGGGAGAGGTGTCACTTGGAACTGAAAGGCCTGCGGTTTCAGCTCTCTTCTGCCACATGGCAATAGGGATGGACATGTGCTGCAGAAAGGACAGCAGCTGCCCCAGTGGAGCATAAGTGCCTGTCTGCAACAGGAGAAGAGCTCTCCTGGCCCTGTCTTCTCCAAACTCACAGCTGTGTGGCCACCTCCGACTTCAATGCTCTGCACCAGCCTGCAAGAAATCTGCTGAGGTCAGCGAGCAGGCACACAGCAGAAAGGGCCCCTGTTCATGAGTGAGAAGTGGAAACAGCCAAGACTGAATGTAGACCCATCCTCACCTTCACTTGCCACATGTTGAGTAGACACTTCAGGCTGCTGGTAGGTAGTGTCATTGTTTGGGCAAGGAGACAAGAGAAGGTGAGAAGTGATGCTCTTGATACTGGGTTGGAACAGCCTCCGGGGCCAAAGCAGAAGTAGGAGGGGATGCTCACAGCATTGTGGCTTTTCAGCTGCCTCAGCAGTGGCTGAATGGAGGGTAGCCAAGTTATCCAGGCTCCCTCTGCTCATTTTGGTGGCCTGTGCATGGGGAAGGAGCAGAAAAAAAACTGTGTGAGAACTAAGAAGCCTTTTCCCTCTCGTGCCAGCCCAGGAGCAGTTCCAGGCTGCTCCAGAACAGCCAGGAAATGCCTAGCAGTTAAGCAAAGAGTTGTGAGGCTGGAACTGGGTAGGTGTGGTCTGGACACATCTGCACGAAGCTGTTCTGCCAGTTCTGCCAGTTCCAGAGCTGCATGCTGGGGGGGCCACCTCTCCTCAGCTGGGCAGCAGAGTTTCCCTTCATAAAGTCACACCTGGAGCATCCTGCTGTGAGGTGAGCATGAAGTCCCCAGCTGCAGGGCTGGGCAGGGCTTACCTCTGGAGCATGTTGACTCAGTGTTCCTTTAAGGTGTGGATGCTGCAGAAGGACAGGAGGAGGAGCCTGAGTGTCTGCTGCTTACCAGCCTGTGGGCAGAGGTCGGGGCTCCATGGGGACAGCCCCAGAGGCAGGACTGAGTCCCCTAGGACAGGACAGATACTGGGTTATGTAGGGAGACAATTAGAGAGTCCAAAGCCCAGCTAGAAATTAATCTTCGAAAGTAAAGGTCAGCAAGAAAAGCTTCTACAAACATGTTAATAACAAAAGAAAGACCAAGGAGACCCTCCATCCCCTGCCAGACACAGGACAACATACAATGACAAAGAACGAGAATAAGGCTGAAGTCCTTAACGCCTTCCTTGCCTCAGCCTTTAGTAATAGGAACACCTGTACCGAGGGAAGCCAGCCTCCCGAGCCAAGAGATTTTCCCCAGAGCAACATGTGTCCCCACAGTGTAACACCCATCTACAAGGGGGGACAGAAGGATGATCTAGCAAACTACAGGCCTGTTACTTCGACTTCAGTCCCAGGAAAAATGGTAGATCCATCATCCTGTGTTCTGTTATGCAACTCTTTGCTCACAGCAACCCTCAGCAGGGCTACAGGCTTGGAGAGCTGCCAGCTATGACAGGGATCTGTGGGCAGGGCCAAGTGAACATGAGTCAGCAGTGCGCCCAGGTGGCTAAGAAGGCCAGTAGCATCCTGGCCTTTAACAAGAATAGTGTTGCCAGAAGGAGCAGGGAGGTGATCGTTCCCCTCTACTCAGCTTTGGTGAGACCATACCTTGAGTATTGTTCCAGTTTCGGGCTCCTCACTACAAGAGGGACATTGAAGGGCTGGAGAAGGTACAGAGGTGGCTACCAAGCCAGCAAAGGATTTGGAACATATGTCATATTAAGAAGGGCTGAGGGATCTGCGAATGTTTAGCCTGGAGGAGATTGAGGGGAGATCTTAATGCTCTTTCCAACTACTTGAAAGGAGGTTGTAGAGAGGCAGGGGTAGGATCTAACAATGTTGCCTGCATCTTGTATCTTAGAGGTTTCTTACTGTAACAGTAAGAAACTATTACAGTAGTAAGAAGTTTGGTATAATTCATTGGTTTCCACTTTATTATAAATCATGTAAGAAGAAGCGAGATCAAATAAATTACATTGTTTAGAAATACCCTTTATTATTAAAAAAACCCCAAAATGTTGTTTTTGCATAGCAACTATGGAGCTGAAAGACTATACCAATGTGAATGTAAGAGTTTGAATAAAGTCGTAAAGTCCACCAACATCTACTGCTGCATACAATCACGCAGCACAATCAGCTGCAGTGCTGCTGTGCCAAGTACACCCGGTAAAGATCTTGTACTATAGTTCTAGCCAAATAGCTATACATGATGAGTTTACTTCAGGAGCTGTCTGGACTTCATCTTTTCTTGCTTTAATTCTCTTGGCTTTTTCAGTTGAGCACTTCTCTAATCTAGGTGGAGACTCTGCCTGGGCTCAAGCCATTTCTGTTTATGCATGGCTAGTTCTTGTCCAATGCAGTAGTTAATTTGCTCCTATTCTGAAAGCTTTTTGAGATTATTAGTATTTCTTTCCTTTCTGAAATCAGTAAGAAAAAAAAAAAGTAGGACTTTATGACATTCAGGGACATCTGGACTTTATCCTCACAAACTGATATTAGTCACCCCTTCTTAAAATAATTTAAGCCTTTCTATGTAGAAGCATCAAGATAATTTACTCTTTCTAGTTCTAATCTTCTTCCTCACCAGTGCAGTGGGGAAGTACGTGAATCTTCTTCTCCAGAATTTGGTAACAAGCTCTTCCCTCAGCGGAGCAGGGTCAAATATAGCAATATTTGTATTTAGTAACAATACAAATACATTGACTATATTAGTATGTTAGTGGTAATGTATTAACATAAAATGCACTGTTTATGTTATATATTACTATAATAACCTACAATAATAATAAACTTAACTCTTAAGGACAAGATGCCTTTTCTGGACGGAGTTTGCGGTGCATACTCTGTGTCCAGATGAAGCACAGGGTATATTAGTGAACAAAGACTTTCAGAATTTGATCTAGTTTCTCAGGCATCAAGACACTAATGAGGAGACATGTTCATTATCAGATTGCCTCAGCAGCAAATCACGCTTCAGGCTAACTTCGGTCCCCACTTTCCCAAGTACAAAGGCAGAATGACATAAAGGAATCCAGTGATGTTAATTTGAACAGTCACTACTGAACTAGTGAGAGGTTTGTGCCAGGTTCCTTGTTCAGAGCTCAGTCCACTGCAAACACTTGATCTCCTAAGTGGCAGGTACACACGACCTGAACTGATACGCTGAGCTGTGTGTGCTGAAACAAGTCTAAGCCATTTTAGATTAATTTGTACGCTAGAATACATAGAGTAGGAAGTACGTTTGCATCATTTTTAGAGAAGTAGCACAGTTTTGTGATAGTAAATAGTAATTGAGACAGTAAATTATGATGGAGATAGGCTATGTATCAGCTCCAGAAACATTTTCTAAACAAGTCACAAATTGATTTAAAACAGTCACATTTTTTAAACTATTCCAAAAGTATTTTGTGCAGAAAGACAAGAAGACCTAGAATATCCACAAGCTCTGTAGTATGCAGTAGAGCTCATGTTAACTCAAACTTATTTTCCATATGTAACACAAAACTAATGTTTCCAACTTTGTTACCTATCAGAGTAGCGTTTTTTGAGTTCCTAGCATGAGGAGCTTTCACAGGCCTTTTGTAAATTTTTTGCCTGATGTGAGGATGTATAGGAGAATATACAGTTAAATTTGTCTGTGATAAGTCCAAGTGGGATTATAAAACTCTGAAGTTAATTTTTGAAATCTAGGCAGAATTTTCAACCATATTTATTCTGCAGAAAAGTCTGAGAAGTTGTGTTTCCTACAAATGAAATACATGTCATATGAGCCAGGCATTGACATTTGCCCAACTGTCACCTCAGGCAACTGCTTTCCTCAGGGAGTGCATCCTGCAGGCCTCCAGCTCTCCTCTACCATCTGTTTCATGGATTCATAAGAATCCATGAAAACACAAGAGTTGTTTTTGGCTTTTTGTCAAACTTCAAAATTTTTGGACGTAAACCTTTCATCTCTAGATATATTTGGAAAGAAAAATGGATTCCTTTGTGCAGCTGAAAAAGAATGGAGGTATGTGGAAAGTGGAAGTTGTTGTTAGATGGAGCTGTGCTGAAAAGTAAAAGTCAGGAAGATTGGGAAAAAGTCCTATTACTCAAACATGAGGGTTAAACAAGGTATTGAGAAGAGGAGAGCTTTCATAGAGAAAGAGGCTTAGATTAGAAGCACAAGGAGAAAATTGCTTGAGTTCAAGAACAGAACTTAGTTTTTTGGAAGAGAAACAGAACTGCCTCAAAATACCTAACCACAGTACCGTGTCTTTTTGCTAGATAACACACCGTACATCTAACAAAGAATAACCTGAATGGGTGAACGTGGACCCTACATCTTCATGTGAGCAGTCTGGTACGTGCTAGTACCAAACCCTGGAAGAGTTCACATTCTCTTTTCACTTGTTTCTAGGAAAAAGAAAAGGGGGTGAATCAGACAGAGTTGTGAAAAAAAAGTGGTAATAAAACCTGAGTTAATTACACAGAGTCAAATTAGTAAGTTGTTGCTCAGAGGTCCTCACATGTTACAGGTGACCTTGTTTCTTCGTTGCCATCACTTCTGACAGCTGCCTTTATAAATACCCTGCCAGACTTCTGTAAACCATTCTCCCATTTCACAGTGGCAGTTAAGCTGCAGAAATACCTGTCAATAGCCAGTCAAGCACTAGTCAATTGTTGAAATAAAACTCAAGGTTTTGTTAGCAATACACTGTGAAAATTGTCCTCCCCTTGCTCATTAGTGCTGGTTTTTGGATGGAAACCAACTGTGATAGAAGCCTCAATTCCTAATATTTCTTTCAGCTCCAACAGTCTACCCGCCTGTAGGTTTAATATTGCAGCAAAGAATTAAACTCCTCTGTTTAGCAAGAGTCTTATTGGGTAATAACAGAAATGGCAGAGTAGTAAAATGTGAATATATGTGTCTCATTATTATATATCTATTGCTTAATATTTCTGTTTCATGAGAAGAAAAGCAATGTTTCTCACGCTCTGTTCAGATGATTTACGAGCTAACATCACCTGCAGAAAGATATATCAATAGTGGGAAATAAATGTATTACTATGAGTCATAGAGAGAGCAGTTATTTATCAAATTAATAAGTACGGCAGATAGAATCCATTCACATCCTCCCCCACTGCTTCATACCACGAAAATGGATTTCCAGGCAGCCCCTGCTCCAGACAGGGGATGGGGTCAACTCAGTGTCTGTTATCGAGGTAAGTTTTGGAATTGCTGATCAAGGCACCGTAGGACCAGAATTGGAAGGACTGTTGAAGAAATGCCCTTTGTTCCACTGCTTTCACCTAGCTATTAACTTGGTCTTCTGTATTATTTTTGTTGTCTTTCAGGAAAAACTATTCAAAGTATAGTATTTTGGACAAGCACACAATCTGCTGGATAAAGCACTGGCTGAACAGACACACAGAGTGGTAGTCAATGGAGTTAAATCCAACTGGCAGCCTCTTGCAAGTGATATTCTTCAGGGCTAAGTGTTGGGACCATTTCTGTTTAATGTCTTTATTGATGATCTCAATAAGGACACAATGTGTAAGTTTGCAGATGACACCAAGTTAGGTGGGAGTGTTCATCTGCAAGAGGGTAGAGAGACTCTTCAGCAAGACTTGGATAGGGTGGATTGATGTGCCAACGTTGATGGCATGAGCTTCAACAAAGCCAAGTGCCAGGTCCTGCACTTGGGTCACAACAACCCCATGCAAAGCTGCTTGTGGAGATGTGGCTGGAGAGCCATCTGGCAGAAGGGGATATCACGGTTCTAATCAACATTCAGCATAACATTAACCAGGTGCCAGGTGGCTAAGAAAGCCAGTGGTGTCCTGGCTTGTGTTAGAAACAGTGTGACAAGCAGGAGCAGAGAGATAATTGTCCTGTGGTGAGACCACATCTTGAGTACTGTGTCCAGTTTTGGGCACTTCAATACAAGAGAGATATCAAGGTGCTGGAGCCAGTGCAGAGGAGGGCAATGAAGCTGGTAAAGGGTCTGGGGAACAAATCTTATGAGGAGCGACTGGAAGAGTTGGGGCTCTTTAAGTTGAAGAAGAGGAGGCTGAGAGGAGGCATCATCACTCACTACAACTATCTGAAAGGACGTTGTGGAGAGGTCGGCGGCACTCTCTTCTCACAAGCAATTAGTGATAGAACAAAAGGGAATGGGTACAAACTACAACAGGGTAGGTTTAGTCCTGACATTAGGAGGTTTTTTTTCACAGAAAGAGTGGTCATGTACTGGAATAGGCTTCCCAGGGAGATGGTGAAGTCACCATCGCTGGATGTGTTGGAAGATTTAGACATGGTGTTGACGGATATAGTTTGAGAGTGAATTTTGTAGAGTACAGTTGATGGTTGGATTTGATAATCTTTTCCAAGCTTGAGGTCTTTTCCAACCAGAGTGATTCTGTGATCTCAGAAAATGCGTAAGATTGGTGTGTCACAAAATCCTTTCCATAGTTTGCTTAAGAATAATTTCTCATGTTTCAGAACAATCCTCAGGAAGATGCAGGAAGAGAGAAGGGAGAAAATTCAGAGACATGAGCACTAGTGCACAATCATTAATATATGGGCACAGAAGACACCCTTTATTTCAAAGGGTGAGGAGGTAGAAATTATGAGGAATAGACTTCTCTATGAAGAGCAGGGCTCAAGTAAATAAGTAAAAATACAAGAAGACCAATATTTGCAAAGTGTGAGAAACACAAACATTTAGTTTACCTGTTTACTGATTTTAATCTCTGAAGTAGTTATTGCCAGTGAAGAGTGGGCTCAGCATGTTTGACTTGAATTAATACTTTTTTTGAAATACCAGCTTTCTAAACATTCTGCCAAATAGGTCTGTCATTCCCCACACTCGCTATTCTGGCTTTTCTTTCAGCTTCTCTGCTGCACTGCCAATCCCTTGCTCATG